>CM031240.1:869501257-869716257 GCA_018340775.1 Taxus wallichiana var. yunnanensis
GTGTCAATTTCTTATTTCCTATGTCAATGTGTGAAGTTTGTTCACAAAGGGGATATTTATATAAGATTCAAGTAGACACCAACCATTAGAACTATGATATGCTTCACCAAAATGTCACATACAAGCTCCCCGCATTTGATGAACTCTCCTCTACCATATTTGGAGAATATGATAATTTTATTTATCCTATAGATTCTCCTCGTGGAAATTTCAGTCATCCCTGAGTTGGTGGGTTAGATGCCTCCTAATCTTATAGTATCGATGGATAGCAATGAGCCCGATGAAATCACCCTTAGAATTAATAATTATTATCTTTCTTAGGTTATTTTATCTTAAATACCTCTTTATTTATGACCTTGCAAGAAGGATCCTTTAGTTCTTATTTTCATTTCACACACACGAACACTTCCACTAGAATATGTGGTTCAACTTGAAACCGTAGTTAACTCTTGTATGGTGGATGATTCCATATCAGATTATGATGATGTTTGTGCCTTAGACAATCCATATCTATCTAGCTATTAAAAAATTCATGATAGTGAATTCTTGTGTTATTTCAAAAACCTTCACACTAAATTCTATCATGACATAAATACCATCCTTACACAATAAAATCACTCCATCACTCCTAATTCTTCTTCTATCTCATTGGTTCCTAAGTTTTTGATTTCCCCTCGACTTCTTTTCCTAATCATGACTCTACCGTCATATAATTCGACTCATTTTTTCATACAAATTCAGAGGATCATGTTGTTATCTTTCACCATGAAATTGATGAAATCATAGGTGTCGATCCTCTCTATTGTGCTTCAATTACTAAGCCAAAAATGTTCCAACAACACCACTATTTCTGCTTTTCCTACCTATACAACTTCTTAAATTTCCCTACATATTTCCCTTATGACTCCTTGGCCTTCTACAACAAAGCCATATTACACTAGGAGTGTGGCCCCGGTGCACGATGTTTCTAACTATAGAGCCTATCGATGCCATATGAAGAATATCAAAGTTGAGTCAAGTGTGACTAAACTAGGAAGGATACATAGCCTTACGCTTCAGATCCTTTATTTTGTTCTCATCATGGATATTACTCACACACTAATGATGATTATCTAGTCCTACATAGCGAACATCTCGTTCCCAAAACCCATTGTTGCACTTGGCAATGTTGGGAAAATTCCTCCCAAAGCCACTATCCTTCCCCTCGATTACCTAGACCTGTCACCTACATATGGGCCCTCTGCCTTGCCTTGATCCTCACCCTACTATTGACAATAGTTGGCATGACACTATCACTCACTTGTAGGACCAAATGGATGACACCTTGTTTTCCACAATGTTTTGGGTTTGTTAAAAGGTATCTATTACATAGAATGTTATTGAGGATCTCATGACTCGTGCTTGAAGTCATATGTTGAACCAAGTAGAAAATATCATCATTGAGATATTAGGATCCTTTTCCACTTACTTTGGCCTGACCCCTTAATTTTTCTTGGGATCTTGACCCCACTTGGGTTTTACACACACACCATTACATAAAAACCACTCTTTTCCCTTGTTGGATCTTGATTTGCCCTTTGATTTTCCACATGAATCTTAAATATCTCATTCACAACATGAAATCCTACAGGTGGATTCTTTTCCTTTTTTCACCTCTTGTCTTCTTCGCATCATGTGGGTTGGGCTATTCCATTTATCCCCTTTTCGATGGGTTTCCTATCTAATATTCTTATTCTCATTGTAACTAAGTACCATGTTATTATCACATATGTACATGAAAAGTAGGAAAATGATAAGTAAATCATCATTTTCATAATCACCAAATACTAAATACACAAATATCCTCATCATATATATATATATATATATATATATATATATATATATATATGAAAGCAAGTTTTACACATCGTAAAAATCCTACAATTTGGCTTTTTCACATTTGTAAAATGGCTAAAATGCCCTTACCCTCTCGTGGGGGTTTCTAGATGATATGAACCAATTTTACCATGTTGGTGGCTTGGGTTGTGCGAACTAGGTATGCCACACTAGATCAGGATCTTATTATTATGTTCATATGACCTATTAACAAGTTCTACTAAAAATTTAGTTCCACGGACAATATAAAATTGTTGGTTTGAAATACCCATTACAATGGTAATATTGTACATACATCTTCTCTCTTACCAACACACCCACTACAACCACATAATACCATGGTTCACTCTTTCCATTTGCATGTGAGGAATTCATTCTTGGTGCAATAATGTGAATAATGTTTTAACTCGAAAGGCTAGTGATAAAATGAGATTTCAATTTACAGTAAGGCATGCAAATGTTATATTGTGGAATCCAATGGGTAGTTGTGTAATGGTTATTTTGTCTCCTAGTAATTGGGAGGTCCAAGGTTCAAATATATGCTCTGTGTTAAGGTGGCCTACTACCGAAGGTTTAGATACCCTGGTTGATAGGGCACCACAATAATGTGGTTTAATAAGTGGGATAGATGAGAGCCCACTCGATTTACATGTCTCTCAACAATAATATTCACCTGGTGAGTGAATGTTAGGTTATGTTGCGAGCTCATTGTCTTCGCCATAACATGTCTTGCTCGAGCACTGAGACGGCGGCACTTTGCCTAATGCTGCCCGTCCAATCATAAACCGTGTTATGCGGCCTCAATCTCGAGCTTCCCGCCCTCAATTATTTTTCCCTCATGGAAGCCCTCGGTGGTCTTGGCCAATTTGACAATCTGTTTGTAAATGAGATTGTAGTTATATGAAAACGGGACTCATTACGCATGGGTGTATCTCGGAAAACCTAGATTTATGATTGTGGATTTGTCGTGATCTGAATTTCTCTTGTTGTCAAAGAGAGACAGATCATTCTCGTCAAGTACATGGGTGGGATGGTCATGCCTTCTTCGTAATCCTAGTTCCGAGAAAGGCGGGGTGAAGGTGTCATCACCCAACAGAGTTTGGCCAAAATCACAATTTAGAATGAGCTTCAACTTAAACCTATGATATTTTCTCATCAATTAGAACAAATTGTCAATAAAAAAGAACTTGAATCTAGTAGAGATGGATAGACTACCATTACAATAGGAGAAAATGTCCATGTGTTTGAAGTATAACCAAAATGTACATAATTGTGTATAATTGAAACGTGGTTCAATGGAAGGAATATCAACGAGTAAGCGCAAGAAAAATATGACAACAAGAATGAAAACAACTTTTCTCATTTCATATATTTCACATCCAATGAGTATTTTTCTATATTTCCCTAGCTAAATATAATTTTTCAACCACTAAAACCCTCTCTCCGGAAATTCAAAGGGTGTAGATGATAACTATGTGGAGCTAAAGTAAAAATAAGGCCTTCATCATACTAGTGGTCCATTGCCACCTACTATAGATGGGGAAACACAATAGAGAATTACATCCATTTCAAATGAGAAATATCTATTGTGGCATAAAATTGAGGTTTTCTTGCATCGACAAGTTTGTAAACTTATATACCTTAGATGAAGGAAACAAAATGTACATCGATATTTCGAAGTATTATCTTTTATAATGTTCAACACCTCATTAAGCAATCTCATAAACATATTGCCATGGATAATTATGAGCATATCCATAATATGAATGTGTTGTATCTACAAGAAGTTTAATTAACATGGTTTTTACTTCATTTTAGAGATGCACCATCTATCTAGGATCATGTTTCCATGTATCCAAGGATGATTTAGGTCCCATGCATAAGTTTTCACATTTGTTTCTCTTTATTAAATTGCTTCCTTGAGATCTATCCCCACTAATGGAGTGATATTGATGTTCTTATTTAATATGGATTCTTAAGATACATGAAAACACAAGTAGCTTGTAAATGCATCTTTTCACGTTCGTTTATATTCCCAACGAATCCTCTCATGAAGGGAAAAAGTTAGAAACACACACCTGAATTAAAAGGGGTTCTTACATGTGAATGCAATGGAGGCATGCAACCCGAATAAATCCTCCGGCTAACTCAAATTTATCCTTCTACATCAATTTTCTTATAATATAATTGAATATTGAAACTATATTTATTTATTTCCGTGTTAAAATTTCCATTATTGTTGAAATTTGTTCTAGTTTTCGATTTTTGAACTCATGTACACAATAATATTTAGATTTTATAATTAAATTGTAATTACACCATTATGAAATTAGATATGAGTAATTGATACAAATGATGGTTTATTAATAAATTTGTCTTAATAGAAACCATTTTCCTCTTAAGATATAACATTCACCTTATAAAATACTTTGTTTCAACATTCAATGTGACAAACGATCGTGCAGTAGGGAACTAATAGAAATTTCAAAGTAACATGTGTTACATCTTTTGGACCCCAAAGACATTGTTCTCTATAATTTTTTCATTTGAAATTTCTAGTACACACATAATTTAGAGTCTTCTAATTATGTATCATCTAGCATGCACAGGTGATGGAATCAACCTACGGGAAACCCTAAGGTCAAAGGAAAAAATATGGGGATCATAGGCCAAGTGATAAGTAAAGGGTGATCGACGAAGGTCCAAAGTGATAAAAGAAGGGATGGTACAACACAATAAGAAGTAGGTAGACATCATGCGAGAAGTAGAGATAATGAGTGAAATGTTTGAACACATGGTAGTTATGAGAAATGTATAGGGTTACTAAGGATAAAAAGCTACATACCTTTTGTGTTGTGTTCTAGACAACACGACAAAACCTGATCACACCCCATTGTCGATCGGCCCCGTAAGACACAAACTAAGGAGGAGAATGCATTATCAACCCCTACCTAAAATAAATTATTAGAAAACGTAAAAATATGGTTTATATATCCTTTAGATTTGATTAAAAAGATGGGGAATAAAATTGTATGTATATCATTTGGGAAAACAAGATCTTTATAGAGAAAGCTACATGAAAAATTTCTTTTAAGTGTGTGTATCGTATGAATAAATTGCATACAAATTTAGAGCTCCTCACTTAATTTATTCTATAGAAAGTGAATCTTAAGGGTTATGAAAAATATGCAATGATGATGAATAGACTTATTCACTTGGATGAAACTAGAATGAAATTAAAAGAAAGGTTTATGAAGATTAAGACTAAAATGAGGAGGGTATTGACATGAAATATTCTAGTAGAGAGTTGTAGCTGAATGATTTAGTGTTTCCCTAGGACGGACACCAAACTTGAAGATAAAGGAAAAAATAGAACATTTTATTCATCGTGGATGATACCATAAATAATGTGTGTGTGTGTGTGCGCGGTAGTAGGGGAGATGCCTCCTTCTTGAGGGATCTACATGGTGAAGTGTTGGATTTTACTTTCAATGGATAAAATTTAAATTATTTCTTGAATTAGTATGGCATGAAAAATAAAACCATTGGAAAGTGTATATATTATCTCACCAAGCTTCAAGGCTTGTTCACAGGGATTAATAGGAACTGAGTTCTTTTCCACAAATTCTTGACCCCCTTCGGAATTCAGGAGGATTGATGGTTTGCGTACGCATAATTCATAGTCAGCTGATAATAAACATCTAACAGCAAATAAACGTTCTAAACGTGCGGGTCTTGTTTTTTCCACGGACTATTAAATGCATGGTGAGACCTCCTCAATTTTGAATTGATAACAAACCTCCATTCAAACCACACCAATCCCAATTGATACCCTCCTGTGTTATTAATGCAATTTTTTTCTAGGCATTCGGTGCTTTGTATGAGTCGTGTTTCTTCCACAGATTGTACAGGAATGGTTGGTGAAGAAGACTCTGAATCTGTTAGCCGTCCACTCTCGCATGAAATCTGTCATTTTAGATGGCCTCCATTCATATTGACCATACTTTCTTCCCATAAAACTCCTCCTCGGACTTTGTGGTAAATTTTCTTGAATTTGATACATCTTGTAACTCGATTGGATGTTTTATTTTAGTTGGGTGTTTTGTTGGCCTAACTCCTCTAAAAGGGTATGCTTAATTGTTGGGTGCATAACTACATGTAATTTTATTGTGTTAAGTTTGTCTGGTGCACAAAGTATGAATAAGGGTATTGTCTATCTTTTTTATGAGTCGTGTTTCTTCCACAGTTATTGTACAGAATGGTTGGTGAAGAATACTTTGAATCTATTAGCCGTTCACTCTCGCATGAAATCTGTCATTTTCCATACTTTCTTCCCATAAAACTCCTCCCCTGGTCATTGTGGACCGTGGTAAATTTTCTTGACTTTGATAAATCTTGTAACTCGATTGGATGTTTTACTTTAGTCGGGTGTTTTGTTGGCGTAACTCCTTTCAAAGGGTATGCTTAATTTTTGGGTGCATAACTACATGTCATTTTATGGTGTTATGTTTTTCGATGCACAAAGTATGAATAGGGGTATTGTCTATCTTTTTATTTCTACAAATTGACTTCTTTAATTTTATTGTCAATTGTGGACCATGGTTTATCCATAAATTTACGATGGATTCTTAGGATACGTGAGAACGCTTAGTGGCTCGAAATGAATCTTTCGATGTTCGATTATATTCCTCTCATGTAGAGAAAAAGTGAGAAAGACACATTAATTAAAAAGGGTTCTTGCATGTGAATCCAAGGGAGGCGTGCAACCTAAATAAAACTTCCCACTAACTCAAATTCATCCTTTTGCATCAAATTTACTATTTAATATATTGGACTATGCAAACTAAATTTAGTTATTTTCATTTTAAAATTTTCATTATTGTTAAACTTTGTTCTACTTGCCCATTGTTGGACTCATGTACACAATAATATTTGGATTTTGTAATTAAATTGTAATTACACTATTACAAAATTAGATACTAATAATTGATACAAATGATGGTTTATTACTAATTTTTTTTTAATAGAAAGCATTTTCGTGATAAGATATAACATTCACATTTAATATGACAAATGGTCATCTGCGGGGAACCAATGATAATTTTAATAACATGTGGCACATTTCCTGCACCCCAACATAGGGCTCTACAATTTTTTTCGTTTGAAATTTCAACAAGTTATTGTAAGAAAAATATGGCCCTAGAACCCGAAACAACTTCGCTCATTTCTTACACTTGCACTTCTTTGTAGATATCTTTTGATAATTACATATCTAAACATAAGTTTTGAACCACTACAACGCCGTTGTAGGGACAATTCTATGGGTGCAGATGATAACTATGTGGAACTAAAGTATAAAAAAGTTTTTCATCATACTTATAGTCCTTCGCCACCTTCTAAAGATGGGGATAAACAATCAGATAATTACATCCATTTCAAATGAGAAATATATTACGTGAGATAGAAGTGATGTTTTCATCCATTGACACGGTGACAAGTTCGTAACCTTATACTTGGATGAAGAAAACCGTATGTACATCGATGTTTCGCCAAGTATTTGTAAAGCCCACAAAAATCACTATATAAAAACAAAGACAAAACACATTAATTACTTAGGAAAATTATGGTAATTTTTTAATGTTTGAAACAAGGTCTCAAGGGTGATAAATATTAATTGCAGTCAAATAATTGTGCGTTTATTAACTTCTACACATTCATAACTTAATCGGAATTAAATTAATAATTAAATATTATTAATTAAGTCCTAGAATTATTTCAGAGTTCAATCCTCTTCTAGGATTCCATTAATCTTTATTTTATAACATCGACTAATTAATCCCGTAATTTACCCATTTAAATATCCCTTTAAGTTATAAAAGGGTCATCTCTAATTTACCTTTAATTAAATTAATTCTCTAGGGTCATAACCTAAAATACCCATGCACAATATAAATTATTTAACCTATGACCATATGTCATTTATTTAATTGTTGGTCCAAAAGAGAGGGGTTACAACTTATTCTAACTCCCTAATGTTCTAAGTGGCCCCATTCACCAATTAACCCATTCACTTTAATTACAACCCATTCCCATAAAAATTCAACCACTTAAAGTTGTAGGATTAAACACCCACCCTTAGATTGACTCACTATGAGCCCTTAGATCTTAGGGTTTCACTTTAAGCCCTAAAAATCCTTATGGAACCTTTTTGTTCCTTTCTTTACCCTAATATTTTCATTTGTTCTCTTTTTTGTGTTGTTTTGCAGGTTTCAAAGGAGGAGCCATAGAAGCCACGAGGGTTAAGGAGGGTTTGCGAAATTCCATTATTTTTGTATTAATTTTGCGTTAAAGGGAAAACTACCCTACTTAGGTTATGGGCAAAAGTAAATTGGTGGTAGATGGTGACGTGTGGAAGATATGAGGACAAATCATCGGATTCCATTAATGCCATTTAAGATGTGTCACTTTCTTTACGTAGTAGTTCCACTATTTATTTGAGATCCTGGGAACTTGACCACGCTGAAACATAGTGCACATTGGAAACTTAACAGTTTTGAAGAGTTGTTTTAAGGCCTCTCACACAACACTGAAGCTGCTGACCAAATGAAGGTTGAGGGAGCTTATCATGGGATGAGACTTTGGGCATGAAAGTTCAGAACATACGGTTTCCTCACAAGACAGTTCCACTATATCACGCATGGAAAACAGGTCTCTGACTAGATCAATTTACCTTTGGAAGCATCCTCCCATCCTCTGTCATTCGTGATCTCTGTAACATGGTATGGACGTCCATCAAAGCTATGAGACATGTATGTGTCAAAGCTAAGATAGAGGAATTTTAGTAGATTTTGTAGTTGCAAATGCTCTGTAGACATGTATGCATACGTGGGAGCATTCATGAGGTAGGTGAAATGTTGAACAAAATGTCTTAAAAATGTGGTTTTGTGGACAACATTGACTGTAGGATATGCACGAAATGAGTTTGTTAAAAAGGCCTCATAAGCATTTAAGAAAATTCCTTTGACAGGTTAAAGCCAGATTTCCACAGCCTCTGCCAACGTCTCCACAACCTATGTCATCTTTCTTCCTCCCTATCGTGCCTCCAAACATGTACCCAATCAGGAGCTAGTGAAGGTAATTTTTCTTGTTATTGTTGATGTGGAAGATGTGTGCACTGGAAGACTTCTATGTAGAGCATGGGAGCATGGATGGGGCACATGAACTATTTTACAAAATTCCCTAAAGAAATTATGGTTTTGTAGAATGCCATTGTTGTTGGTTGAATAGAAAACAAGTTATTGAAAAGGATTTCCTAACACCCATCCTAATTGAGCCAAATTTGGAGCTTTGTAATAGCTATGTGCATCCATCAAGTTTATAAAAAAAAGTTTCTTTGGCAATTTGTGTGGTCTCAATGTCCCTGGTGATCAAATATGCAAGAATATGTTGAAGTATTGACAAGGCAAGTCATATGTGGAGTTGTGGACTATTGGGCTTGTTATTTTTAAGTGAAGTGACTCTAATAACTATAGATCTAATGAAATTGGAAGTTAGTATAAATCCTGGTTCAACAATCTATGCTAACATATAACCCCTATTAAATTTTATTTCCGTAAGGAATTTCAATCAATCGTTCACAAATTTGTTGTGTAGGTGGGTGTCATGTATTACTGTTGCACCAACCCTAGTAGATATGTATGCAAAATGTTAACAAACACAAGGTGTGAAGTGCTTCAAAATTCCTAGTTAATTTTAAGTAAACAAAATGTGTCTTCCTATGGAATTTCATGGCTATGAGTTATGAAAAATGGGGAGTTTCGAATGGTCACGAACTATTTTTTAGAATGCTAAAAGAGATTCAACACCTTGAGGAATGTAGATGAACCCACCATACACTGCAGATGCTAACATTTCCAGGCATGGTCTCCTTACCTTCATATTTTATAATTTTCATATAATTTGGTTTTTCATTTGCAATGTAATAGAAATGTTAAACCATTATATGCTTAAACATTTGATTATTTTAAATAGACGTGTATCAAAAATAATAATACATCACCTTGTGACTTACGCATTGCAAATAAACCTTGGTGTAAACCTTAGACTTAAACCCACTTTCTCATATGCTTGGAAAACTCAGTAATCAAAATGGATAGTTATCACCCCTTGAGTGGGCTAGTTGAGTTTGAGTTCGTTGTTAAACCTTGTCATCATCCTTTCGTAAAATTAGGTAAATTATAATTTTTAAAGACTCACAAAACCACCTTTTGGGCCCAAAAAAAAGGGATGGGAAGTTTCTTCATGTGTCCTCATTATGTGAGGAGTTGTATAAAAATTTAGATTTACCCTAATATACCATTTTTCCTCTCTTCACCGCTCTACAGAGCCTTTTTTCCTCATTTCGCACTTTTAGGGTTTTAAAAGCGAAAAGTCACTTTCGTTTTGACCCACCGTTTGGTCCCTCGAACATCAAAATGCTTGTCCGCATTCAGTAAACCTATGGTATTTTTAGTAGAAATATTCCTGGAATTTTTGTTTGGGAAAATCTTATTCTGGTTAGTTTTGAAATGGCATTTTACAAAAGCCTCGGTCATAGTTTGACTAGGTCAAACCGACCTTAATTTTGATCGGCGGCTCCGGAAATCCGTCTCTTTTTAAAACCCATTTTCCAGCTTCTAAGTCCCATCGACTCGATGAATTTTCCATATATAGGGGGACTTGTAGGATTTTCTCATTCATGCGGTTATCCATCAAATTTTAGTTTTCGAGCGTGGTTTTTTTTCGTGCGCTCAACTAACTTTTGATCGCTTTGAAACTAATTATCCTACAAGTCGCGCATTTAGGCCAACACGACTGATGCCCTAAAAACTATCTCGCAATCGTAAACCATTCATTTTGAATTCTATCAATTCCCATGAATTCTTTATGTATAGGAGGACATGTAGAAATTTACCCATGGTGTGTTTTCTCATTGGAAGATAACATTTGAAAGTGGTTTCTTAGTCTTTGTGCCTAAATTGATTTTTTTAACTTTAGGAAAATGCATAAATTTTTTTAGGACCCTAGTCAAGTTAGCAAACCATCATGGAAAATTAGTAACACTTGTAAATAATTGTTTGAAACTCTATTGTGTGACTTGTGTGAAATTTAACTTTTGGAAAAATAGTGTTTCTCTCTTCCCTGTTTCTTTTCTCTCTTTAGTTAAGAAATGAACTCGAACGAAATGAAATAAATATGTCTCTCTAACCCTCTTCTTTTGAGTGAAAATTATTAATATTATTATGTAAATGGGAAACTAAAAATGTTAATTATGCTAGATTAGGGTGAATGCCATGCTAGCAATTTATCACTGATTTCATGCTCACATGGTTTTGTAGGATGGAAGTGAGATGGCGAAAAGGCGTGGTGTAATTCATTGTTTATTATTGTAATTTATATATGTTATTGGAAAATGTTTATATGTATAATGTATTTCCATGTTATAAAAATTTATATTTGAAATTTGGTAATAGCTATGAGATACTAGTTTTTAGAATGCCTCAAGGAAATGTGCATTTAATCATAGGTGTCATTTTCATTTAGATTTACGTATGGTAATTTTTTTGGATATGTATGTTAAATGAATTTTAATTTAAAATATTCTAGTGCATTTTTAGTGTTTAATAGATGAGTAACTAATTGGTGTGTTGTATTCTTACCTTGTAAATGTAAATAAGAGATCTAAATAAAACACTCAACCCTAGTATAAGACTCATGTATAACCACCCTTCATGCATGAATTCTTTTAGTATAGAAAACTAAAACCTTAGGATAAACTTCAATCCTTACACTTGATGACACCTTTTAGTTATGTAGATAAGAGCCCAAGTTGAGATTTTCGTCCTAGCCTACATGCTTATCGGCATCACCGTGGACCCGAGGATGGTTAAGAAACGACATGGTCCTATTTTGTCTTTAGTACGTTGTCCCCTCCTAGTCTGCTAACCATGTGTATATTAAGGAGAATGTGTTCTCTTTAGGTATTGTTACATAAGGACCAACTTCAACTATATTATAGAACCCTCTTGGACCAACACACGTGCGCAGATTGGTCAAGATCACCAACTAACTTTGGAAGTCATCTATAAGAGTTGAGATCATAAATAAACTCGATACCAAATTTCTATCAACCCAAAAAAATGTTTATTTTTTTTTTACAATACTAGGTTATAAGGAAATGGTGTATTACTTAAAATGATTATGAAGTTATTTGATTGCTCGAATATTTCATGTTTATAAAAAAAGACCCAAAAAAAGTAAAACTATTACTTAAGCCCTTCATAGTAGTCCTTTGACGGTATTAGGGTTAGCTTTTCAATATTCCATGGAGTCTAGTGACGTCAATTAATTGTTTGAAAAATCCTCAAAGACATATTCTCATGGAATTCAATGATACCATGATATGCATTAAATGGAATTCAAAAACTATTAAGTACACTTATGGTATCTTTGAAATGGAAAATTTGTAAATTCTAGATTATTTTGAATGTTTTAACTTATTTTTTCATATCGAGTTTACATTTTCCCATATACTCCCATTATATGCTAGAATGGGACATTTTAAATAGGGTAGAGACATCCATAAGATCATAATGGATAGAGGATTTTTTCGAGATGTTGTAGTTGCAATTACCTCTTGTCACCCTCAAAATCCCCCTCTTTTTGAAGTCAAGTTTTGAAAATTTTGAGTCGGTACCTTGGAGTAATCCGTGCTTTTGCTTGAAAATATTTTCCTTCATTTGGATGTCATTGTCAATCCTTCTCTTTAGTGTGGATCGCATCGAGCCTGGTATTGTTTGCAATTTTTCATTCCATGGAGAACAATTTGAAATTTGAGTGTAATCGGAGGGGTTTTCCCTTTCATTTTTATTTTTCCATGATCGTGAATAATGACGTATCTTCCATGTCAATTTTTCCCCAACATACATGGGTACATGGACATATTTGATTGGATATGGCATGGTGGGTTTATCTTTTAAACTTTTCACTTTTGTTATTTGTTGCAAAAGTGTCAAATTGGTCCCCGTGGCTCGAAAGATCCTAATTTCACGAAACAGTGGTAGTGGAAGCCTCCACACGTATCAATGGCAAAACTCCAAGGGAAGGACCCGGGAAAGTCCCCAAATGAGCATAGAATTTCCACATGTCCCTGTATGAAAAGAAGCAGAACAAGCCCGAATCAACTAAGTATGGAGGTTTAGCGGACGGTGCCACATGTCTCATCGACACAACTTCAGAAGTGAGGCCCAAGGGACATACCCCAAACAAGCGCTAACTCTCCATGTTTTCAGAGTAGAAAATAAGATAGAGTCAACCATTGAAGAGTCGGGACTAGTGGAAGGATCCACACGTCCCCTTGACGCTCTTTCGGGGGAGAATCCAAAGTGAAGACTCAAATGAGTGTCAGATATCCACGTGTCTAGGGTCCAAGAGAAGTCAAGTGGGTAGAAGGCCTGAATTGACTAAGTATAAAAGAACAAGCGGAGCTCTCCACGTGTCATTTTGGTGCAAATTCAAAATAAGAATCAAGAGTGGGTCCCCAGTGTGCATGGGCTCACCACGTGGTTAGAGTAAAATGAGGGTAAGATCAACCATTGAATCGGATAAGTATAGGAGAACCGGTAAAGCGCCACATGTCCCTAAGATTGCTCTTTTAGGCGGAGAATCCAAAATTAGGTCCCAAACGTGCGCAGCTATCCATGTGTCCAATCGGTGCACTGCTGACGGTCGTGTCCAATCGGCCTACTTGTTTAAATCTCTCCCACGTGGATGGCTCAAATTCAAAGTTTGCAAAGGAAGGATGAACTACATTGTTATTCAATGCATCTGGTTTTCCACTAGGCATGGAAATGGCCATGGCATTAGAGAATTTAAGACATCGGTTTCTTAAATCGGTGTCATCATTTTTGTAACCGAATGTAACCGTTCTTGGAATGTATTTAATGGATTATCCACACTATTGTTAGGGTTGGATCCTAGTACTTTGTAAATGTAAGAGATTCAAAGTAATCAATACAAAATTTTCCCTTTCTTCCTCTGCTATTCCTTCTTTCCTTGTCTAAAAATTTACGAATCATCCATCTTTTATGATAAGAAACTTTGTGTTCTTGTTTATATGATTTCTCGGAACTTTGTTTCGAGGAATTATATACTGGTTATGAAAGTGAATGATTCTACTTTATATCTCCCTAGACCAATACATATAAGGTTATACTTCTTTATCTATATTTCCTAAAGGTATTGTTATGTTCTTCCTCTCTCATCTCCTTAATTCTTCCATTCTTTCGTATTGATGATCTTTGGGCATAAAATGTTTCAAAGTATCAGGAATCCACACTTTGAAAGTTGTACATTTGTATATAAGTTTTCTGTTTGCTTTCAATAAGGGAACCTCTCCCGATGTAAGAGGAGGGACCTCTTGTCCCCCGATTTGACAGCTGTGGTTTGTTAAAGTATCATTTTAAAAACCCAACTATTTTTGGTGACTACGTTGGGGATTTAGATTCAAACGTATCCCTTTCTAAAATAACAATTTCAAGATCATTGGTCTGGAGACTCTATGGTATAAACACGGGAGGAAGCTCTCGGGGTAGAATATTCTCATTTTCGACTTCTAGAGAAACAAAACTTCTCCTTCCAACAAGAAGGAAGAGAGGAACTTGTTCGACAAGCACAACTCCGTTAAAGAAAGAAATTTCAAGGATAGAATTCCTTAAGAACAAATCAGTCCTAATCTTCATGCTTTGATACTTCTATGGTGTTTTAGTTCCCGTTCGGTCAATTTTTCAAAGATGGCAGCCCCTTTGCCTTGGGGACAACAAGTTGGGCCTCTTGATCTTCCTCAACCATTGCATGAGTTACCTAGGGGTAATAGGAAATTTTTTCCCAAATTTCGAGGTGATGGGTAGGTTCATTCAAATGAACACATTACAACCTTCATTGTTGCATGTGGGATTCTTGGGGTTGAACACGAAGATGTCTTTGTTAGGTCTTTTGTGGAGACATTGCAGGAAAATGCTGGTGATTAGTTTTATCATCTTCTGTTAGGTTGATCACTAATTGGAATACCATGACAACTCAGTTTGAGTAACATTTCAAACTGTTGAAGATGTGCATGCTCTATTAGCTCAAATATCTCATATCAAGAAGGAACCATTTGAGCCCATGAGGGAGTTTGTGGCTAAATTCAACAAGCTAATTCATAAAATTCCATAGAACACTTGTCTAGTGGATCAAATCCAAAAGTGCTTCTTCCTCAATGCCCAGTTACCCAAAGTGAGTTATGCACTAAGGAGAGCTAACCTTGCAACTCTGGATGTTGATCAATGGTTAGCTATTAGTGTTGAGGATGATTTAATCATGTCTAGTAAACTGAAAAGAGAATCCTCCAAATCTAAATCTTCTTCTTCTTCCTCTTCCCTAGAGCCAATTCTGATCAGTTAGTATAGAAGCTTGCAAATGATCTCATTGCTATCAAGAAACAATTGGCTCAACATACTCCTTACTAAGACATCCCAAGGAATAATTTTCAGCCCAGAATCGTTGCCTTCTTCTCATACTATATTTTCTATTGAAGGTCCACCCATCAAGGTTCTAGTCAATGTAACTTGTGAAGTTGAAGAACCTGATGATGAGGAGTGTAATGAACTCTATGAAGAACCAGAAGAAGAGGTTGATGAAGAACTAGAGGAGCTTGGTGGATCTCAAGTTCATTTCCTCACCACCGAAGGTATGGATGATGAAGATGAATATGATGAAAGAGTGGCAGATATGAATAGTGATTCATATGTTGTTATGACTCGGGAGCAAATGAACAAAAAATAAAAAGTGGTGCAGCCCACTAAGAAATCAAAGGATATTCCTATAACTATTCTAGTGGTTGCAAGAAGAGGAGATCCTATTTCCTTGCCTCCACATAAAATGTGAGTAATGTTAATCCTTTTCTTCTAATTTATTTCCAAAAATTCTTGTCCTTCAAATGCTAAAACTGATAAATCAAAAGTCTCTCAAGATTCCTAGCAATGATGCCCCATCCACCTCTAGATCTTTTGATATCATTGATCACCTCAAAAAGACTAAAATCCAAATCTTAGAGGCAGAATTTTACCAAACCCATCCAAAAGATTTTGCTAAAATGGTAAACTTTGTCAATTCCAAATCCAAAGCCTCATCCAATACTTCTAAATGTATTTTTCCCACTCCCTCTTCCTCACCTCAATCAAGCCTTGTGGCTATAGTCACTTCCCCTAATGAGAAAATTGAACCATTCTATGTGACTCTCCTCATAGCTGGCCATAAACTCAATAATTGTGTTATAGACTCAAGAGCATCAAACAATGTAATTCCTGCAAAAGTATCTCATGCTTTGGGCTTGACTCTAACACGTGCCTTTGGTTCCTATTATTCCATGGAGAGTAAAAATTTCCTTTAGTGGGAGTAATTAAAGATGCACAAGTTAGCATTTGCTTCTTTTCAAGAGAAAAGGGTCTTAGCCACTTTTTGGTGGCTGATATTCCTCCTCATATGGGATGTTGGCGAGTAGAAATTTCTGTAAGGAGGTAGGAGGTGAATATCAGATGGATTGGTCATATGCTTTGATCCTCGTCAATGGAAAAATGAAGAAGATGCTTTACCCGAGAAACAAATGAATACATTGTGCAATAGACTGATGATCTAAAAGTGCAGATACTCTATGAAGATATAGGGCATGGTAACTAAATGATCATGTCACAGACGAGGAAAAAAATTCCTAAGGGAGTGATTCATGATCCCAATGGAATTTGGACTCGGAATTTGATGGAAGCTCTCTTGCAGAGTTACGGGGCTGGTGTGGGTTTGATCTCTCCGAAGGAAGATTCATCATTTTCATTTAAGATTTGTTTTTAAAATACAAACAATACAGTTGAATATGAGGCACTCATACTTGGATTGAACATGGAAAAATAAATGGGAGTGAAGAATATTTGTGCTCGTGGTGATGTAGAGCTAATTGTGAAACAAGTCAGAGATATTTTTCAAGTGAAGAATAGGAGATTGAAGCATTATAGAAATCTTGTCTAGGATTCCATTGAGTTTCTTGATGCTTTCTCCATTGAAGTTGTGCCAAGAGAAAGGAACACTAGAGTTGATTCTCTAGTTGTCTCAGGATCTCTATTGATTCCTCACCTAGATTTCTCTCAGGAGAAATTTACCATTGAAATGATTCATAGGCCCAGTGTACAAGATAATGCAAACAAGTGGCGGATTTTCAATGATGATCAACACTTGATCTCATTCTTGGAGCTTACGAAAAACTTCAACCAATTATATTTTGAAGGAAGTGAAGATTTTCCTAGAGAGTGTGTGCCCTCTAATGAAGAAGATATCAAGGAAGAGATGGATTAGGATGGCTGTATCAAATTGAAAGGTAACAAGATCCCTAAAGGGCTGGTGAGTGTAGAAGATTTTTTTGATAAGGATGATAGGTATATTAAGTCCAAAGCTTCCTAAGGAGCTCGGTGATCATCGAATGTGAAAATATTAATATCGGGAGTCTTGATGAACCCAAGATGGCGAACATTGGAAAATGATGCACTCAAGAAGAGAAGAAGAAGTTAGTAAATCTACTAAAAATGTATGGTGATGTTCTTGCCTATTCATATGCGATGTCAAGGCCTTCGATCAAAGGAAATGCAACACTTTATTCCTCTAAAACCTTGGATCAAACCGTTTAAACAATCCCAAGGTTATTGGAAATATTTTTCAAGAGATCCAAAATTTACTAAAAGTAAAGATCATTTTCCTATACATCATTCAACATGGATTGCCAACATTGTGCCTGCTAGGAAGAAAATGGTGAGATTCACATCTGTGTGGATTTCAAGAATTTGAATCAGGCCTCTCTAAAGGAAAACTATCCTCTCCCCATGATGGATCAATTTTTGCAAAGTTTTCGGAGGCTCGAGATGTTGTCTATGCTTGATGGATTCTCTGGATACAATCAAGTGGAAGTCAAGTACCCCAAATCAAAACAAAATTCTTTCACTACTCCTTGGGGTACCTTTGCCTATAAGATAATTCCTTATGGTCTTATCATTATTGGTGACACCTTTGAGAGGGAAATGGACTTGGCTTTTGGTCGTCTAAAGGGAAAGTGTGTTGTTGTGTACCTTGATGATTTGATTGTTTTCTCCAAAACAAGGGCAAATCACTTTTAGCATCTTGAAGTAGTCCTCCAAAAATGTAGAGAACATGGAGTTTCTCTCAATCCTAAGAAGTTTGTATTTTTGTTACTGAAGGCAAGTTGCTAGGGCATATTGTCTCCAAAGAAGGAATCAAGATAGATCCATTATGAGTTCAAGAAAATCACATGATTCCTCTTCCCACAAGCAAAAAGGGTGTTCACTCTTTCTTTGGTAAGATAAAATTCTGAGGAGATTCATTCCTGATTTTACAGAACTGACTATGAGCATTGCTCACATGATGAAAGGAAAGAAAAAATTTGGTTGGACTTATGAAGGTAAATAAGCATTTTAAGGTATCAAGAAATCCATTGCTAAAACTCCCATCTTAGCATGTCCTAATTTCAGCAAGGATTTTATCATCTATTGCTATGCTATAGAGAATACCTTGGTTCTTTGTGCTAACTTAGAAGAATTCTGAGGATCATGAACTTCCAATTGCCTTCATGAGCTATGTTTTGAAAGCTCATGAATTGAAATATACTATGATGGAGAAACATGCTTTTGTAGTGGTCAAAGCTGTCAAGTAGTTTCATTTTTATATTCTTAATTATCACTCTGTTGTACTTGTACTTGATATAACCATCAAGTCTATTCTTACACAACAGAAGTTTGGAACTAAGAGAGGCAATTGGGTAGCAAAATTCCAAGAATATGACCTTGATATCAAGCCAACTAAGCTAGTCTGGGGTAAAGGCTTGTGTGAGCTTATTGCTAAAGGAGCTGATGCAAAATTGTCCAAAGAAGTAGTTTATATTCTGTTGTCCTCTTCCTCAGTTCAACCGATGAATGGTATGTTGATATTGAACATTTTATTACTTATGGAGAGTTTCCATCCCACTTGAGTGCCAAGGAAAAGAGGGCTATTAAGCTAAGGTCTGTACAATATGTATTATGGGAGAATGCTTTGTTCAAGTGAGGCATAGATGGAAGATTCTTGAAGTGTGTGGACAAGGAGTAATCAGAAGAAGTTGTTCTTAGCTTTTCATGATTAAGCTTGTGAAGGGAATTTATCTTCTGCTATCACTACCCATAAAATATTTTGGGATGGGTACTATTGGCCTACATTATTCAGAGATGCATCAAAATGGGTAGGTAAATGTGAAGCCGATCAAAATTTTATTGGGAGACCTAAGTTGGCTGCTTTGCCACTAAAGCTAGTAGTGATTGATGAGCCTTTTCAATAGTGGGGATTGGATTTCATTAGAACTCTTAACCCACCTTCCGATCTTGGACATACTCATGTGATAAATTACAAATTCCTTCAAAAAGTGGGTAGAGGCTATTCCATTCAAAAGAACTACTTCGAGGTGGTGTGTAATTTAATCAAAGAGAACATCTTGATAAGGTTTGGGAACCAAACAAGATTGTGATTGATAATTCTTTGAATTTCTCTTCTTTTTAGATGATGGATTTTTGCTATAGTTATGGAATTTCCCTTGCTCATTCTTTAGACTACTACACCCAAGGGAATGGACAAGAAGAATCAAAAAATAAGAATCAGTAAGCATCGTTCGGAATCTTGTAAATGAATCTCGGAGGAATTGGCCCAAGAAGCTCTATGATGCTCTCTGGGAAGATATAATTACACCCAAAAGAGTAATTGGGATGTCTCCATTTCAAGTGGTGTATGGTGTTGAAGCTTAGCTGCCAATAATAGTGGAATTACCAGCCTTTCACTTAATGAAGGCTATTGAAGATTCAACCTTTATCAATTCCTAGAGAAGAGGATCATGTATATTTAGAAGTTTTATGAAGACATGATGCAAGTTTTTGATAAAATATTAGCTCATCAACTGAAGGTGAAAGTTTTGTTTGACAAGAAGGCTAGACCTAAAGATTTTGAAGTGGGAGATATTGTTGTTATGGGACAAAAGACATGAACCTTGAGGAAGCCATGGTAAGTTTGATTCTCTTTGGCTTGGTCCTTTCAAAATCAGGCACTTTGCTGGAGAAAATTCTTTCTATTTGGATTATATGGATGAATCTCCTCTCCCACTTCCTTATAGTGGGTAGTATTTGAAGTTGTTTAATTCCTAGTAGATTAGACAGTCCTTATGTATATTGTGTACAATGTTTTGTTTTGGTCTTTCCTTGTTTTGGCTTGTTTCCTTTCCTATTCCTCATTGTGTGTTGTGTTTTGTTTTTTTCTTTCCTTTTTGGTTTGTTTCCCGTTGTGTGTGTGTTGTCTTCTATATTGGTTTTGCCTTTGACTCTATTTGCCCAATGGATCATGCCGGTCTGCATTTCCCCGAGTTTTTCTATGGTTCTTTATCTTTCCTGGATCCTCTTTCCTAGCCAAGTCATCCTGAGAAAGAGCCGATTGTTGTCAACCTTGAAATCCTCCTCATTTTGAGGTCAAGTTTTGTAAATTTTGAGTCGGTATGTTGGAGTAATCCGTGATTTTTCTTGAAAATATTTTTCTTCATTCGGATGTCATTTTCGATCCTTCTCTTTGGCTGTGCATCATGTTGAGCCTGGTATTTTGTGTAGTTTTTCATTCCATGGAGAATAATTTGAAATTCATGCGTAATCGGAGGGGTTTTCCATTTCATTTTTATTTTTCCACAATCATGAATGATGGGTGTATCTTCCCTGTCAATTTTTTCCCCAACATCCATGGGTACATGGACATCTCTGATTGGATATGGCATGGCGAGTTTATCTTTTAAACTTGTCACTTTTGTTATTTATTGCATGTTGGTGCTCGATTTGTCTCACCCCATTTGCAGGTGTTTTCCTCTCTGTTTGCGTGTTCGAAACATTTTGTCTTTTGATGTGGGTGTTCAGAAAGCTTCTACTTCCATTTGAATGCCTCAAATTATTTGTAGAATCTATTGTCATATCTCTCCTTGAAGAAGTCTTTGATTTTTCCTTTTTCTTCCTAATTTCTTCAAAATCCATAGGCTTTGTTGTTTTTCCTATTTTTCCTCGATCACGGAAGCTCGAGAATAGATAATTTATATTTTTATGCATTTGAAAATCCAAATCCATGGTGAAAAGATGCTTAGAACCATAATTCACTTGTTTTTTCAAAACAAAGTTCATCCTTAGTGAAAAATCAGATTACAGGCATGAATGGTGATTTTCTATATTTTGTGATTTGTGGTGTCTTTTTCTGTCAAAGTTATTCCTCTATGTTCGGTGGTCATGTGGATTCTTTTGGTTGGGTAGGGGATGGCGGTAAATGCTTTAACTTATCACTTTTTTCTTTTTGGCAAAAGTCAAATTTGTCTGTAGCTCTGCTCAAATCGATTGCTTCTTTGGGTGCTTACATGGCTTATTCTAATTGGATGGGGCATGGTGGGTCTTTTTTTCAAATTGTTCTTTTTGGATAATTTGGGAAAAAAATTGAACTGCCCATGGGCTCTGCTAGTCTTTGATTAAAGCAATTTTTAAGTGGCAGGGAAAAATTCTTGCCTTGACCGCGAGAAGGACATGTGACAAAGACTAATGGCGGAGATGCGGGCCTTTAGAGGTAAGTTGGATTTTTTTCCTTTTGGAAAAATGGAGTAAAACTATAAAATGGAAGTGTGCCCCACCAAATCATTACGGAAGCCTTAAGGTTCTTGGATTTTTGCCGGGAGGACACGAGAGGTTTCATTGCTTTTCACTGGAGTTAGAAAATTTTTATGCTGCTTTGAGTACAGATTTTCCGAACAGGGACACGTGGTGAGACCGCACTCGTTCGGGATCTCGATTTGGGTATCTATGTTGAAATTGTGTGATGAATATGCATGGAGGCTTCCTCTGGGGCTTCCCATACTTAGTCTCTTTTCAAAAGGGTTTTGAGAAGCTTGGGACACGTGGTGAGCCCACGCTCATCCAAGGTCTCAAATTTTGGGGTACATCTCAAGATCCACCATTGTGACATGTAGCAGATTTGAAAATTCAAAGGGGCGGGGAAGTGGACCATCGGAGGAAAATTTGATTTTGCCTCTTGTCATCAAAAGGATTAAAACATCAAAATGGCCCCTGAGTGCTCGATGGAGAAAAGTCAAAACTTGCTCGGTCGGCGCGAAGGTGCGGACCTTCGGAGGAAAATTGGAAAATTTTCCTTTGGTGGGAAAAAGAATTAAAAGTGAAAAAGGAAGCGTGGTTTCGATGGGACCCACATTGGGACACATGTCAAGCTCATTTTTCAAGGGCATAGCTATGGGAAATACATGGAAAATTTTTTCTTTTCCAAAAAGGAGGTGAAATAGAAGAATTTGGTCGCGGTTCCTTTGGGACCCACCTTAGGACACGAGGTCGGAGTTCATTTCTCAAGGGTGGAGCTGTGGAGCAAAATGTGAAAATTTTACATTTTTTCAAAAAGTTGTAAAAGGAAAAAAGGAACCCACAGGCCCGCTCTAAATTGGATCTCCCACATGGATGGTCAAAATTCAAAATAGAAATCAACAACAGTTGTGCATTTGTATCTAATTTTTCTACCATTTTCACTCCAAAGCTCCTAGAAGTGCAAGTCTTCATGATTTCTCAATATTTCTTGCACACCAAACAGGGAAGGGGAGTTAATTTGATATCTGAGTTTGGTGAGGAAGATATGGGGAGGTCTTTTGCCATTAAGATGAGATCGACCTCGGGCTCGATCGATCTTCCGTTTTCCTTCACGAGCATGCAAGAACCAGATTTGACAAATTAGTGGTGGATGTGGTTGGCGAATAGAGGAAAAGTGATCTACTAGAAGGAGTTGAATGCGGGAGGTATTGAAGAGATCCACTCCTTGAGCACTGACAACTTTTTACATATTTGATTTGGGAATCGCGATCTAGATCATGGCGAGCACTAGTACACTCAATGTCTCTGGTTTTGGTGGCCAAAGGCCATGTTGTAAAATTTTATAAATAGGCATGATTTTTCCATGAAAAGGGTTGGGAGTTTGTGAATGTAGAATTGTTAGGAGTCGGGCGATTTCCTAAAAGAAATGTTTTATAGAGCCCATCTTTACGTGAAACTATCTGAAGAAGCCTGTTTATCTCCTTTGTGTTAAATTTGATCATGTCAAGGTGGTGACGAGTGTACTGACCATTAAAAGATTTGATATTGTTCGAGAAACTCTCCCCTACCTTGATAAATTTAACCAAAATCGAGTTAATATGTGTTATTCTTGAGCAAAATTTGTGTTCGCTTTGTTTACGAATCTGCAAGTAGTTTTTATTGTTCCTATTTTATTCTTACATTGAAAATATGTGTGAATCATATAAGATCTTATCCTTGTGATAGTTTGGTGGCATTTGCAATTTCATTTATCAGAAGAGCTTTCATTTGATAGTGAAATAAAAAAATTTAAAATCACTATGACTCCTAGCATGACTATAAGATTGTTTGTTAGCCTTTGAGGGTATCTTAGGCATGATGAAACAAAGATTGATAATGTTTAGTTAAGTTTTCCAATTTGAGCCTTCATTTTGGATCCTTGAAGTTTGTGTGAAAAGTGTTGATCTGGGCCTCCATTGGAGCACATATTCTGGTTAAAGGAACACCCTAGCTACTCTAAAAGCATTATGCTATTCGAGGTTTCCATTTTTGTAAAATTTCTCAAAGATTTGGTATAATCAACTTTATCCTGCTTCACCTCCCACCAAAATTCATTTAAAAACAACTTATCATACCCATACTACCCCTATTTGTCATGTATGTATACAAATGCATAATTTTTACTACCAAAACATGTAGAAACAATCAAGTTTTCATTGTCTTTAGTGGCCTGAACCTTGCCTAGAAAATATCTCCATTATCTAGAGTGACAACTCGTGAGAGTTAGGTTTTGTTGCATTGATCATATTTTCTTCAAGGTCTTTTTAATACTTCACAAGGAAGGACATCTCCATCTCCTCCATAAACAGTAGGCTACAAAAGGGTCCTCTCACCCTGGTTGAAAGGCACAACCATAAAGTAGTGAGGATAGGTCAAATCCTCTTGAGGGTGCTACCCATTTCTCCACATCTGAGTGATAAAGAGCAAAGCTGAATTTCATTCTTGGCTACAAAATGACATACTACATGCTCTACTTTTATCTAAGCTTCTTGTTAGACCTATGATGTTGCTCAGCTTATGAGGGAGAATCAATTTGGGTACCAACACATTCACGACACCACTTCTAGGGAACATTGTGATTGCGGTTCATAGTCAAAGCCACTGGTAAAATACTTCTTATATGCTCTATGTGCTATGTATAATTATTTTAGTCTCCGTACCTAGTGCACTAGCTTTCATTGATAAATCTGGGTTAAGAAAATTCAGATCATCCCATTCTAGTTTCTAGTATTGAAAAACATTTGACAGATCATATTTTAGTGCATTTTCACAACTAAGGTGGAAATCCTTAGTGGGGATTCCTGTTGATATGATTCTTGGACAGTACCGTTGTCTTAACCTATGTCAAGTGAGACTTGTTACTAATATTTGCAAAGGCTGGAAGAAAGAAGATCTTTCTTTACTAGGGATCTTTCTAGGACATTATTTCCCGAGAGACAGGGAAAAACAAAGTCGGAAGGAAGAAAATCCTGGAAGTGTTGGACATCAACAGAGAAGAAAAGGGATCTCCATTGATGAAAGTGAGTAGCCTATTATTGAAGACTTCTATTCAAGTTCTTTCGAATCAGTTATCCTATTTGTGGAATTAAATTCTCCAACTAGAGAGGGGCCTTCATTTGATTTTTAAAAGTTTCCTTCTTATTCTTACCCTGTCTTTTCGAAGTTGATAGCATTTTTCAAGAAACAAGGCCTTTAGGTGATATCCATTTTCAAAGTCATACTCTGTGTTTCAAAGACCCTCTGCCCCTTATCTTTTTGTTTCCCCTTTAGGGTCACCTCCTCAAAAAAACATGGCCTTGCCCCCACCAGAAACCTCCTTTTGTTGTAAACACCTTTGGTCCTATAAATTTTACAGGGATGGGTGGTTATCCAAATGTAGTTCCCTAGGATGTAAGAAATAGATTACCAAAGTTCCAAGGAAACAACGTTATAACTGGTGATCAACATCTAAATATTTTTATCAATATGATGGAATACTTTGAGATTGAATATGAAGATGAATATATCAAAATGTTTTCCATACATTGGAGGAGGATGTCGGGATTGGTAGAAATATTTTCCAAATAATTTCATTGATTCCGAGACGAGAGATGAATAATGCATTTAGATTGTAGTATGGTGACAAAATTGACCCTATATTTCTTACATCGAGAATTTGAAAACATCAAGAAGAATCCTAATGATTCAGTACATGATTTCAACACAAGGTTTAATCGAGACCTTGAGGAGATTGCATGTTAGGATAAGGCCATGTGATGAATCATGTTTGATCAAATATTCAGATGCATTTGATAAAAAGGCTATTTAGTACTTGAGGGATAAAAACCCTACTAATTTGAGGTAGGCATTCATCATGGCCCCTGCAAATTGAGAATAACATCGGGCAATTGGAAAGCCTCTAAAAGGGAGGGTGTAAAACTAGTTAACCTAGAAAAGCCTCAAACAAGTAAGGCTACTTATTTAGAGGAAGTTATGAAGACTTTGGTAGAAATTTGTCAAAGAAATATCATACAAGTTAGTCCGAGGGTAGAAAAAGGAATTTGGCGAGTTCACAAGGTCAACACAAACAACGGGGCCAAGACAAGTTTACAAATCACCAAAGATTTGATGATAGAGATAAGGAACTTGTTGGATTTGGAAATAGATAGTCCCAGGTCTAGGGAAAACATAATGGTACTGATCCTTTTTGCCAAAGTTCTTTGTTGTGGAGGAGATAGATGTGATTGATTGGTGTGATAGATGTTTCATGCCCCATGCCCCATGTGAGGAAGATCGGTAGGAAGAAGAAGAAGCTGGTGATGATAATGTTGATGATGTCTACATGATGGGTTTCTCCACGAGCTCACATGACCAGGGGCAACTTCAGCTAAGGTAATAAGTGCTTAGAAATGCTACTAATTTTTGGAATTGCATCCATAGAGTACCTATTCTTTTTCCCTGTCATACTTTAGAAGTAGATAATATACAAGTAGTAGCGCAATACTCCACGCGTCTCAATGGAAAAAATATAATGCTAGGACCCAAGGAGATTCCCCAAATGAGCGTAGACTTTCCACGTGTATCGAGGTCCAAAAAGATGACAGAACAAACCTGAATTGGCTAAGTATGGATGGTTTAGTGGATGGTGCAACACTTATCATCGGTGCAACTTCGGACGTGAAGCCAAGGACAGACCCCAAAAAAAGTGCCATCTCGCCACATGGTCAAAGTAGAAAAGAAGAAAGAGTCGACCGTTGAAGAGTCCGGGGGTGGTGGAAGGAGCCACATGTCGGTTCGGCGCCTTTCGAGAGGGAAGTCCAAAGCGGAGGCTCAAATGAGTGCCGGCTCTCCATGTGTATGCAGGGTCCAACGAGAATAGAAGTGGGCAGCAAGCCCGAATCGTCTAAGTATAAAATAAGCGGTGGATCTCTCCACATGTCCCTTTGGCGCAACTTCAAAGGAAAAATCAAGAAGTACGGGGCCCCAAGTGTGTGCGGGCTCGTTACGTGGTCAGATTAGAAGGAGGGATAGAGTCGGCCATTTAATCTGCTAAGTATAGGAGAACCATGAGAATGCCCCATGTGTCCCTTCGGTGCTATTTTAGGGAGAATCAAAATCGGGTCCCAAACGTGCGCATGACTCTCCATGTGTCCAATCGGTACACATCATAGGGTCGAGTCCAAATAGAGTCTCCAAATGAGTGAGAATCCTCCACGTGTCCCGGAGTTAGACATAAATCCGTCACTAAATAGAGGGACTTAGTCAAAAACAAAAAATACTGAGAACAAACCCACAAATGGAGATATGGCCATGTTTTAGTGGTAGTGGATAGGTGGGCCTTTTTGTGTTTTGATGCTTTTAAAAGTCAAATTGGGAAGGGAGCCATTAGAGTGATTTGAGAATTTTGGTTTTATTACCAAAATGGCGTAAACTTATAAAGTGACCCATGGCCCAAATCATGCCAAGGGAAAGAGTCAAATGTTGAGCCCGCATTGAAAAGTCAAAGCGAGGAGGTGGGTCGGTGGAGTAATTTAAGTTTTTGAGCCCGCATTGAAAAGAGTTAAAATTACAAAAGTGAGCCGCAATTCCATCACCACTCAAGTAAATGCACTTGTCAGGCCTATATCGAGAAGCGGATGGGCGGGTGAAAAATTTCAAAGTTCAATTTCTCTAAAAGGCACAAAATACAAAAGGTGTCCTCAGGCCCACTTCAATTTAAATCTCTCCCACGTGGACGACTCAAATTCAAAGTTTGCAAAGGCAAGATGAACAATTGCGATTCAATGCATCTAGTTTTTCCACCAGGCATGGAAACGACCAAGGCGTTAGAGAAGTTCAGACGTCGGTTTCTTGAATCAGTTTCATCATTTTTGTAACCGAAAGTAACCATTATTAGAAGCTATTTAATGGCTTCTCCATGCCATTATTCTTGTTGGATCGATACTCTGTAGATGTAAGAGATTTAAAGTAATCAATACTGAAGTTTTCCCTTTCTTCCTCTACTATTCCTTCTTTCCTTGTTTTAAAAATTGTGAATGATCCATCTTTTATGATAAGAAACTTTGTGTTCTTGTTTATTTGATTTCTGGAACTTTGTGTCTGTGGAATTATATCTGTTATGGAAGTGAATGATTCTACTATGTATCTCCTAGCTCAATACGTATAAGGTTATAGTCTACTATCTATATTTATTGAAGGTATTGTTATGTTCTTCCTCTCTAATCTCCTTAATTCTTCCATTCTTTCTTATTGATGATCTTTGGGAATAAAATGTTTCAAAGTATTAGGAATCCACACTTTGAAAGTTGTACATTTGCATATAAGTTTTGTTGTTTTCTTCAATAAAGGAACCTCTCCCATTAACAAGGAGGGACTTGATGTCCCCTAAGCTGTTGTTTGTTAAATTATCATTTTACAAACCCAACACTACCTTAGTAGAAAATCATGTAAAATTTGGAAGCATAGACAGAGGCTAGTGAGTTGTTTGAGAGAATGATGATAAGAATTTTTTTGTGTGGATGAATTTTTACCACCCGTGTTTTAACAACACGTCACCCCATACCAAACCACAATAGATAACTATAAAATTACGACCATTTTTTATTTTATTTATTAGACACATTAAACCAATCTTAAATACGTTAATCATGATTAATAACATGTTTACTCATTTATCTAATGCATATCCTTCGTAAAATAGTTTCATTTCATCAAACTGGAACTATTAATTTATTAAATGAAGCATTAAGAATTAATTACTTTTCTACTTCAAATATAATTAATTTAATTAATCCCTAAATAATTCTATTTAAATTTCTCTTATTATATAAATAATGATTTCAATCAAATTTATATATATATATATATATATATATATATATAGATATAAATATGTATGTATGTATGTGTGTGTGTTTATATATATATATATATATATATATATATATATATATATATATATATATATATATATATATATATATATATATATATATATATATATATATATATATATATATATATATTGATAGGGTAAATATGGTTTGGTTTTAACGGGACCGAAAAAACCCGTGTATAAGCTGGAGGAAAGACAAAACATTGAATCTCATAAGAGGAGGCTTCTACTAGTAGCCATTAGCACAAACCAATACAAAACATTAAGAACCACTCCTAGACCCAATACAAAATTAGCTCCATAACGCATGCGATCAGACTACACAATAGAAGGTATCATTCAATTTTATCATTCTATGAAGATATTTGCACTTTGTAAATCCTTCCCCTTGGATGCACATGTAACATAAATCCCATGTGAGCAAAATAATTTCTTTATTTGTAATATTTTGTAAAACCATTCACCCATTCATTCATCCTCTATGGGGACCACATGCAAGTTCTTTGTGTTGACCATGCATGGTAAAATTTCCTCTCCTCTCTCTGTGGGGACCACTCTAATGCTACACTTGTCTGATATCATTTTTGCATTGGCCACATTTTTGGAGAAATTAAGGATGTTTTTGAAAGTATAAGGTAATGTGGTCTTATTTTTATTTGGTCGACATATACTTTGATAAAAAATCACATGTTTTAAAAAGGCCCCTCTTTATTTGATCATGGTAATAATATATTATCGACCCTCCTTTTGGATTATCATTACATAGTCATTGGTTGTTGGTATTTGATTATTTCTTGACACATGTTTTAGGTCCTTAAACCAAAGTCAAATGCAATGATTTTATTAATCATGGGGTTGTCCCCTTTGATGATGACTTACCCCTTCTTTTTTCTGTGGCACTTGATCCATAGTTGAGCTAGGGTTTTATCTTTGTGAAGACACGTGGTATTTGTGAACCATGGTTGAGTTTGCATTGAATATGTTGTATTGATATCAACCATTGATTGAAATAATTGTAGGGTATAAACCATTGATTCTATGAGCATCCGGGTTTGTATTGATCGTGGATTTTATTGATCCTACAACTGATTTGTGACCATTCGATCGTGGTACTTTGATTTTATGAGTCGTTGATATTTAAATCCACTTTGACTATGGTGGTTGGCTTGGGTTATCATTTGCATCATTGATTTTTACATGATTTTATCTTATCCATCGATGCTAACTAGGAATGAGTTAGGTTTGATTGAAAAGGTCATCGAGCTTATCATTTTTTTATTCTAGTTGCTCGTTTTGAGGTGAATCCTGGCCAATTTTTAGCTCATCGCCATTGATGATAATATCGATCTCGGTTTCTCAGTAAATCAATATTATGAAGCTGTGGGAGGCTATGTGAAGTTTTGTGCATGCATGTGTTTAGATTCTCTCAACCATTGTCTATGTTTTGAGTTTCACTATGATCTTTACGAAGTGGCCGCCATTGTTGATCCTTGAAGCTCTGCTTACTCGCAGACTATGAATACATACATTGTATGGATTTTTCTCTTTTGAGGTCTTAAAGATTATGAAGCTGCCATTTTTAGCATCTTTGAACCCTCTACTTGACCATACTTGGACTTCCTTTATATGTAGCTATTTCAGGTTTTTGGGGAACTCATGTCCCACGCATACTTGGACTTCTCGGGCCTCCTTTCTCCACTTTTGTTGATTACCTCTTGTTGCAGTGATTTTTGCATTTGATATCCTTTATGTCCCATGTGAACTGTGTGGCTTGGACCGAAAATATCTTACTTAACCGATTTTCTCTTGGTGCGGTGATTTCATATTTTCGGGTCCTAGATGTCCCAACATCCCGTGGACCGTCCGAGAAAAAGATTTCAAATTTTTGATTCCAAGTGTCTAAAACTTTTACAGAGATGTGGGTCTCAGCTGTCCCGATGTCCTGTGGACCATCTAGGAAAAAAAGACACGACTTTTCCATAATACACTAAAAGAATCCCATTTTTTTGGTTTTTTTGCAATTTTTTCTAACTACTTAGATTTTTCTTGGACATGCAAGTTAGAGGAAGGAAAAGGTACCTCCAAAACTTGATGTTTTGGGCCTTGGTCCAATTCTACTTGCTCAAGCATGAAGGAATGATGCATTTTATCCAAAATTAACTTGAGGAGTGAATTTTGGATAACAAGTTGAAAGAGGAAATATCCCAAAGTAGATCATCTAAAAATTCCTCTAATTTTTATCCTACCAATCTCATTAATGAAATCATTGAAAATATTAATAAAAATCAATCTTCTACTACCTCTTAAGTTCTCCAAATGTAAGCTAACATAACTCAATTACTCGGGTGCCCTCCAATGTGCTCTTATTGCACCACAACCCCTCCTTTTAAAAATGGGCCTAATGGGGTGCCCACGAAACAACCCCATAGTCAAAATAATGTCCTAAGGTAATTTTATAAATAAAATTTAGCACTCTATATCACTAGTGTGGACATTGGTGGCATTGATCCTTATCTCTTACAATGGGTCTACTAATCCTAGTCTACTAATCCCACTCTTCATATCAAGGAATTTGATATCTATACAAGAAATGGATCAAAAGAAAATCTTACAATACCACCAATAGCTTAGATAAGACCCTTAATAGAGATGCTTTAGATTGGTACCATACATCTCGTAATAATTCTATAGGTGACGGGTAAGTGCAACAAGTTGGTGATTTTCAAACCTAAAACTGCAATCACGGTCCTTTGAGAGAAAAAAAAAAAAAGAGACCCATGACTCCTCATTTTCCCCATTTTTCCTTTCCAATGCGATTTATCCTAGACCTTTAGCACTCACGCTTTAAATACCCCCTAAAATTTTCTCTTGGACTTCCTCGGATCATGATAGTTTCAACCATGCCACCAAGATAAAGAGGTAAGCCCTCTATTTTGATCATTTTTTTGCATTTTAGGTTTCTTTTGTGATTTTCATGGGTTTTTTGATTTTTTGTTTATGTATACAATTTTTTTGTTTTCTCAATTTCTTAGCAAGTTCTTAATCCCGCAAACCATCGAAATATTCCTCTAAACCCTCCAAACAATCCTCAAAATCCTCCAAAAATTATTCAAAACCCTCCTCCAAACATAGATTTGCCTTCGTGGCTCCTCAGCACTGTACCACAGAACTAGTAGGAACACAAGATGATATCGTTGGAAGAATCCAACAAAATAAAATTTTCATTGAGAACCTTATTCAGACTATAAGACAAAATCATGCCACAAATCTATCATGTATGACTTTAGCCAACACATTGAAAACATTTATTGGTGAAGTCAACTCATGCAACCAACCAAAGATAGATGGAATACCTTTAGAGGTGATTATAGGTGATGGTATGCAGAGAAATTATCCCATGCGGCCATAAAACACTTAAAAATTGGAAAAGACCGCATTTTTGCATTATTTATCGACCCAAGAACCAATTCCCCCGCAGCTTTGGAAAATGGTTACCAATCTATTGGTGAAACGATGATTTGAATCAAGAATAATTTTTGGGACCGATGGTGGATGGTTTTATATTATGCACCATGCAACAAAATTGAGGTTCATCTCTATTTTTGGAAAATTATATTGTGATTTCTTGCTTAATGTAGTCCCAAATTATTTTGACTTTTATGAGTTTTATGGGCAAGGTTGGCTCTGCATGAGTAGACTGGTGCACACATAGGTCAAGCAAGGGCCCCCATGCCCAAAAACCCCACTACCTTCGAGTTATCCATTCTAAGTGAAGGAGGTTGTGGAGATTGACACACTACATGCATTGAGGAGCTCATTGACACTCTAACCCAAAATAGTGATCGGATTACATCTGGTGATGTTGGTAGAGGTGTCCAGTTCTAGCGCACCACACCACTGTGGATCATGTGGTGCCATATGCACTACGAGTGAGACATCATTTTTTGGATCACATGATTTCTTTTCTCTAGATGAGATGATGGTAGATGTTTTTGGAACTGGTGCAAAGGATCTTGGTCTTTCACAGGTAAATGTCAAATAAATATTTAATATATATATATATATATATATATATATATATATATATATACAATAGTTTAATTCATGTTTGAGATTTTAATATATATGTATTTGATTGTACGTCATGTACATACATGTAAAAACTAATTTTTTGTTTTATATTAAATAGCAAGAGTCTGGTGAAGGAAACATCCGGCATCAACATGTTAACTACTGCAATTGGGCGTGTTACAAACATAAGTTTCAAGTTGTACTTAAATTTCAAATTTCATTTGATTGTGTACTTTTATTATTATAATGTTTCACCTGTAAATGTACATATTAATATATGTTTGTATTTTATACGCAGAGCACGATAGGTCATCATATGATCTCGAGGAACTGAGGCTACTGGCATGCCTCATGTGACTTTTATGTAGGTTAGTTTCTCTTTACACTTTGTTTCTAATTGTGGAAGTTCACGTGGATTATGCTTTGGGTCTGTTATGTGGCAGTCATGTAGATTAATATTGATTTATACATGTTTTTTGTATTGCTTATGCCTTCCAGAGAGACTCCTCCATATATGTAGATTGTGGAGGTGTTATGAATATCGCCATAAAGATCTGCCGATCCACTAATTGAGGTAAAAATTTTCAAATTTATTAAATTTTGGAGGAATTATTTCTTATTACTTAAATCTACAATATCAAATTTTGTACATGAAATATTTAATTTGAAATTTAATTATTTATATGTAGCTTACCCTCATGAGTCTATTGTTGTCCCTACGACACGTCAATGACAAATTGATAGGGATCATGACATTGCGGTAAGATTTCACATGCATTTTAACTAAATTCTAAGTTTCTAAATTTTGAATGTATTTTAAAAATATGGGTGTTAAAAACTTGTTGTTTATGAATGTGCAGGTTAGGTTGCAGCCTACTTAGAGATGCCTAGGACCACATGGATGAAATCCATAGTGACATCTCCCTCCACTACATCCCAAGTCGTGGACATGCTACTTCTAGTAGGGAAAAGAGAGGGAAGATGTTTCATGATTAGATTCATAGGACCTGGATGTACACACACACACACACACACACACACACACACACACACACACACACACACATATGGGCCATCTGGTCCTAGTTCATGATTCTTCATATAGTCCATTGTATATATAGCCTTATGCGACCGCATGTGGTCCTATATGTATGACACACTTAGTTCGAGATGTACACATGTTATGAACTTATATTTTTAGAGATGTGCATCCAACACACTTAGTTCGAGATGTACACATGTTATGAACTTATATTTTTCAGAGACGTGCGTCCAACACACTTAGTTTGATACATTAATTAGTTGGTTTTCATAACAATATTACTTCTATGTTTGATTCAATTTCATTGCACATGATATCCTTCTATGTATGTATGTTCTATGTATATTAGTTCTATATGTATGTTTGATTTAAAATTAAAAACCATGTCCCTGGAGCACTACATGGTACAATTGTTAAGCAAACCTATTCCATTAAGAAAAACCTATGATAACCATGCTAGGTGAACTACAAAAGGGAAATATGTAATTAATTTTTCACAGTAATTACGTAGGGTGTATGTGTAACTCTAATTATTTTCCCGCCTCCTAAAAATGTGCACATCTTTGAAAGAATGGTTGTGAGAGAATTTCTATACCAAACATTTTTTATTTCAAAGCTAACTCTCTTCTATTGCATATCAACTAATATGAACATTGTTAGAAATAAGCGAGGTAGAGTTCATCTTGAACTATATGAATATAACGCATACTATGGTGCAACATTACATGGTACAATTATTAAGAAATTAAGGAAGCATCTATGTATTGTTTTAGATATTATCCCATTAATGGGGATTATCCCATTGATCAATAGATACACCTTAATATTTCTTTATAATTTGAGCTATGCCAATCAAATAATAAGTTACACATTATTTGATTATCGTAAGTAGAATCACTTCCCTATTAAGTCCTATATGTTTTTATATTCAAGCATACACTTTAAAAACCCCATTTTTGTATACCCTACAATACTTATAGTCTAAAATACACATTTGTGAGGGGTTTTGTCAAATAATTCACATCCTTGCCATTCCAAGGGATTTGAAAAAATTCAAGGTTCTTTAATGAATTTTAAAACGATATATCAGTTGGAATTTCTAAACATTCTTTACATGTTTATTTAGGCTATTTGTACATATGTTACGACATATCAATCTAGATAGAAACACATAAATATGTATGTAATGTCTATTGTAAAATAATTCACATCATGGCAAGCTTTAGGGAGGCCTGAATTGGTGTCGACCACCTAATCCGGAGCCTTCCTGACATTCCTTGAGCCTTCATGGCATAAATATTTACAAATTACCTTTTCTAAGCAGTCCTAGGAAATGAACAAAGGCAAGTAGTTAGAAGTCATTCCTTAGGGACGTATTGGCACCAAATTGACAACGCCAACACGTCCGGCTGGCAAGGTTAATGCTAGATGAGGCTTCTTTGTGGTGCGCGACAACATCGTTGCTGCCTGTGCTATTTCGTTCGGGCATAGTCCCTTAAGATCCTTGAGACCAAAAAATTATTCAACTTCGATAGGTGACTACATGGAATATATGGAACCTAAGGACATATCTTCTAATCCTACACCTCAGCGTAGGGACCCTCTACAATAGCCTGTCTTGGTTTTTTCCTTCTCCAATCGGTGCTCTCGTTGCCCTATTGTTTGTAAACACGCAAAATAGTGCAGTTTGGGATCAGTGTAAGGTCACAAACACTATATTTTGCAAACGGTAGGTTGTGGCACCAAACCAACTACACTGACACATTTGGGTGGCTAGGTGAACACTATAGGAGGCATCATTTTTATGTGTGATAATGTTGTTTCTTCCAGGCTACTTCGTTCGGGCGTAGTACCTTAAGAGCCCTAAGACCAAAAATTGTTAATCTTCGACGGGTGACTACGCGTACTTCGTGGAACGTAGAGATGTCTATTCTAATCCTACACCTTGGCATAAGGACTCTATACAATAGCCTATCTCAGCTTTTTTCCTTATCTAATTAGTGCTCTCACGCTTTATTGTTTGCAAATGTGTGAAATAGTGTAGTTTCGAGATAGTGTAAGGTCACAAACGCTATTTTTGCAAATGGTGGGTCATGGCACGAAAATAAATACACCAAAATGTCTAGGTGACCAAGTGAATAATAAAGGACGCATCGTTTTGGTGTGCCACAATGTCGCTTCTTTTGGGCTACTTCGTTCGGATTAGTCCTTTTAGAGCCCTTAGACCAAAAAAATTGTTCAACTTTGACAGATGACTACACACACTTCGTGGCTCCTAGATAAAAATTTTATAATCCTAAACCTTGGAGTAGAGACCCTATACAATAGCCTGCCTGTCTCGCTTTGTCCTTCTCCAATCGGTGCTCTCACCGCCCTATTGTTTGCAAACTCGTGAAATAGTGCGGTTTGAGGCGCAAAGTGTAAGGTCATCAAATGTTATATTTTGCTAATAGTGGATCATGGCATCGAATCGACTATGTCAAAACATCCAGTGACTAGGTGAATGCTAGAGGAGACATTTTTTTGGTGCCCAACAACGTCATTGCTTCGGGCTATTTCGTTCGGGTGTAGTTCCTTAAGAGCCCTAAGACCAAAAAAATGTTCAATTTCAACAGTGACTACATGGACTCCGTGGCACCTAGAGATGTCTCAACTAATCCTACACCTCAACATAGGGACCCTATAAAATATCCCCGACTCAATTTTTTCCTTCTCCAATTGTTGCTCTCGCTGCCCTATTGTTTGGAAACGTGTAAAATAGTGCAGTTTGAGACAATATAAAGTTGTCAAACACTGTATTTTACTAACGGTGGGTCATGGGATGTAACCGACTATGCTAAAATTTCCAGGTTGATAGGTGAACACTAGAGGACACATAGTTTTGGTGTGCAACAATTTCATTTCTTCCAGGCTACTTCGTTCGGGTGTAGTCCATTAAGAGCCCTGAGACCAAAAAATCATTCAACTTCGACTGGTGACTACGCACACTCCATGGCACCTAGAGACGTATTGTCTAATCCTACACCTCGGCATAGGGACCCTCTATAATATCATGTCTCAGTGTTTTCTTTTTCCAATCGGTGCTTTTCTTTCCCTATTATTTGTAAATGTGTGAAATAGTGCGTTTGAGACAATGTAAGGTCACAAACGCTATATTTTGCAAACGGTGGATCATGGCATCAAACTGAATGTGTCGACATGTTCGTGGCTAGGTGAATGCTAGAGGAGGCATCATATAGGTGCGCGATGATGTCATTGCTTCCGGGCTACTTCGTTCGGGCATAGTCCCGTAAGAGCCTTGAGACCAAAAAATCGTTCAACTTTGACGAGTGACTACGGGCACTCTATGACACCTAGACATGTCTCATATGATCCTACACCTCTATGTAATGACCCTCTAGAGTAATCTGTCTTGTTTTTTCCTTATCCAATTGGTGCTTTCACCGCCCTATTGTTTGTAAATGCGTGAAATAGTTCAATTTGAGATAGTGTAAGGTTGTAAAACACTATATTTTACAAACGGTAGATAGTGGCATAGAACTGACCGCACAAAAACATTTGGGTGGCCAAGTGAATGCTAGAGGAGGTGTATTTTTGGTGCGTGACAACGTCATTTCTTCCGGGATACTTTATTGGTGTAGTACCTTAAGAGCCCTGAGACCAAAAATTGTTCAACTTTGACGGTGACTACGTGCACTCCATGGAACCTATAGATATCTCATCTCGATACTACACCTTGGTGTAGGGACCCTATATAGTAGCCTACCTCAATTTTTTTCCTTCTCCAATCGGTGCTCTCATTTCCTGTTGTTTGCAAACATGCAAAATAGTGCAGTTTGAGACAATGTAAGGTTATCAAATGCTATATTTTGCAAACGGTGGGTCGTGGAACCAAACTAACTATGCCAAAACATCTAGGTGGCTAGGTGAATGCTAGAGGAGGTGTTTTTTGGTGCACAACAACATCATTTCTTCGGGCTACTTCGTTCGGGCGTAGTCCCTTAAGAGCCCTGAGACCAAAAAATCATTCAACTTCGACGGGTGACTACGCACACTCCGTGGCACCTAGAGATGTCTCATCTAATCCTACACCTTGGTGTAGGGACCCTCTACAATATTCTGTCTCTATTTTTTCCTTCTCCAATCGGTGCTCTCAGCATTACCTTATTATTTGCAAATGTGTGAAATATTGCAGTTTAAGACAATACAACGCTTGTCCAAATGCTATATTTTGCAAATGGAGGATCATGGCCCCAAACCGACTACACCAAAACATCCGGGGTGGCTAGGTGAATACTAGAAGAGGTCTATTTTTGGTACAAGACAACGTCATTGCTTCGGGATACTTCGCTCGGGTGTAGTCCCTAAAGAGCCTCGAGACCAAAAAATCATTCAACTTCGACAGTGACTCGCACACTCCATGAAACCTAGAGATGTCTCATCTAATCCTACATCTCTACATAGGAACCCTATGCAATATAATGTTTCAGCTTTTTTCCTTCTCTAATCGGTGCTCTCGCTTCCCTCACTGTTTGCAAACACATGAAATAGTGCGGTTTGAGATAGTGTAAGGGTCACAAACGCTATATTTTACAAATGGTGGATCGTGGCACCAAACCGACTATGTTGACATATCCGTGTTGGTAGGTGAAGGCTAGCTGAGGCATCATTTCAAAGTGTGTGATAACATCGTTGCTTCTAGGATACTTCGTCGGCCGTAGTCCCTTAAGAGCCGTGAGACCAAAAAAATCGCTCAACTTCGATGTGTAAATACGCGCACTCCGTGGAACCTAGAGACATCTCATATGATCATACACCTCAAAGTAGGGACCCTATACAATATCCTGTCTCTATTTTTTTCCTTCTCGGTCGGTGCTCTTACTGCCTCTATTGTTTGTAAACTTGTAAAATATTGCGGTTTGAGAGGTGTTGTAAGGTCACAAATGGTATATTTTGCAAACGGTGGGTTGTGGCACCGAACCGACTAACGCCGACACGTCCGAGTGGCTAGGTGAACACTAGAGAAGATGTCGTTTCGGTGCACAAAATTTTCATTGCTTCCGGGCTACCTCATTCGGGTGAAGTCCCTTAAGAGCCCCGAGACCATAAAATTGTTCAACTTTGTTGGTGACTACACGCACTCCGTGGCATCTAGAGATGTCTCATCTCGATCCTACACCTCAAAGATAGGGACCCTCTATAATATACTATCTATATTTTTTCCTTATCCAATCGGTGCTTTCGGTGCCCTATTGTTTGCAAATGCGTGAAATAATGCAGTTTGAGCTAGTGCAAGGTCATCAAACAAGATATTTTGCAAATGGTGGGTCATGACACAAAACCGATTTGCTAAGAATGCTCTCCACAGTACATAAATCATTGTTAATTGGTTCTCTTTTATTGTAAAATAATGAAAGCTTCTCTTAGCTTCAAGAATTTACAATTCTCTACTAATAGTGTCAACCACGTGAAGGTGAAATCGTTTCAAGCACCACTAACCTACACATAAAAGTTTTAATAAAAGAAATTTAAGTTTCAAATCAAAACCATACTTGATATATACAAAATACACAAATGTAATAAAATATATGAACTTAAATTTATCTAACTAACAAATTTATATATAGCAAAGAAATTATATCAAAGAAATTATATGCAGGACATGAGCATTGTAAATTCATTCCAATGAACCATCAAGTATCGGATCTACTCTGAATAGCGGACATGATTACTTCATGATCTGACTCTCGAACCTTCTAAAGAATCTTGTTATTAGGCCTTCCTCGATATCTATACAACTGAATATTTGTTGCTAGAACTAGATGTGAATATAATAATATTTTCTGTGTGTCTCAAAGTCTTCAATCACCCAACAGAGGAGTTTTTAATGGATACTGTCGAAAAAAGTTCCAAAGAACTACCACCGACCTGTAGGGTACTTAATATCTTCGCCATCTATAATAGGAGAATTCAACTTCTTTCTTTCCTCAATGTAAGGACATAAGAAATAGTCTATTCCTTTTTCATTTTCTTTTGTCGTAATAAGCGCAAACACATGTCCTATAAAAAGGTAAAGGTTTCAACTCAAATTTAAATTGTACATATTAAAATTTCAATGAACATAACTCAATACAAAAATTGTAAATAACCATAAATACCTTTTCGACCAAAATCAAAATTTCATCAAAGTCCTTGGATGTTGTAACTTCATCTGCAGAAAAAGTCATAATTCTTGTCGAGGTTGATAACTAGGAAGCGGAATTAGAGGCCTACAAATCCATCCATCCACCCATTCTTGTGAATCACACTCAAGCAGTTGAAAAATCTATTCAAGGCACACAAAAACATGTCAAATTTCTTGTCCATGTGGCCCACAAAGTAGCATCTAAGCTACAAAATGAGTGCATATCATGGACCCAGTGAGTGTTATACAATCCTCATAGTTAATAATTTTTTGTTCTTATATTAACAAATAATATCTACGAACTCACGGAATTTTATTGAGAACCTCGGGCCATGTTGACAATACACCATTCCACTATGCTCTTTGCATTTTTCAATTTAGCACCATATTTATACTTCAACTCTTCTCTTGGAAGACTTATTTTCACACATGGCCCTGCACCTGTCATGCTCTCCTTTCCATGTCCCGCCTCGGTGAAACTCCAAATATGTTGCACACCCATCTTGATGTGAATCCTTCTCATCTAATAAAGCATTAGTATATTCTTAAACTAAGATGTGTAATTATCTCACCATATATAATGTTGTTTGAAGTGGATGTCCCTATCGATAAGTTTCTATAAAATAACCAAACACCCTTACGATTTAGTAGAACGTGTACGATCATCAATGATATAAAAGTAGTACTCTCTTAGAAAATTTTGATCATTCTCTATACTGTTAGGATAATGTATAAATGCTATATGCACAAAAATGGAAACTTGTACTGAGTTGTAATATTGTGATTGAACCTCCATTTGTGGTTGCAATGTATAATTCTCTACAAAATTGACCATTGAAACAATAGTACTAGTAGGAAATGTGTCCTTGCATATCTTGAACTGTTCATCCAACCATCGAGCTCTGTGTGTATTCCTATCATACTCATAAACAATTTAATCCTTAAATTTTCTCATAAATTGAAAAACATGCATATGTTCTCAGTAACTATCTCACACCATTTTGACTCTTTTCCATATTTCATTCGCATGCAACTGATTTATATTTATCAAACTCAACTAAATTATGTCCTATCGCACCTTCAATTTTCTCATGGATGAAACTTTCCAATTTAGGTAATCCGCAAACATGTACCATAACTTCCATCTAAACAATCCTAACTATAAAAAAAGGTCCAACTTCTTCTTCACAAAATATCATAGGAATGAAATCCTGGATGATATTGGTGGAACTTTAACACAAAATTCGATAACATAGTTTTAGAATGAAAATTAGAATGAATACGTAAAATTTTAGCATAATGCATCGCAAATTCAACATGTTACCTACAACAACTAGTTGTGCGAGCGTGGTTGATTTTCACATAGAATAGTTTCAACATTTCAAAAAAATTTGACTAATTTTAATTTTCGTGATGCTCTTGTTCAAACGTATAAAAAAATTGAGTTTAATTCATAGCTAAGAAATATTTTGGATGTGGTTCGCGATTAGTAGAACCAACTCTCCATTTTACAACATCTCTTATATTAGGTGAAACTCTAGTGTTATCGTGCCAAAATTGAATTATAACTTCTCTTATAGCATCGAATTATCTTTTTCCTTACTCGGTGCTCTAGTTAAAATGCCCAAAAATGTGTGTTATTGAGTGATTGAAGGATATTACGTCTTTAATTGATTTCATTAGAGTTTTTCAATTAACTTGCAAAATTTGACTTTTGTGTAATCAAACGTTGTTTTTTTATTGATTCACTTACAACACTAGTAGCAAGTACACGACACACAATATTACTATCCCTAGTGCGTCTCTTGACATAAATAGTGTGATATGCATCATGAAGGTTTTCAATCATTGTAGAGGTTTGACCACGTATATTAGATGTTTTCAATCCTAAGGTGTTTAATGTAGGTCTCATTTTAATCAATTTCATCAAACTAACCAACAACTGACATCTTTAAGAATCATTTAAAATTTCAAAATGATTATCCCAAATTTCAATGGCTTTTCTTTTGATTTTTCGTTCAGAAAATTTTTCAGACATTGGTTTCAAAATGTTTTCATCAATTTCAATAAAATAATTAGGTTTCTTATGGAAAATCCTAGGAGGTGTTTTTGTCAAATTTTTCTTGTCTACAGTTTCAACTTGATTTTTCTTATTCACATTTTCATTGTCTCCTTCAATTTCAACTTTTGCTACATCATGAGTATTTAATTCTTCTTCAACATAGACAGTAAAAACATCTTCATCACGAGTATTTAATTCAACTTCAACATTTATAGTAGAAACATTACTTGGTTCCACATTGCTTACAATAGTAGGGGTTGAAGATGAACCTCTTCTTGATTCATGAAGATTCCGCATTTTCTCAGCATTTTGAAATCTATTTTCCTCTAATTTGTTTGGTGTTTTTTTACTTAATGACTTCCTTTTTTATTTTGTTTCTTGTCTACCATGATGTTTTTCTTCCGTTGATAAGAAAAATGAGTAGAAAACGAGAGAATTTTGCAAGAATTCATACGGTAAAGTTAAACATTAAAAATCACATGGTAATTAGAACATTGGGATGTGTAAATATGATTTAAGAATCATGATTTTTCTTTACAAAGCACAATCACGATTCTTTTTATAAAACCCACGATCATAGATTCTATATGTATCATCATATCCGACCCTAAGGCTCACAAAATCTTTGTTTTTCCCAACCAAATCTATGGAAGGTCATTATGAAGTGTAAAAGGTAAAAAAACTTCAAATTTTCTCTTCCACAGACTTGAACCATGCTGAAAAACTTAAAACATTTCACAAAAATGGTGTCATCGCGTAGGGGAGACTGTTAGCTTCATAAAATATTTATTTTAAAGTGAATAGAATAAGATAAATATCATTTTAAATTTTTTTACTAACAATAGGTCTTTAAGACATTTTTTTCCTATGAATTTTCATGTCTACATTTAAGATCTGCAACTTTAGTTTCGCTTATCAAAATGTGATAAAAATTATACCATCCCAAGCATGGAGAAATTCTATACACGTTTATATATATATATATATATATATATATATATATATATATATATATATATATATATATATATATATATATATATATTTGATTTCGATATTTTTGATATATTTATGTTGGGTAAACGGAAAGCACTCTGTTTTCTAAATATTTTTCAGACCACTTTCACGGAAAAAATCATAAAAAAAAATATTGCTCGAAAAAATACAAAATAAAATCCATCCCAAGATAGACAACTACAGCTAACATTTCACCAAATGAAAAAATAAAAATATTTGGTCATCCAAATCACGGAAAACGAACTACGCTCTTATAAGTTTTTTTAAAAAAACCAAGTCATATAATTTTAGTGTTTAATATAGCTAGACTTGTTCATTTTTTAAAAAAATTGTATTTTAGAAACTAGATTCTAGATGCTACAATTCATATTTATATAAATTTTTCTAATTTGAGTATGCGTATTGCTAATAATCCCTACAAGTTGAGATTTTTCTATTTTTTGCAATATGACGTCCACTTATGACCCCTTTTTGTCCACCAACTTGCTGCACTTACCCTGAGCTAGAGTCCCTAATGATAGCCCTAGCGAAGGAATTCCAATATCAAGATCTAATTGAGAACACTATAAACACTTTCATCGATTGCCAATAATATGAAAATGAATCAACATAAGATTTTTTCAAGTATTAGAATACCTATCCACTCACATCGATAATAAGATGCCTAGTGATAGCCTCTTCCAGGTTTTCTTATGAGCACTTGAGCCTCACCTTCACTACAAGGTGAGGTCCTTTTCTCTTACTTCCCTAGAAGAGGAATTTGAACAAGCCAAAAAGATTGGATATATTATGATGGAATTTACGGAGGCTCCTCGTAAACCACAAGTAAATAAACAAGTATTAATTCTTCAATGATCTAAGAATAATAATGTGATGGATGACGAAGTCTAAGATATATTTCCTCTTATCACTTCTTCAAATAAGATTGTTTTCAACATCAACTAAAAACATAATAACAACAAGAATCACCTTAACAATCATCAACCATTGAGTAGGGAAGATTTGAAACATCACTTGCATAATCGTTTTACTATAATATTGGATCCCTCTCGACTTGTTCCTCACTAGCATGTTGAGAGTAAGTTTTTTTGTTGAAATCTAATTGGTGTCACTCACATGATAATTATAATGCATTCCAAATGGCTTCCATCACCTTCTTCTTAGGACACAAATTTAACTATGGTTCCATAAATCATGAGAATTTTAAAAAACGGTAAGGATCGTGACGTTGTTAAAAAAGGATCGCCATGAAGCTATTAATGAAGCTAATGAAAAACTAAAAATATTCTCTAATCCTATGGCTAAGCATGATGTAGCTAGAAGTTATAAGAAGCAAGAAAATGTTACAACCAATGTAGTTGAAACAGATTACCCTCTTGAAAATATGGTTACAATTAATGACGTAAATTATGTCAAAGCTACATGGAACTAGAGTATCATGTAGTACTTATTCATGTGAATTCCCACACCCTTTATTTCTTGCAATTTAATGGATTAAATCTATCAAAGTGTGATTGCATAACATGGATATTTTCCCAAAGTGTCGACTTTGGGAAAGTGAAAGCTCTCCAAATAAAGGTCGACTTCTTATTCTCAAATCTATCACCGGTCTCCAATTTGCAAAGAACTAATCTAAATCCTATCATAAATTTTTCCAAGAAGATAGGGTAGACGGAGTTACAAGAAAAGTAAATTTAATCTACTCGAAGGTGATGCACCAATAAGGAATTCTGGATAATCTACCCTGCATGGAAATGAAAATGAACAAGGTTGAAGAGGATGAATACCCAATATAGATCAATTACTTGTCACAAATCCATTCACCATTAAACACAATCCATTGAAATATGCAATAGAATTTAGAACCCGTAGAGATGGATTGAAATAAGTAATGAGAGATCAAATAAAAGAAAACTACACAAAAGAGAGTTAATAACAAACCACATGTTTGTTTTATTGGTTCGCATGTTGATACATCAGCATTAGGATAAGCCAAGAGGCATAAGATTACATTACAATTTAATGGGAGGCTTGAGCTCCACAAATTTTCTCACAAACAAGAAGAGAAGGGATGGTAAAAGTTAAAAATCCAACCCTTTGAATTGTGGCCCTAATTAAAATTCATAGTGGAAGATTTGCAAAGGAGAGAGAAAACAAAATATTAAATTTTCCCAAAATCTTCCAAAAACATTATGTAATCCCATAATGAGTACATTTGGGTCTCCAAAATCTCTTCTTTCATTAATAGTGTTCCTTGTGCTTAAAAACTTGTTGCTTTTGCTCCTAGATGTAGCTTCTAGCTCCTGTAGGTTTCATGATGACCTCTTATTTACCCCAACCCTATTAATGGCTCACACCTACCACTTATGTGCTTGCAATTTTCAGAGGTCCAAAACCCCAAAATCTGAAATTACCCATACCGAGGATCCCAAATTACCTTTCTAATGACTGTTTGTTTGTAGGAAATGGTAAGATATAATGGAAGATATGATCATTTTTCTTTGGATGATTTTCTGGGTTTCATCATTTCTTTCCATTCTAAAAACTTGTTTTATCCATCACCATCGAAATATAGTCTAAAACACCTTTCGTAAAGTATAACTTTGCTAAATTTGGAGGAATATTGCTAAAGTTATGTTTGCTTGAAGATTTGTATGATTTTTGAATTTTTGGTTCCATTGAGCTAGTTCTCCACCTACCACCAAACTATCACCGAGTTAATCCTTCAATGTGGCTTGCCCTTTCTTCCACGCTAACTCTTCATAAAAGGGCACCAATGAATTCTAGCCACCAATGTGCTTTATTCTCAATCAACATGGCTCAATATTCAAACTTTCAACTCGATCCCATGTATTACCACCCACAACCTAAGATAATTTTAATGTCTTGGCCTAATGACCTAGGACAACTCGGTGAGGATTTTAAACAGTTTTGGTGGGATTTTAAATTTTTTTGAGTTTTCATTCCCATTCCTTTCAGACATCCATCGCCCAATATTTTGGGATTTACTTCGTTTAATCATCGAAATTCACCTCTTAACTTAGCGACCTTGAAGCCACAAATTTGACCTTGATCATTGTGTGTTGACTCTCAAAATCTCTCACTCACCACATCACCGTCATCCTTTCAAAGTTAAAGCTATTGGGGTTTTAGGGCTTCGTCATGATTTTTTTAATTTTGTTTGGGGAGAACCTTGAATTGTTGAATCCCCAAAGTCTCAAGAATTTTGGCTTTCGGGTTTCATTCTTCCAACGAGATCACTTGACTCGTTAAACCCAAGCTCTATTCCCCATGATGCACCCATTTCAGATTTGTTGTTATACGCTTTTCTCGACCAAGCTATCCCCGTGTTCAATTGATCAAAGTTGGCCCCGAGCCTTCCCTCCTTTCCATGACTTCACCAACCTCACCTTCCTTTGATCCATCAGACGTCAAGTTAAATCGGTCATGAAGGTGACATTATTTAATTTAGTGACCTCCGCTACATTCAAAATTACCTTTTGCTCCAACTCATTTCCCTACATCTTCACCTTGCAGCCCCTTATATACTTGAACTTTGATCTAGAGCTACCCTTGCGAATCTAGACATTTTTTTATATCATCCTCTCCATGGGAAACTTGCCAAAGTTCATTGCAACGAGTAACTCTAACACCGAGTGGAGGATTTCGTTTCTTCTTCTTTTGAGCTTTGGGTTCATTTTGGAAAACTTCCCTAATAAAGATGGCTCAAGATGGCATATTCCTACTTCTTGCTAAGCTTTCAAGTTTTCATATTTTTCAGCTATAGCTATGTTTATCTTGCTTCACACCTCGAGTTGGCTCATTCGAGCTTGAATCTAATGAATGCCCGCCGATCTCATCATCCTTTCTCGATGCCTATCCCGACCAAGCTCTTTCTTCGGTAATTCCCACGCATCCTCCACCTCCATTATTGATCATCATTGCCACACGTACCGAGCTCAATGAGCTATCAACACCGGCCTTCTATAGAAGTATATTACCCGGCTTTTGAGTAGATCTTTGAACTACTCAACGAGCCATCCTTTGTACTCCCAATATTGTGACCTCCCACTTTGCATGGCCTGCTCGGCCGCCAGTGACACACCCTTTAGAATCCCCAATCTTGAGACCTCCCATCTCTCTCGAGTAGCTCGACGAGATAATGTTTTGGCTTGATGGCTCTTGAGGCCTAGAATGAAACCTTTCCCCAAAGACCCATTTTAGCAATTTTTTCAATTTTGTTGATCCAAGAGCCTGATAGAGGTTAAGTATGGGGTATATTTGAATCATCATATTTTTACCCATTTTCTTGTTATCCGGATGTGGGTCTAGGTTGGCTAATTTTTCGTGGGGAAATATTTTTCAATAATTTGACAACTCACGAGGATGTCTACCTACTAGATGTTTTGTACTGTAACCTTAGCTTGTCTATTGGGCATGAAGTCAAAATACACCTTTAAATTGATCTTGAACGTGTTGAATTAAAACTATGAGACTACCTATAACTATTTGAATCCTACTCCACCACATGTACTCTCGGTCTTCATAAGAAAATCTTAAAATTAAGATTTGTGAGAGTGGAAAATTGTCTTGACTTGAGATTTTCTCTTGTTCCTCTCTATGCAACCCTATCCTCGCGAGACCGAATTCAACTATACTAAAACCCGATGTTGTTAAGTATGAAACAAACAAAGTTGATGATTTCTTGGCATGTCATCATGCTACTGAGAATTTAAAAAAGATAATTTTCAATTTTTTTCATCATAGAAATATATTAAATTTGGATTTTCTCCTTCTTTTGAAATTTCTATTTATGACATGATGTTAGAGGATGCTTTCGATCTAGTAGAGGCATTTGGAAATTCACCTATGGCTGATCTATAAGAAATAAAAGATTAAAAACTTAATAAAACCTTTCCTTAACCTTATTTTAGTTTTGTTGCATTTGTTTCCTTTTAAGATCTCATGAATCGTTTTCCCACAAGTATGAACCTTTTCTGTTCTATAATACTTCAATTGAGACAAAATTAAAATGCACAATGACACAAATTAGGAGCAAAAAAACCTATGCCAACGCACTTAGGAATTGAAACCTAAACTACATCAAGACAATCTACATACATGGTTAGAGGAATTAAAATACTAATCTAATATGTAAAAGGTGAGATTTTTCCTTTTAAGTAACAATGTTTAAGATAGATTCTGTTCACAAGAATAAGAAGTTCTTCTCCATATAAATTCGATAGTTGGAAGGCATTGCTAATTCTACATCCAGTGACCATGTAGGGGCCACTTCAAATGGAATTGAACTTGGAATGTCTTCTGGTTTTCCCGATCGCATCCCACTTTAGAACTAAGTCCCTTTCCTAAAAGGCTCTTGCTCTATCTCTCTTGTCAAATGACCTCTTGACTAAGGCACGATCTCTTTCAAGATTTTTGCAGACCGTATACTCTCGATTTATCCCAATTCCATCTTCTTTGCATATTTAGCCTCCATTGTTTGAAATTCGATAACTCTAGTTGTTTCATGAGTTCCAATGCGGGCAACTCAAGTGAAATAGGTAACACTACTTGTTTCCCATAAACTAAATTGCAAGGGAGTTACTTGTTGATTTCTTAGGAGTTATTATATCATCCCACAAGGGTTGTTTGATCTTGGTATGCCATATCCTTTTATTTTCATCCGAGTCCTCTTGATGATATTTAGTAAAGTCTTATTTTTGGAATCTTCCTTTCCATTACCTTCTAGGTAATAGTTTGACGAGGTGTTGAACTAGACCCCATTCCCGACAGCCCATTATGTGATCTTAGAACCAAGTTATTCTACAATATTGTATGATATTATGGTTTTTGGTACTCGAACCTTGTCACTATACCTTCATAGAAGTCAAGTATGTTAGACTCATCTGCCTAGTTGATCTAAAATAGTTCAACCGAGATGAAAAGCTGATTCAATCTCCTAGCTCTAGACTCGATTTGTAGTATGAGCTATGGATGTGGCTAGTATAAATTTAAAAGGAATAATTATGTTTCTTGTCATCTTCACTTTAATAATGAATTGTGCACTTTGATCTTTATCCATGATCATGCATTCGTATTCTTCAATGTAAACTCAGATCCCTTTTTATGAATTGACCAATGCTCATAAGATTGTGCTTCAAACCTGCAACATAATAAACATCCTGCATAATATTTTTCTCCCCCTTTTTTGTTAGAATGTTGATTGTTCCTTTTCCTTTTACATTCATTGTATTATTATTCCCAAGGGTAACTTCTAACTTTACTGACTCATCCAAATTAGAAAATAAATCTAAGTTACCTGACATGTGATTACTGCAACTGAATCCAAATACCATACATCACTAGGAATCTCTTGGGATAGATTACACTCAATAGGTGATGCTTCAGAAATATTTGTGCATGCAATAAACATGGATCTTGGAGTAGAGCTCCCAACCTAGTTTTGATTCTTCTTATTCTGATCATACTTGATTTTCCGCATTCAAAAGCATAGTGCCCATATCTCTTGCAATAGTGACACTGCACATGTGATTTATCATGTCTCTAACCTGAAAAATGATTATGATTGTGCTCTTGACTATGTCCTCTTCCACTTGAGTTTGATGGACCATTGTTGTGTCCTCTAGATGAACTTCTTCCTCTGCCTCTAGGACTAAAATTTCCTCTTCCACAATTTCTCGATACATGTGATGAAAAATATTCATCTACAATCGCATGTGATCTATTCAAACGATTTTTTTGATTTATTAGTGATGAATGCAACTCATCAATTGAAAACTTACTTAGATCCTTAGTTTCTTCAATAACAACTACCAAAGGATAAAATTTTGTAGGAAAACTTATAAGTAATTTTTTTAACAATACTTCGTCTCTCAATATTTTCACCATGAGATTTAATTTGATTGACTATACCAACTACAAAATTAAAGAATGATTCTACAGAATATGAATCTTTCATTGACATATTTTCAAAATCTCTACGAAGTAACTGTAGCTTGGCAGTTTTTACTTTCTCTTTACCTTGATATGCAACTTGGAGAGTTTCCCACACAATTTTTGCTTTATTGGCTACTACCACTTTGGGTAGGATGCTTTCATGCATGACTTGATGAATGAATAAAAGATATTTTCCATATTTATTTCCTTAAAAGTGTATTTCTCTGCTGTGAAAGTGTGTTATATGTTGTTGCATCTACGGGCTCTGTGTACCCATTCTCTATGATTTCCCACACATCCTGGGATCTTAATAGTGCCTTCATGGTTAATGAACAATACTCATAATTCTTTCCTGTAAATTATGGTGTCTACAGACTGGATATAAAATTCATAATTTTTGTCAATTAGAAACCTAATTTAAAAATTCACGCCCGATACCAATTTGTAGAAATTAGGCACATAAAATAACAACTAACAAAAATAAAATAAAGAATTGCAAATAAAACATATTATTGCAAACTCAGATCAACACTTTTTGCATATATTTCTTCTTCTATTTTCAGAGCTTCGACTCAATACAATCTCTTTAAATGTGTTTGATATATCAAAACACTTACAATTTCCTCTAATAAATAGATGGCTTCATCTAACAATAAAACACTCAACTCATAAAAATAGAACTAAAAAGCACATGTTTTTGTGCAATACAAAGCTTTTGATTTATTTTCTTTAATAGCTTTTCCTAAACTTAAGAACAACTAAAACTAAACTCAAAAGTAAAAGCATGTAAAAAGCAAACTGCTTTTTACTTTTCTTGGGGAAAAATTAAACTTTTTCTAACAGTAGGCTTGGTCAAATCTTCCACAGAAACCACCCGGAGAACACAGTTGATCTGACTTCCTCATAGCTGGAGAAATAAGAGAAATATTATCTGAAATATTATCTGGTACAAAAATAAGGGAAGGAATTTGGATAAATATTTCATCTCCAGTATGTACTCAAAAATATTCATGTATCCGCTATCCAAAAATATGCATGGTTTGTTTATAATTTAATTTAACATGGAGTTATATTTAGCAGACTGCTCATGCATTTTAATTTAATATAAACTTAATTTTCTAATTTGTATTCCAAACTGGACTTAAACTATTGTTCGTTCCACCTTGCATCCATTTTATTATATATATATATATATATATATATATATATATATATTTATAGACTCTTCTGCACATTTCCTTAGAATTCTACCACTTTACTTCATGCAGATTTGAGGTTTTAAATATATTAAATCCCCCCTTAATAGTTAAATGCCCGCTTCTAAGCATTTCTTCTGCTTCATGCAAAATACCAGGTGCATGTCCTTTTGTATTAACTAATAAAAAAATCCCTTTTTTTTTTTTCAGTGTCACCTTGAGATTAACTCCCACTCTCTGTTAATAATAAACCATTAGTTTTAGATAACTTCCTCTAACTTCCTCTAATTGATAGAAATGCTAGTTTTCTATTTTAGTTAATCTTCGCAAGTGGGAGAAAGAAAAATTAAGCTACACAATAAATTACACCAAAAAAGAATACGAGCAGAAGCAATGGACCCATGTGTCTTTTCTGATATAGGAACCAAACTTCTATCTACCAAAATAGCTGCAAGTTAGCTTTTAAAATTCATTATCTATCTTGATGAGATGTTTTGAGCTATCCTCACGTACAACATTTCTGGCAGTGTCTTGCGAAGGGGTGGGATTGATTAATTGGTCAGCTAACACCTTCCTCCATTTTATTAACATTCCACTACAAATTGCCAAAAAATATTTAAATTCTTCTCTCTTCCCGTTGCCTTCTAGATTATCTTTTTGCACTTAGGCTCATCGTTTATTTTTGTAGTTAGAAATGTATAGTTCTGTCTTGACAATGATTAATTTTAATATTTCCTTTGGCAAAGGTTTTTCTAATCTTGACGCCTCGCTCTTGCTGAACTTTCCAATTTTATTCTCATGTTTTCTCTTTCCGTCCGGATACTTACATTGCCTTTGCAAGCCTTTAATTGGTCCTTTGAGAAATGGTAGATAACGCCAATTGTGGGTGGTGACATGTATTTCCATTCTTGTAGATTTAATCCACATTGGAATGTGTCTGGCTTTGACGAACTAACTAAAGCTTATCCTAGCAATGAGACTATTATGTTCTCTACGTGTTTTGTCACTATTACTACATTCAATGGCAAGAATGTTCTTGAATTCAATGAGAATCATGATCTTTTCCTCATTTTTGATAAATTTCTCATTGCCTGTGCAGATACATAGATTGACCATTGTATCTGCCACATTATTCTTTCCACAGATATATAACATGTTGAAATTTTATGGCTAAGTTCTTCATCCTTTTTGTTCCTAAATTTCATCTTGGCCCATCCAATAGCTAACGGAACCCAGTTTTTATCCTTATCTTTCTTTTTCTTGCTTGTAGGTAGGTTATCTAACAACTTCGTAATCTCAGGACACTTCCTCATAATGCCAATTTCAGTGGGTTTAGCCTCCTTATTGTTTTTTCACTTCAAGTTGCCTATGGCAAGGTTCAGGTTCTTCTCAATTTCTTCCCAAATTTTGTTTGAATCCTTTTCACCCTTAACATTTTGAAACATCCGCTTATTCCTTTTCAGCCATGTCTTCTAGGCAATCATACTGGGGCCCATTTCCAAAGAGTAATAAGAATCCACATCTTCACTGGACTGATCCACATGCTCATTTGATATCCATGACATATTGAATTTCATGAGGAGCCGATTCCAAATGCTGTGGAAAATTCACAATGCAGAATAAGATGCATCACATCTTCTACATAACTTTTATACGTCGGGAATCTATTGGGCCCCAAAAAAGCTTTCTTCTTAAGGTGCTCACTTGTGAGCATTTTTCTCTACCCTGTAAATAAAAGCAAAAACGTGGCTTTTGGAGACACTTTTGAATCTCATATTCAAGTACATTGAAAGCCATTTGGCCTCTCATCTTCTGTGGTGTTTGGTTTTGTACCCATCTTTGACCGAATAATTTTCGTCACCTTTATGGTTGCACTGGATTGTCTTCTTCTTTCCAAGGGATTTGTTTAATTTCTAATATCTTTCTTTTTCCTCACCATTATGATTTTTGAAAGTCTTCCAAAACCGGCTCATTTCCTATGGTTCCTTTTATTTTCAATTCAGAAATTTTTACTTTATTACCTTCAGTACCTCTTATTTCCTCTTGAATATTTTTAAAATCATTATCTATAGAAAGGCTCGTCCTCTATTTTAGTTAAGCTACTATAGACTTCTCAAGGGATTATTGATACGAAGAACTATATTTCAACCCTAGGTACGCAAGCCAACAGTGTTTTTATACCACTTACGATTGAAATATTTTGTATTTTCATACTTCTCTATTTAGAAACGGGAGACCAAAATTACTTCCTTTATTATGTCACTAAATTTTTCATAGTCACAAAGGATTATTAAATCTTAATATTTGGACAGTTTTTTAAAAATCACATGGTACAAATTCTATAACACTTCAAATAAAGAGTAAGAGAAAAATAATCCATTAAAAATCTAGGGCATCAATCATTGGATTTTCTAATAAAAAATGCTTACAACAAAACACTATAAGTACATGATTGATGAGATCTAGATTATAGAAATGTGATTATGGGACATTTTTAAAAACTGTACATAATACATAAAAAATAAGAGAAGTAAAAACATTAATATTCTTTTCCTTAATCTGAATATCTTCAAAACACAATGGATGTGCCGTTGCATCAAGGTTTAATCCATTTACTCTTCAAAGTTGGTTCCCTTGTTCCTTCGAAATATGTTTCTATCAATTTTGGGGATGATTGGGAGGATCATGTTAGTCTGGCTGATAAGGGGAAGCTTATGGCTCTAAAGGATAGAGCTAGGAAGGATTTGGATGTTGTGGAAGCCCTTCACTTCCTCATGGGTCAAAGTAAGGAGATGAGTAATGATCGGGTCATATTAAAACTAATGTGTTTATGAGATTTCTTGCTAATAAAATTGATAGTCTCGAAGATGTGGTGTTGAGGCTTAAGGTGGAAAATAAAAGCTTAATTTGCGGGGTGCGCAGCGAGAAGGAACCTGAGCTTGGGTTCTTTAAGAAGTAGGGTGGATGTGTTGTAGAAGATGGTGGCGGATGGTAAAGGGAAGAAAAGAATGTGTGTTGTCGTATCTTGGAGGATGAAGATGAGGGGTCTTGTTAAGACGTCGATTTTGGTCTTAGTTCAAGGACATAGGTGAAAAGTACCTGAGGAGCTTCTTGGGACTCCTTTGCTGACCAGTGTGCTCTTTATTTGCTGGTATTTGGTCTTGTTAGGATGGTTTCTTTTTGTTTCTTCTTTGCAGCTCTGTTGTAGAGTCAATGTCTCCTTGACTCGAGTTGGTTTTTGTTTTTGTCTCATTTTTTTATAGATGGTTAGTTTGTTGTTGATGGGCTTACATTGTAATATCTCTTTGTATTTGGTCCTTGGAGCCTTTTCAAAACTTTTATCTATCAAAAGAAATATCTTCCTTCAAGTCGATGTGAAAGCGAGTTTAGAAACCTTCTAATTTCGTGATCCACTTTGAAGATTTTACGTTAGAACTTTTTGAATTCAAAATTCAAATGTAGTTGAAATGATTTTTTTCTAAGTTTAAACCATAAATCATAGAATTTTTCGTGGAAAATAGAAACTTGAAAATAATTCTAAACTTTTTACCACAAATTATGGATATACTTGAGTAGGACTGAAAGATAATAATACTAATTATAGTTATCATTAATGAAACAACTAACTTTTATTAATGCTAGTTATAGTGATCATGAATCAAACAACTAATATTAATGTTTAGAAAATTATGTTCAATAATCTAAATAATAAATAATTAAATATTTATATTAATGGTAGATAAAAATATATAATATTTTATTAGTTATGGATTTTTGTAATGATAATTATTACTAATAAATAATAATAGAAGTTAAGTATTATTTGTGTTAACTATATTTTTATTTTAGAATAATGATTATTACTCTAGGCTATTTTAAATAATTGAAGTAGAAATATTTTAAAAACCACAAATTTAAGTCACTAAATTATTTTTCTACATTTTATAAATGCATTTTATGTCGAATTATTTTTAATATTTTCATAAATTTGTAAGAAAATTAAATTTCAATTGTGTTCAACTACTATTGACAAAGAATTAAACCATTAAATTTTGCATTGATTCTATACAATTATATTTTATTGATGTTATATACACAATTTATTTATATATTTCTAAAATTATGCATTTATAATCTAGAAATTGCATTAAACACTAAGAGTTATCATTTTTACTTTTATCATTAATATATATTTATTTGAACTTTTGTAGATTTTAAAATGCCTACAAGTTCCGTGATAGTGATTCTAGTGGTGGTCCTCAACCCTACACTAGTGATTGGTATGAGCAAATTATATATTGTGAATGCTTCAAATGTAAAGGGCATAGAAGATGGAGATGTTCTATAGCTATTTCTCACTTGAAATTAAATGGTCATATGGAACCTACTCACATGGTATATTTGGAAAATTATTTTTACTTGTCTTGTTTAGTTATATGGCATGATTTACTTTCACCTACTCCTCATGGATTATTTAGTAATATAAAATCTTATTGTAGGTTCCCAATATTATTCCACCTAATACAACTAATACACATGTGGAGAATATAAACCAAAACAACATAATGAATGATGAAGTTCCAAACATGGATCCAACTATTGATAATTTATTTCATGACATTTTCACTGAAAAGGACTTTGAATTGAATGAAATGGAAAGGAAAATGTTGTATGAAAATGTAGAAATATCTGTATTATCGACAATATTTTTGTTATTGAACATAAAGGCTATATTTGGGTGGTCAGACACTAGCTTTACTGCTTTGTTGAGGTATGAAAATTTAATAATTAAATATTACATTTCTTGACATTTCCTTATATCAACAATTTTAATCATGTTTTACAATGATTACATACACAAATATTTCATATTATTTGTTTCTAATTGATTTGTGTGTTCTTTTCATGTAGAGTTCTTTATGTCAAGGTTCTTCCGAAGGGAATCATCTTCCTCAATCCTACAAGGAAGTGAAACACTCTTTAAAAATATAGGATTGAACTATAATGTTTACCATGCATGTCCTAATGATTGTATGTTATACTATGGTGAGAAAGAATCATTACAAGAATGTGATGTATGTCATACTAGTAGATATGAGCATCAAGGTGTTGTTGAGTCAAAAACATTTCCTCAAAAGTTCTTCACCATTTTCCTTTAATTCCTCAACTTAAGCAAATGTTTAAATGTAAAGAATTAGCAAATTTCATGGGTTGCAATTTTTATAATAAAAGCAATGATGGCACCTTACCCGGTTGAGGGGATGGTAAGGCATGTACAAAAATTGATGAGTAAAGGCTATATTGTTCACGCAAGAAATGAAATTCCAGAATTTCAAAAGCTATGGAAGGGATTAATCCATTCTCAATTCAATCATTAGGATGGTCTACATGGCCAGTAGTTGCAATCCTCAATAATATCCCACCATGGATGGTAATAAAGAAGGAACATATAATGTTGAATCTAATTATTCCAGGTGATTAACCTTCCTGACTTATATCTTTGATTTCTTTAATATCATATGAAAAATTAAATTTATAATAATATATAATTATTTTTAACTTATTTATGGTTATAGGAAAGTATCAAGTACGTAATATGGATGTATACTTGAGGCCCCTCATTGATGAGCTTAAACAATTATGGGTAGGATTCAAAATACATGACATATCAAGGACTATTAGGAGGAGAGATTTATTCTTTCGAGGCATGATGTGTTGGACCATTCATGATGCACCAGGGTTATCTTTATGTTGTGGTTAGTGGATATATAATATATTCTTGATATTTAATATTGTGAATCATTTTATACTTTTGAAAATATTCAAAATTTTACATTGACATAATGATAATACATGAATACAAGTATTCAAACAAAAGGGAAAGATGGTTGTCCATCATGTGGATTTCAAACAATTGTGAGACACTCAAAACACTTAAAGAAGGATATATACTATGAATATAGACAATTCTTGCCTATTAATCATCGATACAAAGTAAGAAAATGAAATGATTTTAACACAAAACCAGTAAGAGAACCTATTCCAAATGTTTTGACTCTAAATTACTAGTATATCAATTATCATGATGCTAGGGAGGTGAGGAAAAATATCAAAAAATTTGATAATACTTTTAAAATCATTAGTTAGTATAACATTAATTTATAATTGTTTTTCTTTATGCGAAGAACAAGCTGCGCTCTAAGTATAAAAGGTACTCAATATTTTATGAACTTGAGTATTATGAAGTATGCCCATTCTAACACCCATAAATTTTATCCGCACAAAACCCAAAATGAAACAAAGGTTGAGCTAGGAAAATTACGAAATAATTTTTTATAAATAAATCCAATTGTAAAGCTTAGGATAATCCTTGATTAAAAACAGACATTTTAAATACAATTAAATAATAATATTTCATCTTTCATTATGTTTAAAACTTCATTCCTAAAATCCTTAATTAATTTCATAATAGGGTTAAAGGTTCAGTTAATAATTTATTATGTTTTATGGATAAGTCTAATTTACCCCTCCATTTAAACAATACTACAAAATTAGAATTAAATTCAACAACACTTAAGTGGCCCCATTCAAACTTGACCCATGAATTCAAATTATTGTCTCACTAACTCCCACCTAACATTTTTATGGAAGAATCTTGGTCGTTGGGACGAAATTAACGTAGGCCATTGGATCTAAGGAATTTCAAACAACCCTAATCATCTCCATCAAGGCTTTCATTCATTCTTTGACTTTATTTTCCTCGTTGTTGTTTTCGGGTTTTAGGGAAGGAGAGGAAGCCATGGAAGAGGAAGAAAGAGCTTGGGATGGATACACACAACCCATGTTTAAATTCATTTTATTTTGTTTACTATTTCTATTCTACCCTCTCCTAGGGTTTGATTGGAAATTTTCTATTTGTTGTTAATATTATTCAATGTAATTTCCCTTCTTGGGCATTTGGGTATTTTACCCATTTGTAGATATATATATATATATATATATATATATATATATATATATATATATATACTACATGTTTAAACCCAAAAAAGTGGTCACGGATCAAAAACAATACAATGGCTAATCATATATTGCAAAGTGCGGAGTTTAAGAAGTTGTGGGTGGGGCTCGGCCCCACCCAATGGCTTATATTAAAGCGTAAAGGGAAAGGGGTCATCGAGCCCACCCCCATCCATATAACAATGGGGTGGGGGTGGTGTCAGTGCAACCCCTCCCACTCCAAAACCCATAATCGCTTGTGCACATGGCCCGTGGCCGCTTTACTAAAAATATATATATAAATAATTTTTTTGGTAAGAATTATTTAATATAAAGTTTACTAACACACACACACATATTAATATTAATAACAATAGTGTGTGTGTGTGTGTGTGTGTGTGTGTGTGTGTGTGTGTGTGTGTGTGTGTGTGTGTGTGTGTGTGTGTGTGTGTGTGTGTGTGTGTCTATATATATATGTAAACTATGTAAACTATAGTTAAGTTATTATTTATTAAAATAATAATTTGGACAACATTCTATGTAAATAATCTAATCATAGTTTACACATAAGTAGGAATTAGTATGTTTGTTTGTTTTCCCTTTTTATTTAATTCCATTTAAAAACTAAATTTGAAAGAATAATAGGATTTCTACCAATTTAGATAAAAGTAAACTTGGGGAAAACTTTTGTAGAACTTTCTTATTTAGTCAAATAAGATTTGTGAGGGGAAATTTTCCATCAACAAGACTAGAATGCATCTATAGTTTAATCACTCCAATATGCCTTTCATTCAATAAAACAAGAGAACTATTCCATTTCTATCACAAGATGTAATAATCATTTCCAACAACAATGAGTTTTAACAAGATTCCCATTTCTTTTACAATGAAACATATCACATTTTGGAACTAATGAAATAACTTAATTTCAACAGAGATGCATTACTATTTCTATTCATTTTAAGTTTTCTATTTCATTTAACCAATGCAAATATTTTTAGTTTCCTTTCACAAACTAACACATTTGAAAATATAAATTTCTTATACAAACACTCTTAAAAGAGTTTACAAAATATAGGGATTTCCAAGTAAAATACAACTTTCTTACAAGCATAAAAAATTTACACTCTTCCACTCAAAGTGGGAATAATGGAATGAACAAATGACCACATAAAAGTTTGCAACAAGATCAAAATACAATTCTTCCATTTCCATGTCTTCCTCCCAAATGTAGCACCATTACGTCACTTGATTCTTTCACAACAAGGATCACAATACAAAGGAATGGGAATAGGCAACACTCTCCTCCCCACCTCTAATCCATTAAGTGGAGTGTAATGCTCCATTGGACATCGGGTTCCATCCTCGCACGCCCTCATGCCACCTTGGTCTCCTCCCAACCACCCAACCTGCCAACTATTGACCATTGCATTTTTTTGTCCTTGCGTGAGGGAGACGGGAGTCGGTGGAGGCATTTTTCTTCACCAAGATCTCCTTTTGATTTTGTCATTCAATGCATGGGCGCAGTCTGGTTGACATGATGGCTAGATGGAGCTTCAAGCCAGTGAAGCAGGCGTGTATGAGGCGTTTCCTTCCTGATTCCTCCTGGGCGCGTCCTTGGGTGCTGCGAAGTGTGTTCATGTTCGGGAATCCACAGCAACAGCCTGCCGCAGTGATTAGCCAGGCAACAGGCATGTTGCAGTATAGTAGAAGCCTTTTTTGAGTGCTTCCAGCAAGCAGGTTGTCTAACTCTGTTGTTGTCTGTTCAGTATTGAATGCATCCTCAAATTCGGGATTCTCCTTCAAGATATTTCTGTCTAAATCGACTATGTGACAGTGAGAGTGTTACCAGCAAACCTGATGAAATTTATTTACAAGATTCTCTACTGAGACCTTACTGTTTTACGATGTAGCTCATGGAAGAGGGTCTCTTGGAGGCGGATCTGTTTCAGATCAGAATATTCATGAAGCACGTTTGCTTTGCTGTAATAATGGTGCATGCTTTTTGTGTTGGTGACAGATCACACCCACAGGCACAGGAGATCTATGCAATGTTGGAGAAAATGTCTTGGGAGATGAAGGTAACAGGATATTTGTCGGATTCAGAACATGTGCTGAGTGACATGAAAAGCCGGTTTTCAGTGAATGGGAAACCGATCTTTCACTTCATGGGTACATCAACATTCAGCCAGTACACTGTTGTACATGAGGTCTTGGAGCAGTTTGGAATACAGCAAAAGTAGAAGCTGGATCAATAGTTGCAATATTTGGTCTTGGTACAGTCAGACTCGCGGTTGCAGAGGGTGCTAAAACAGCGGGTGCTTCACGTGTTATTGGCATTGACATTGATTCTAAGAAATTTGAAACTGCTAAGGATTTTGGAGTCACGGAGTTTGTTAATCCTAAAGATCATGATAAACCCATTCAGCAGGTGCTTGTTGATATGACCGATGGAGGTGTTGACTACAGACTTTGAGTGTATTGGAAATGTTAGTATGATGCGAGCTGCTCTAGAGTGCTGTCATAAGGGTCGGGGGACGTCTGTTATTGTTGGTGTTGCAGCCTCTGGATAGGAGATTTCTACCCGACCTTTTCAGCTGGTTACAGGCCGTGTATGGAAAGGAACTGCTTTTGGTGGCTTCAAAAGTCGCTCTCAAGTACCATGGCTTGTTGAAAAATACATGAATAAGGAGATCAAAGTTGACGAGTGCATTACACACAATTTGACACGATTTACATGATGAATCGACATACAATATGTTGTATTTCATGGAGCAGTTGATTCGGACGGACCTGATGCTTTCCAAGAGTACTACATCAGACATATGGATGGCTGCCCAGTGAACTCGGAAGCAGAAAGGCAAAGAATAATCCACTGTTTAGAGGCAGCTATAGAAAGAAGAATCTCTGAGGGAATGAGACTTGAATTATGCAGTTGTGACCGAGTTGGTCTTCTCTCTGATGTGACTCGCATATTCCGTGAAAATGGCCTGTCAGTCACTAGAGTAGAAGTGAGCACCAGGGGTGACAAAGCAGCTGCATTGAAGCAATCTAGTGATTGGTCAGCCTTAATTGAGGATGCTGAGTCTAGGGACTGTTTTATGGATATGGAGTCTGTACCAAGAGATCTTTTGTTTTGGTTTTAAAGCCATCTTCTTTTGCTTCGTCTCAGACTAGGGCTGCTCCTAATATGAGAGCACCAAGGTTAGGAGGTCCCTGAATAAATTCTTCTCACGCACAGTGGAAACAACTTCAATGTTCTTGTAGATCCAACTTCCCTTTCTGAAGGAGTACATTACTTTGAAGTCTATGGTATAGATTGCAAGGCCCCATTGCGTGGTCCTCTATTTAGAGTACCTGTGACAATAATAAAACCTATATCCTTAAAAATGAATCCTCCAGCAACTGCTTTTTCAAGGTTGTCCTTTTTAGCAGGTCACATTGAGCGGAGATTTATTGAAGTTCCAATTGGTTCTACATGGGTGGAGGCTACCATGCGAGCTTCTGGTTTTGACACTCCTCGATGTTTTTTATTAACTGTCTTCAGATTTGTCCTAAAATTTGATCTCTTCGGTGGGAGAGTGTTGTAACATTCTTGTCTCCATCATTGAAAAGCTTCAGCCATAGGGTTGAAAGTGGTCGAACAGTGGAAATAACTATAGCTCAGTTCTGGTCTAGTGGAAATGGAAGTCTTCTTCACAACGCTTGTAGATTTGGAGGTCGAATTCCATGGGATTAGTGCAAATAAGGAAGAGATTCTTCTTCTGGTTTCGATGCACCTACCAAGATTTATGTGAAGGCCTTATCAACGAGACACTTGCTCCTGTTGTAATTTTGACAAAAGTCCAGTTCCATATTTCCTGAAGCTAGAGAAACATGCAAGATATTTTTTCTACTGGTTATTATGTCACAATTATGGGAGACTTTTTCCTTCATTGATTTGTCGGTTGGATGTCATGATGGGAGATTTCTTTCTTGTTTTAGCTTTTATCGTTGACATTATGTTGGTCGAAAGGATGTGTGCCCTTCCCTAAATGTTATGTTTCTCTTGCTCGAGTGATAGACCTTCGTCTGTTTGTTTATGTATTATTCTTCTCTGCGATTGAGTTGCAAGTTATTATGTTGATCAAACTAGTATTTTCGATATCATGGAAGTAAGTTTACGATAACTATGAAGCTCCTCCCTAGCACCCAAGTTGTCTTTTGACGTTTTTTTGTTAGCTCCTTCGCAAGTCCCTTTGATAACCTTTTGGCATCGAGAAAGGAAGGTCGTAGGATTAGTGTGATCAATGCTTGGGCTAGCTAGCTTAGAGTTTTGGTATTAAACTTGTAGAATGAAAAGGTTTACATGCAATGTGTTTTTTCGTCTCACGGGTGTAGACTCTTATATTATCTTTCATCTTGTTTCTTGGCTTTTAAGGCCATCCTCAGGAAGTACCTTGACCATCCCTGGCAACTTGAACCATAACTAGCCTTTCGGATCAACTAAGCTCGAGGTTTCTTTGTGCGAATCTAGTACCTCGTTGACACTAGAATAGTTTGGTCTAATCCCCCTCTCAGAATTGTTGTTGATGGCACTCTTCTATTTTTCCTAACTTGCATTATTTCTCCTTTGTAATGTTAACGCTATTAATTAATATTGGTCGGTTTTTATGCACGTAATTACCTTAATAGTTTGTGATGGAAATTTCCTTAAATGTGATTAATCTTCGGGAAAAACTCATCTTTCATTTGATAGTCTTATGGATTCATAGCGGAAGGTTTTGTTTTGATAATGTCACTTAGAAATTATGTTTGTATCTTTGTGCGACGGTTGACTGTGTTACCAAGGGTTGCCATAAAATATGGTTGTTTTGGGATATGGGTAATTTATTTTAAATTAACCAAACATTAGTATTGTAGTGGAGGTTTGCAAATCCTTTAGTGTTATAAAATTTGTTGATGACATTATTGTATACTCTTGTTTGACGGAACTCCCTTCTTCTCTCGCTTGTTTCTTTCTAGCCTATAAGACTTTGACCCTTCCTGGATGATTGGTAAATCTCTTTGTAGTTAATGGTCAAAACTAGTATACTATGCCTTCACTTCGAAACTTATGTTGTGTGTATACTCTATTTGATTTCCAGTTTGAAACTCATTTATACATGAATTTTTGTGTTAAATTTTGGAACCCGTGTTTCCCCTTTCTTGGGCCGATCAACTTTTGTTCTTTTAGAAATGTATTATTTTAGCCTATGCGTTGGTACCTTTGATAAATTTCTAGATGGTTGGTCTATTTATATCAAATCTCAATCTTGTAATTATTGTTTAATTACTTACTTGATGGGAATTCTTTTTTCTAGATTGTTTGTTTTCTCCTTATAGGGCCAAGGGCCATTCTCTTACGATTACTATACTTTCGTTGTTATTACTCCTAACTAAAGTACAAGGTCTTCTCCTTCTTTGATTGGCATGATGAAGACTTTATTTTAACTTGATGTGTTAATAGTGTTTAGAGGTTTGAACCAATTCTTGTAATAAAGTGCTTCCTTTTCGTGATATTGTTAGATAATAGTTATGGTGGTTTTGTGTAGCCTTATCTTGCTCAGTTCTCGTGAACTAACTCTTGTAGAAAATTTTCTGTAGATGGATCTTGCGTGTAGATGAGGGATAGATTTGTAGACTTTTGTCATCAACCTCAGTTGAGAAGATCCTTTGCTCGAAACCTTTTTATGTTGATCAACTATTGTTAACGTCCAGTGGAAAGTTTAGAAGAGGATTAATGTCTTAGTATAATGTATTGTGGACTTGTCATCTGAACTTTGGAAACCTTGTATTGTGTGCCCATCATTGAAATTATAAGAAAATTTGGTTATTGTGGTTGAGTGACTTGTGGAGTATCAGTATTTTAAGAAATGATGTAATCTTGTTTTGTTCTCGTAAATGAGTGTTGCTTCAACTTTGCCTTGAGAATAAATTATGAGTTAAACCTTGCCATGACTTAGTAATAAAGTGTCATAAGTAAACTAACATGGGATTTTTAATACTTCGGGAAGTTAAATTAAAAGTTGTATTCAAATAAAGTAACGTAGGGGTCACCAACTTGAGAGCAAGAAATTCTTTAAGTAACCAAGGGCAAGACTATCATTAGGTAACATTTTATAACTTGATACCCCTAGCGACATTAATGAACACTATCCCTTTCATGGTGGAATTCTTAAACGAACTTAAAGGAAATCTATGGTTAGTTCTGGAAGATAATAAGATTTAATAAACAGGAGAAAACAATTTTGAAACCACACAATCTATCTCTCAGCCATTTGGAAAGTAAATTTTTACTCCTTGTTAATACTTTTAGCGAAGCCTAAGTAAAGTTGTTGTTAATTCTGGTTAAGAGCCCTAGCTTCAATTTAATACTGGCAATAACTAATGAGGTCTAAAATGTTTCATCTCGACCTTCTCCCTCTAACCCTTTTCAAGGCACCTTGTATCTCTTCTCTTAAGTGTGTTGAACTTAAAACCATGTTGTCTTGTGGGCAAGAACGAATCTTAGTAGCATTAGTGGTGAGTAGATGGCCTTGTGGAATTTAATTACTCCTTTTTCTTGATAAACGAATTAAGCAAATAAATGTCATAATAGAGAAGATTTAAAGATAATTACTCAGTGTCAAAGGAATAAACTTGGCTTGGAAAGTTGAATCATACGAATCATATCTTGAGCCTCCTTGAAAACGTAAGCTAAGAATTGCAAGATGTCCTTTTAAAATAAATAACCCTCAAGAATATCTCCTTGTGGTTGGCCCTAACTGTAAGTGTGTTCTGTGATTGGACTTCTATGTTGTCTTGTCAAAAAGAAAAGTAAATTGTCCTTGATAGGTGTGAACGTTTCCGTGCTGCCTTTATGGCCATCCTTGTATCAAGTTGTTCACAGTGTTAGTTGTATACTTGGTGACGACATGTTGCGTCATGTTATGTGTCAAGCAAAAAAAAAAAAAAAAAAGTTATCCTGTATTTCACTGTGTTGTTCGTGTGTGATTATTTGGGTCGTTACACTTGGTATCAGAGCGTAGGTTCATGCTCTCGAACCTATGGGCCGGATTGGTGTTATATGATGATGTTACATGGTGGTGGTGGTGTTACATGATGATCTTTGCATGATGATGATGATGTTGCATGATGGTGGTAGATATTGGAAGAGTAATGTGCTTTAAACGTGATGTGATCCATTGTCGTAATTGTGATATTGTGAACGCACATGATGTGTATGTCACTTTGTGCATGTTTGTGATCATGTTGATATGTTGGGGATGGGAGTATTCTCTCTCCTTCTTGTGGATTCTATGAAGAGTTCACGTGTGAATTACTGTTTGTGATGTGTGAAAAGAATTATAATGTGGATGACATAGTGTTGGAGCATTGTGACATATTGTGATATGTAGGTGTATCAATGTGTTGTATGACTAGATTGATGTTAAAAGAAATGAGTTGTATCATGATGTTTTACCATGTTTTGAAGAAATGTGTGTACCACCTTGTTATGTAGCAATGGATGTTATGTTGTGATGTACTATGTTCATCGTATGTATGATTTGTGTGTAATATGTAATGCTTCATGTTGTGATTTGGGGTCATACGGTGAGTGTATGAACCCTATCGTATGGTGATTGCACTTTGGGTGCAGAAAGTGGTAAAGTGATGTGTTACACTCAGTGAATGTATGATTGTGATCTGCCTTGTATATGTACCACCGTTATGTTAGTGATGTTGTTGTATGTTATGTTGTGAACCTTACGCTAACCGACCCTAAAGGGAATCGGTAGAAGTGTATGTTGAGAGTGAGGAATGGTGTACCATGGGTCAATAACTCGAGTCAAAACTCAATTTAGTAGATAACATGTGATTCTTTCCTCTCTCCCTATGTGGTTGCATGTATGCAACCTAAGTGCAACTATGACTATGTTTAGCCTTGTCGAAGTGGTGGCGGGATGATTCAGATGGAGGTGATGACAGTTGTATTATTGATATGTATTTTATGAGCTGAGGCTCGATGTTCCGAGTGCTAGCAACTCATTGAGTACCCCTTTGGTGGCTAGATAAGGCCACACAGTTATCGTAATGTGACATTATTATAAGTTGATTTTATTCGTAAATTGAGATTTTTACTTTATTTTGTAAGGACCAGTAGCTTTTCTTGATTGCCATGCTTTACAATTTTGGGCATTTCCTTGGTTTGTGGCACTAACATGGGGATTTTGATACTAACTATGGCTATTTGGCCATTTATTTTGCTTGATTTTGGGTCTTCTTTTAAATTTGGAATTTTTACCGCCTTGCCCAAGGCTTGTACTTTGCCACTTGGCACTTTGATTGGATTGTTGTGCTGGTTCTATTGTCGTGATGTGTGGAATAGGGTCATAGGATGCACCATGGATTGGTTGGACCTATGGACCCACTTCGTTGTATGGGGGTACGCCCCAAGGAGTTACATATAACTAGCGGGTTGTTGAACCACGCGTTATTATGTCACTTGGGTTAGGAGTGTTCGAACTCTATGTGTCTTGGACCATAGGGTCAACCGGCCTCCTTGAGGGAGGCATAAGAGTTTGAGGGAGGCATAAGAGACTTTGAGGGAGGCATAAGAGTTTGAGGGAGGCATAAGAGACTTGAGGGAGGCATAAGGAGGCATAAGAGTTTGAGGGAGGCATAAGAGACTTGAGGGAGGCATAAGAGTTTGAGGGAGGCATAAGAGACTTGAGGGAGGCATAAGAGTTTGAGGGAGGCTTATGATATTTGTCTGTATGGTTGATGTTTTGGGATATATGTTGAGTTATTGTGATGTTTTGGTAGTGGTCCTTTGATGTATGTGTTACTCATGTCAGATGGATATGTGTTGTGATGTTGTGGATATGTCATTGATTCCCTTGTGGACACTATGTACCTGTAGCATGGTTTGGTGTTATGTGAATTTTTTTCATTGATGCAAATTGAGGAAATGTCTGGTGGATTGTAGTACTCTTTTGTTTGAGTATTTTATATGTCGAGTCATTAGATGTGTGTCGAGTACTATGTTATGTGGGTCATGCCTATTCCATTCCGTATTTGAGTAACCTTTTGTGGTGTAATACAATCTTGAAGTATATACTTGCATGCTTGTGAATCTGTAGTGTCTTGAACCCGATAGGGTGTTGTGTTAGTAGTTCATGTTGGGCACCCACAATAAGGAATAAACCAAAACTCTTCAATGATGAAATTTTAAAAGAAATTAAACTAGAAATAATGCTAATGGAAAGGAGACTAATGAAATGATGAACAAGAAAAAGCGCAATCTTCACGAGAACATTGAAAGTTAAAATTTCTACCAAATGTTCCTAAGGCTACCCACTGCCGTGTTTTAATCAACTGAAATTTTAAACCATTAGTGTCTTTCGTTCATCTTTATCTATTCTTGGTTACGTACCATTTGTTTTCTCTGTGTTATGTGCATCGAGGACGATGCTTTCTTAAGGGGAGGAGAATGTAATGCCCCGTTGGACATCGGGTTCCATCTTACTTACTACCCCTCGACGCCACCTTGGTCTCCTCCCAACCACCCAACGTTGTTATTTCATTTGAAACTTTTCAAGTGACCACCGCATTTTTTTTTTGGCGTGAGGGAGACGAGAGTCGGTGGAGGCATTCTTCTTCACGGGATCTCCTTTTGATTTTGTCATTCAATGCATGGCGCGATTGTATTTTGACATGATGGCTCGATTGGAACTTCAAGAAAGTGAAGCGTGCAGACATGTTGAGGATTTTCCTTCAGATTTCTCTGGCGCGTCCTTGGGTGCTTCAAAGTGTGTTCATGTTGGGAATCCAAACAAGAGAACAAGCATGATTGCGGTGGCGATTAGTCGGGCTGGCATGTTGCGGTATTTAGTAGAATCCTTTTTGAGCACATCGTGATAATTTTAAAAGTAGGTTTTAACTCTGTTGTTGTCTCATTCGAGTATTGAACGCATCCTCAAATTTGGGATTCTCCTTCAAGATAAGATAAATCTAAATTTTATGTGATAGTGAGAGTGTTGGGTGACAACCCGATGAAATTTATTTACAATGATTCTCGTGAGATCTCTGTTCTTGTTTTATGATGTAGCTCATGGAAGAGGGTCTCTCCTTCACCATGATCTATTTGATCTGTTCTTTAAAATCTTTGGAAGCACGTGTTTGAGCGTTTTTCTTTGTAATAATGGCGCATGATTTTTTTGTTGTGTGACAGATCACACCCACAGCACGGGAGATCTTTGCAGGTGTTGAGAAAATGTCTTGGGAGATGAAGGTAATGGGATATTTGTCGGATTTACAAATGGCTTTGAGTGACATGAAAAGCCGATTTTCAATGAATAGGAAATCGATATTTCACTTCATGGGTACATCAACATTCATTCTCGCATGAATCCTCCATGAGGTCTTGAGCAGTTTGGAATAAAGAAAAAGTAGAAGCTCGATCAATAGTTACAATATTTGGTCTTGACATTTACCAACATGTTAGATAGCCTGGAGAGGGTGTAAAATAGGGTGCTTCACGTGTTATTGGCATTGACATTGATTCTAAGAAATTTCTCGCTAAGGATTTTGGAGTCACGGAGTTTGTTAATCGTAAAGATCATGATAAACCCATTCAAGCAGGTGCTTGTTGATATGACCAATGGAGGTGTTGAATGTGAACTTTGAGTGTATTGGAAATGTTAGTATGACACATAAATGAGCTGCTCATCTAGAGTCTTTGTCATAAGGGTGAACGTCTGTTATTGTTGGTGTTGTAGCTCTCTAGACGAGGAGATTTCTATCGACCTTTTCAAATTGTGGTTATGAGGCCGTGTATGGAAAGGATTTGCTTTTGGTGGCTTCAGAAGTGGCTCTCATAGTACCATGGCTTGTTGAAAAATACATGAATAAGGAGATCAAAGTTGACGAGTGCATTACACACAATTTGACATTATGATGCAGAAACCGACATACAATATGTTGTATTTCATGGAAGCGATTGATTGATGGATCATGATGCTTTCTAGAGTACTACATTAGACATATGGATGGTGTTGCCCAGCTGAACTTGGAAGCGTAAAGGAAAGAATAATCCACTATTTAGAGGCAATAGAGTGTTATAGAAAGAAGAATCTCCGAGGGAATGAGAGTTGAATATGGCATGATTATGGACCGATGTTGGTCTTCTCTCGATCCGACTCACATATTCCGTGAAATGGCAATGAGCTTCGTCACGGTCACTAGAGCAGAAGTTAGCACCTGGGGGTGACAAAGCAGTGCGATTAAAGCAATCTAGTGATTGGTCAGCCTTAATTGAGGATTGATTTGAGTCTATGACCAATTTTATGGATATGGAGTGCATTGTTGGAAGAGATATTTTGTTTTGGTTTTAAAGCCATCTTCTTTTACTTTGTCTCAAACTAGGGCTGCTCCTAAATGAGAGCACCAAGGTTAGGAGGTCCTGAATAAATTCTTCTCACGCATGTGGAAAAAACTTCAATGTTCTTGTAGATCCAAATTCCCTTTCTAAAGGAGTACATTACGTTGAAGTCTACGGTATAAACGAAGGCCCCATTGTTGTGGTCCTCTATTTAGAGTACACGTGACAATAATAGAAACCTATATCCTTAAAAATGAATCCTCCAGCAAGATCTGCTTTTTCAAGGTTGTCCTTTTTAGTAGGTCACATTGAGCGGAGATTTATTGAAGTTCCAATTGGTTCTACATGGGTGGAGGCTACCATGCGAGATTCTAGGTTTTGACACTTCTCGACATTTTTTTATTAAGCTGTCTTCAGATTTGTCCTAAAATTTGATCTCTTCAGTGGGAGAGTGTTGTAACATTCTTGTCTCCATCATTGAAAAGCTTCAGCCATAGGGTTGAAAGTGGTCGAACAGTGGAAATAACTATAGCTCAGTTCTGGTCTAGTGGAAATGGAAGTCTTGCTACAACGCTTGTAGATTTGGAGGTCGAATTCCATGGGATTAGTGCAAATAAGGAAGAGATTCTTCGTTCTGGTTCTGATGCACCTACCAAGATTGATGTGAAGGCCTTATCAACTGAGACACTTGCTCCTGTTGCAATTTTGACAAAAGTCAGAGTTCCATATCGACCTGTTGAAGCTGGAGAAACAGGAAAGATATTTCTACACCTTTCTACTGCTATTATATTTACAATTATTGTGAAATTGAACCACTTTTTCCTTGCATTGATTTGTCAGTTGGATGTCATGATGGGAGATTTCCCTTTCTGCTTGTTTCTTCTTGTTTTAGCTTTTATCGTTGTCAGTATGTTGGTCGAAAGGATGCGTGTGCCCTCTCCTCTGAATGTTATGTTTCTCTTGCTCGAGTGATAGACCTTCATCTATTTGTTTATGTATTAATTCTTCTCTGCGATTGAGTTGCAAGTTATTATGTTGATCAAACTAGTATTTTCGATATCATGGAAGTAAGTTTATGATAACTATGAAGCTCCTCCCTAGCACCCAAGTTGTCTTTTGACATTTTTGTTAGCTCCTTCGCAAGTCCCTTTGATAACCTTTTGGCATCGAGAAAGGAAGGTCGTAGGATTAGTGTGATCAATGCTTGGGCTAGCCAGCTTAGAGTTTTGGTATTAAAACTTGTAGAATGAAAAGGTTTGTGTGCAATGTGTTTTCCGTCTCGCGGGTGTAGACTCTTATATTATCTTTCATCTTGTTTCTTGGCTTTTAAGGCCATCCTCAGGAAGTACCTTGACCATCCCTGGCAACTTGAACCATAACTAGCCTTTCGGATCAACTAAGCTCGAGGTTTCTTTGTGCGAATCCAGTACCTCGTTGACACTGGAATAGTTTTGGTCTAATCCCCCTCTCGGAATTGTTGTTGATGGCGCTCTTCTATTTTTCCTAACTTGCATTATTTCTCCTTTGTAATGTTAACGCTATTAATTAATATTGGTTGGTTTTTATGCACGTAATTACCTTAATAGTTTGTGATGGAAATTTCCTTAAATGTGATTAATCTTCGGGAAAAACTCATCTTTCATTTGATAGTCTTATGGATTCATAGCGGAAGGTTTTGTTTTGATAATGTCACTTAGAAATTATGTTTGTATGTATTTGTGCGATGATTGACTGTGTTACCAAGGGTTGCCGTAAAATATGGTTGTTTTGGGAAATGGGTAATTTATTTTAAATTAACCAAACATTAGAATTGTTGTGGAGGTTTGCAAATCTTTAGTGTTATAAAATTTGTTGATGACATTATTGTATACTCTTGTGTGACGGAACTCCCTTCTTCTCTCGCGTGTTTGCTACTAGCCTGTAAGACTTTGACCCTTCCTGGATGATTGGTAAATCCCTTTGTAGTTAATGGTCAAAACTAGTATACTATGCCTTCGCTTCGAAACTTATGTTGTGTGTATACTCTATTTGATTTCCGGTTTGAAACTCATTTATACATGACTTTTTGTGTTAAATTTTGGAACCCGTGTTTCCCCTTTCTTGGGCCGATCAACTTTTGTTCTTTTAGAAATGTATTATTTTAGCCTATGCGTTGGTACCTTTGATAAATTTCTAGATGGTTGGTCTATTTATATCAAATCTCAATCTTGTAATTATTGTTTAATTACTTACTTGATGGGAATTTTGTTTTTGCTAGATTGTTTGTTTTCTCCTTATAGGGCCAAGGGCCATTCTCTTACGATTGCTATACTTTCGTTGTTATTACTCCTAACTGAAGTACAAGGTCTTCTCCTTCTTTGATTGGCATGATGAAGACTTTATTTTAACTTGATGTGTTAATAGTGTTTAGAGGTTTGAACCAATTCTTGTAATAAAGTGCTTCCTTTTCGTGATATTGTTAGATAATAGTTATGGTGGTTTTGTGTAGCCTTATCTTGCTCAGTTCTCGTGAACTGACTCTTGTAGAAAATTTTCTGCAGATGGATCTTGCGTGTAGATGAGGGATAGATTTGTAGACTTTTGTCATCAACCTCAGTTGAGAAGATCCTTTGCTCGAAACCTTTTTTATGTTTATGTTGATCAACTATTGTTAACATCCAGTGGAAAGTTTAGAAGAGGATTAATGTCTTAGTATAATGTATTGTGGACTTGTCATCTGAACTTTGGAAACCTTGTATTGTGTGCCCATCATTGAAATTATAAGAAAATTTGGTTATTGTGGTTGAGTGACTTGTGGAGTATCAGTATTTTAAGAAATGATGTAATCTTGTTTTGTTCTCGTAAATGAGTGTTGCTTCAACTTTTCCTTGAGAATAAATTCTGAGTTAAACCTTGCCATGACTTAGTAATAAAGTGTCATAAGTAAACTAACATGGGATTGTTTAATACTTTAGGAAGTTAAATTAAAAGTTGTATTCAAATAAAGTAACGTAGGGGTCACCAACTTGAGAGCAAGAAATTCTTTAAGTAATCAAGGGCAGGACTATCATTGCAAGTAACATTATATAACTTGATACCCCTAGCTACACTAATGAACACTATCCCTTTCATGGTGGAATTCTTAAATGAACTTAAAGGAAATCTATGGTTAGTTCTGGAAGATAATAAGATTTAATAAACAGGAGAAAACAATTTTGAAACCACACAATCTATCTCTCAGCCATTTGGAAAGTAAATTTTTTACTCCTTGTTAATACTTTTAGCGAAGCCTAAGTAAAGTTGTTGTTAATTCTGGTTAAGAGCCCTAGCTTCAATTAAATACTGGCAATAACTAATGAGGTCCTAAAAATGTTTCATCTCGACCTTCTCCCTCTAACCCTTTTTCAAGGCACCTTGTATCTCTTCTCTTAAGTGTGTTGAACTTAAAACCATGTTGTCTTGTGGGCAAGAACGAATCTTAGTAGCGTTAGTGGTGAGCAGATGGCCTTGTGGAATTTAATTACTCCTTTTTCTTGATAAACGAATTAAGCAAATAAATGTCATAATAGAGAAGATTTAAAGATAATTACTCAATGTCAAAGGAATAAACTTGGCTTGGCAAGTTGAATCATACGAATCATATCTTGAGCCTCCTTGAAAACGTAAGCTAAGAATTGCAAGATGTCCTTTTAAAATAAATAACCCTCAAGAATATCTCCTTGTGGTTGGCCCTAACTGTAAGTGTGTTATGTGATTGGACTTCTATGTTGTCTTGTCAAAAATAAAAGTAAATTATCCTTGATATGTGTGATTAATGGCCCCCGAGCCCCACCCAAAGAAACATTCTTGAGCACCATTTGATAAATGACACACTCCAACAAGTTTTATAAATTCAAAAAAATACATAGGTTTAATACTAAAAAAATAGACCAAGGACTATGGGAAACCACCTCCTTTTTCCTCCCAAGTGAAGTGGTAGTTTCACCCTAAGCCTCCAAGTGCATACAACAAACAACACAAAATCCATGTCTCTCCCTTGCAAGTATGCAACAAAATGACCATGATTTCCCTCACACTCCCCATAGATGAACTTCCAAATTACAATCCCAATAAATTCATGCCTCACAAAACTCCCTTTCCTCCCTAATGGTCCCACAAGTCCTTCTCCCACACCTAATTTAAGTTATGCTACCAAACCACACACAAGCATATGAACACAAAACACTCAAACAAACTTAGCAAACACAATATTTCCACATCAAAAAAACATAATAAACAAAATAAATCATAAAGAACCTACCTCTCCATCAAGCTCCAAGAAACTTCACTTCATAAGTCTTTCACACCTCCAAGCCAAGCAATTTCCCGAAATCACTCCAACAAGATCCCAATTTCAAAATGACAAAGGAAGTGTTGACAATTTTTGCACTTGTGCAAAAATGGGCAACTCGAAACTTCATCGTTATGATGAAAAGTATTCATGAAGTATACCTAAGCTAAGAATGTTTTATGTTATTTGTTACTACTGAATTAGTTACAAAATTCAATGAAATCTAGATTATGTGTCTTGTCACAAAACAAAACAGATCACATAGTCTACAATTTCATGCCATCTTTAGCAAAAGAACACAAAGCCCCCGAAGGACAAGTTGTGTTGTCTTGATGAAGACGAAAAATTACAGAGTAGGTGAAGTGTTGAGTCTTGAAGTAGCAAACAGAAATACAGATATTAGAAAATCAGGGTTCATTACTAAATGTTACAAGTTCTCATCAATGTTCTTTCCTTCATGATTAAGACATTCAATTATGTTACTGAGTTGTTTAGTTCATTATATAATCCATACAGAGAAGCTAGAATGTAGAAAGAAATATACAACTCATTTACAAAATTCAATGTTTTATTCATAAGGAATTTTCAAATGTTTCCCACACAAGCCATGGGATGTAACTAGAAAGTAAAGTATAGCTACTGAAATAAAAGGTACACATGCATGAAAGAGAAAGCAAAGGAGTATGAGTGAACCCATCATTTCCTTGGGGTTTCTTTCTTTGATTGAAAACATCTCCATTTCTAGCTTCTTCTTCATCTCCATTGTAGAAGCCATTGTACCTGAAAAGAAGAAAAGAATAAACTATCAGCTATGAGCTCAAGGATCAAATCATATTCCTACACTGTCCTACTTCATGCATATGAATCTCTAATAATAGGAGATGTAGTTTACTTGAATAAAAACTACATACATGCTTTATTCACTTAGAAGGAATGAAGAAAGAGAAGATAAAAGAAGAAAACATGGACATAAGAGAGGCCAAAAAGCCTAATTATTTTCTAACTGTTTTCCTAAGTGTGCAGGTATAGGTTGCAGCCAAGGAAAAATAGACAAGTCATAAGTGCATGCAATAAAAGGAAGAATGTAACTCAAATTTTTAATAACTGTTTTGAAATGGAAGAAGTTATAGTGTAGAAGAGAAACTGGTAAATAGAAGAACACTTTTCAGTTGCAGCTAAAGGAGAAGAATCAGATTTTTAGAAGCTGAAGTTAACTAGAAAAGAAAGGTTACATTTGAAATGGATGGAAGAGAGAATTTTGGAAAAAACTTTCTAGGGCTTGGCCATAAAAGTCAACATTTTAAATTTTACAAGACATACATAGAAAATGGTAATAAAAATAAAACACAATGGTTATGTAGAAAAGAAAAGCGAACTATACTTTTAGTAATCAAAGCTGAAGGATTTTGGAGCATTCATTATAAGCCTAAACAATGAAGAGAGATGAAGTTTCAAGATGAATCTTACAAATACAACATTCTATAAGTACAGTCTTTAAATTAATCAAGTGCCAACTACATAGAATACTACAAGTAATAGCTTCAGAGATCAAATTGAATGTAGGATTTACTGATTCTGAAAAAAATAAAAGTCATTTAGAATGAATACAGAGATGTTTCCATATCAAAGAATTACAACTATTTATGCAAGGAAATTGATCAAGTATAGATGAATCATACAGTTAAGCTCAAGGTACAATTTGAAGCACGAAGCACTAGAAATCAGGTTGCAGCAATAGAAATGATATATGTAATACAAATAACAATTCCAAGAAAGCATACTATGAAGCTTCATGATTTACAGTTGAACAAATGATAAGCATGCAAGTGTTATCCATGTGATCACTAGAAAACAAAATGAGTGTCAACATCAAAGACAAAGGTGGTCCCAATCGGATTGATACTTGGATGAATTATTTTGCAAAGTATTGCAATTAATGTAATTATTTTTCTCACAAACAAGGAGTTGTATTTTTGCATGCCTTCACAACAGGATAGAATAGAGAAGAAGATAGAGTTGCATGTTCATGGAGAGAGACTTGCCTAGCAAGCAATCTTATTTTTAGCAAATTATTCATCCTTCTCTTTCTTAAAAATAGATCAGTCAACTTCAGTTGACCAATTGTAATCAAGGCTATTAATGCCTATTTGTAATTGCATGCTCTATTTTTATTCCTTTATCTATTATTAAATAAAGGATAAAAATAAGATGCATGGGTGAGTACAAGCCTTAGGCTATTTTAGGAAGAGGGTGAATTTTATTTTTGCTATATATTGTTTTCCTTTGCAAAACACGAGGGAGAACTTCTAGAGGACTTTTGGATATGAGTACTTGAATTAAATTTTCCAGTTTTCCCTCCGAGTGTGAATTATTTTCTACCTTTACTAAGTTATTTTGCATTCTTGTGTATTCTATTAGTCTTGTGAATGCAAACTCCTAATCAATGACCTTACCTAACCGAAAATTCAGTCTTTTCTACTTAATTTTAATGTGCATGTTAACTTATTAGTACTATTGTGATTCTCCCTTAGTACAATCAAGTGTTTTTCCTTAGATATTCTGCAGAAAACTATTGGCTCGTGCATAAAAAATTCTTCCCATATCAGTTGTGCATATACTCAGTCAAAGTCCTCATACAAATTTGGTGTATCACCTTAAGTTTTAATTATTTTCTAGTCATATTTTACTCTCAAACTCCTATAAATCAGTTTAGGATACACCAATAAGGAACCAGCCTTGATACCAGAGACTCACCTCAAAATAGGTATACCCACAAACCTGAGGTGTTTCCATTGTATCTACGAAAGAGAGAGATCAATTGTGCAAGCTTAGAAAACCTGCAACCATCTTTCTATAGGGTGCAATTTCAAGAGATAACAATTTTTGGCATGCCTGGTGGGATGACGAATCAGATCTGCATGCAAATTACAAATTCTATAGTATATTTATAGCGATTTACAAAGTCATTTTCGGGAGCAAGCTGCAACAATTTATTCTAAATATTTTAAGATCTTTTGGTGACTCATTGGTGATATCGGACCATTATTGCGGTATGTTCCATACCTAAAGTGACTAAAAGATAATTGATAAGAGAAATTCCTTTTGAGTTTGTTTCTTTACCTTTGAATTCTACTAGAAGGAGAAGATTTGGTAATACTTTACCTTATAATAGACCTAGTTTTGATAACCCTCCTCTTAATATTCCTTCACCATGTATCAATTTCTCAATTAATATCCCATTTTTTCAAATGGCTATCCAACCACCAAGGAATTTTGTGACCTTTACTAATGGCAGTCCATTAGTAATCCTAGTTTACCATGACATTCCTAATGCTGCCATGAAAAGTTTTCCATCATTCACGGGTGAAAATCAGGTTACACCAGTTGAACATATCAAATATTTTGCAGCCCTATATGTAGTCCATAACATCACTCATGAAGACGTAGCCTTAAGATTTTTAGCTACTTATTTTAAGGGAAGGCCTTGCAATGGTATAGAAACCTAGAAATTGGAAGCATAAGAACTTGGGATGACTTAGGTGAAAAATTTCTGAAACAGTTCCAGGATAATTCAGATCATTTGTCTCTTATTGAATAGTTTTGTACCATTAAAAGAGCTCCTAATGAATTTATGTCTAGTTTGAATATCCGTTTTGCTAGAACTTGGGAAATAATTCTAGCAAGTGTCAAGCCTCAAGCTGATCATGCTTTTCTTTATTATCTTAGAGCATTAAACATTGATGTCTCAAATATGATTCACTCAATGTGTGGAGAAACACTCCCAAAAACTTATGATATCACTATTCGAGCTAAAAATAGTCTTATTCAAGATGGAAAATTAGCACCAAGGTCTTCAATGCCCTTTTAGCAGATTTAGCACTTATTCCTCAACCTATTACAATCATAGAACCTCTACTTGTTGTAGCTCCATTAGATGATGTATTTAAAGATTTGCAAACTATGGGAAATAAATTGAATTTGATTGAGAATAGAATTGCATTACCTAGCAGACCCTATCAGGATCCTTATCAGCAAAATCAATCAGAATCAACAAAATAGGTAGCCTTATCAACAAAATCAAAATTATAGGTAGCCTTACCAGCAAAGGCAGTTTGACCCAAAGGCTCCTAGTTCATCTAACACTTTAGTCCCAGTTAATATGGCTACAGAAGAATGGTGTCAACCTTGCAATCAACCTCATTCGAAACAACTTGCCGAAATGCTTTTCTGAATCAATCTTGTTGCACAACCTCAATCTAAAACATTGTTCATGCCTCAAATGGAGGGTGGGCAGCAATGAACTCATGTTTAGAAATCACCTAAACAAAATTTAGTCAATTTTAATGAGGAGGATTTCATTACAGTCATTACTACGACACAAGGAAAGTCACTGAAAGTTAAAAACAACAAAATAGGCCTATCACGCCTCATGTCTTGATAAGACAACATATATAGTTCCAAAGTCAACCAACAACTATGTTGTTCCTCAAAAAACAATAAGTGTTCCAATTGATAAAGGCCATCAAAAATAGCTACAGCATAATCTAATAAGATTGTTTATACCTCGGATATCTCAGCAAAATTGAAGCATAATCAATTTTCGCTAAAGCCTACTCTAAGACAGTTGAATCTGTCTCTAAAACAATTTCTTCTTTCAACATTGTTGATGTAATGAAAAAACATAATGTTAACATCTCAATGTGGGACGCTCTAAGTATTCTTGGACAACAAGATTTACTCTCTCATGAACTAGCTAAGCTGCAGATTTCTTCAAATATAGCAGAAAACAAAGTTCGAGGAAGAGGACATGGTCCTTGGAATGTTTGAGTAAGACCGCATTAAAGAAGTTAAGTTGATGGTTCAGAAAGTTTTGAATGCTCATGATATCAAGAAGCCACCACCATTTTATTTATCACTAATTATTAGAGAACATCTAGTTCATAATTGCATGGTGGACAGTGCAAGTAAGTAGCACAGTTATGCCAAAAGTGATTGCAAAAAAATTGGGTCTACAATATGAGCCTATAGAAAGGAGTGTCTTACAACTTGATGGAACTGCAACTAATACAGTTGGTATAATCAAAAATTTAGAAGTGATGTTACATGCTTGTCCCAAATGTTTCTATTCTACAAGATGTTATTATTGTGGATTTACCTCCATACTTTGCCTTATGCTTATCTAGAGACTTCACAACAAAAATAGGAGGTTATCTCTCTTCAGATTGGTCCTTCTTATTTTTCACTACTCGTTATGGTACCAAAGTTACTATCAATTCAGATCCATTGGCCAGATTTCACATTGAGCCTCACTCTTCAAATGTAGTGGCTAATTATTCAGCCCTAGATCAGTCTAATTTTGATGAGGTAGCTCATGTTTCAGCATTAGATGGTGTTTCTAACATGTTTATGGATGAAAATATAGTGGAAGAACATGCTCATGATCCTTTTAAGGAAGTTGAAGAACACATGTTTGGTGTGTATTGTATGCATGAAGAAAATACACCACTTCCCTTGCTGTCCAAAACAAAAGATTTAGTAGAAGGGATTTGGAAGCTTCATTTCGATGGAATTGAGAACAAGAAAGGACAAAGAGTAGGTCTCGATGTTCACTTTCCCAAAGAACGAAAGGTATTTCTCGGCTTTGAGTCTCCATTTTCATGTACTTGCAATGTAGTTGAATACAAAGCATTAATTCATGGCTTACTTTAGGCTAGAAAGAGAGGTATCAGCATGCTATAGATTGTTGGTGACTCTAAGTTGGTTATTAATCAAGTAATAAATTTCAATGTTTGTAAGAATCTATTAATGAAGTGTTACGAGACATAGATTTTCACACTTGATGAAATATTTCAATCTTTATTAACATTGATCTATTCCAAGAAGCGAAATCAAGCATGCAAACAGACTGCAGCAACGATTGGGGCTAGTTCAAGTCTTTGGAATAGATTGAAAATAGTAAAATCTAGCCTCATATAAAGTTAATTGTCGGGACCTCAATACGATAATGATTCAAATTAGCAAGTTTTGAAATTGATGATCAACTTTGCGAGGTTTTCACAAAGCAAAAGTTGAGTTTTCTATAGTTAATCAAGGTAAATTACAACACTTATATATGGTGGCAGATTGTTCGAGTTGAAGACAAATAAATTACCTTGAGGTCTGGTCACATTAGAAGACATCTTCAGCACTGACGATCAGTTAAGAAAAGTCAAGACTAAAATGTCAACTCACGCTGATAATTACGAAGAGATCTCGGTTGATGAAGGGAAAAAACTATTTCTTAGAAAGGTATTTTCCTTAACTGAAAAGAAGTCATTTATTGATATTTGTAAAGAATTTAAGGATGTTTTCGCTTGGAAATACCAAGACCTAAAAGGATTTGATCCCAATTTAGCACAACATACAATTGAGTTGCAGCCAAATTCTAAACCTGTTAGACAAAAATAGAGGCCTGTAAATCCAAAAATAGAACCTCTGATGAGGAAAGAATTATCTAAGTTTATTGAATCGGGTATTATCTTTCTAGTTAAGCATTCAAGTTGGGTAGCCAATATTGTTCCTATTAGGAAGAATAACAGAGAAATCAGATTATGTGTGGATTTTAGAGACCTCAACAAAGCTTCATTAAAATATCATTACCCACTCCCAAATATGGATCAGATTCTAAGAACAGTCTCAGGTTCAGATAGACTATCTCTTCTAGATGGTTACAATGGATATAATCAGATTTTAGTTCGAGAAGAAGATAGATATAAAATAGCTTTTACCACTAATTGGGGTACTTATGCTTATAAAAGGATGCCTTTGGTCTTTCAAATGTCGGTCTACAATGTTTCAATGTGTAATGGAATTGTCTTTTCACAACTTATTAAATAAATACATCCTTGTTTATTTAGATGATGTTCTTTGTATTTTCAAAAGATTGAAGAACATCTAAAGCACTTAAGGTAGACTTTTCAGTTGTGTAGGAAATTCAAAATATCTTTGAATCCACCGATCTATCTTTAGGTACATCAAGACAAGCTACTTGGTCATATTGTTTCTAAGAAAGGTTTAGCAATTGATCCTTTAAGATTGAATCCATATCACAACTATCATTGCCTCATCATAAGAAGGCATTACAGAATTTTCTTAGAAAAATCAACTTTTTTAGAAGATTTGTTCTAGATTTTGTAGCATTGGTTAAACCACTCACAACTATGTTAAAGAAAGAGAAAACTTTCTCTTGGACCAACAAAGGAAGAGAAGGTTTTGAAGCAATCAAAGCAACTATCTCTCAGGCTCCTACTCTTGTAAATCTAAATTTTGATAAATATTTTACAATGTATGCACTTGTAGGAGCTGAAACAATCTCAACTATATTAACTCAAGTCAATGATAAAAATATTGAGCAACCTATTGCTTTCTTTGGACAGAGTTTGCATGATTATGAAACAAGGTACAAATTCCTTGAAAAGCAAGCACATTCAAGTAGTCGGATGACTAAATAATTTGAAGTATATGCTTTCAAATAATAAAATCCATGTTCTTGTTTCTCATCCAAGTGTGAAAGCATTCTTACTAGATAAAGAATTAAATGATAAAAAAGCAAACTAGATAAAAAAGGTCATGGAGTATGTTGTTGATATTCGGGTTACTAAGACAATTGAGGAAAGGTGCGTGTGAACATCTAATTACTGATATGGAAAAATAAAGTTATAGAACCGAGATGATTCGAAAAACATGATGAAATTGCATATAAAGCAATCAGAAATCATGGTTCAACCAGGAAATCAACAGCCTAAGCTCACTCACGAGATTCAAGAATCAAGATGGATGACTGATTTGGTTAATTATCTACAACATGACACCTATCCAGAAGGTATGGACAAAAATAAACAAAGGTAATTTAGATTACAAGTTATACCTTATATCTTCATTGATAATGTGTTGTTCAAAAGAGATATAAATGGAATCTTGCTACGATGTGTTGATTATGATAAAGTTCAGAAAATATTGTCAAAATTCCATGAAGGACCTGTAGGAGGTCATGTACCACAGCCTTAAAAATTATGAAAGTTGGTTACTATTGGCCTAGCATATTCAAGGATTGTTTTGAATGGATAAGAAAGTGTAAAAATGTGCTTTCTTTGTTGGAAAAGAATGTCTAGCCCAGCTGCCCTTATGACCTATTTCAGATTGATCAACCTTTTTGTGCAATGGGGTCTTGACTTTATTGGCATGATAAACCCACCATCATCACAAGGACACAAGTGGATCTTAACTGCTACAGATTATTTTACACGATGGACTAAAGCAATAGCCTTGAAGGATGCTAATGAAACTTCAATACTATCCTTTTATGAAGGAATAGTTTATAGATCCGGTGTTCCAACAACTATCGTATCAAATAATGCTTTAGTGTTCCTTGTTTTAAAGATAACAGATTGGGTTTTCAACCATGGAATATATCTAATTTATTCACCTAATTATTACCCACAAGGTAATGTCTTAGCTAAGAGTATTAACAAGAATCTATCAAGGATCATCAGAAGAACACTCATGGATAATCAAAGAGATTGGCATTTGATTTTGAATTCAACACTTTGGGCTAACGAAGTGAGTCCTAAAAGATCGATCGAGTAATTCACCATACAAACTTGTGTATGGAAAGGAAGCAAGCATGCTTGTTTTGATGGAGTTACCGCATTGGATATGCTACACCAAATGGAAATTCTTGAAAATGAACCATTGTAGGTTCATTATACAGAGTTAATGGAATTACAAGAGATAGGAGATAAATATTATTTGAATATGGAAAAGAAGAAGAAGAAGACCTTTTGACAAGAAAGCCAAATTCAGAATCTTCAATGAAGGAGATATTGTGTTAAAGTGGGATCGTTGATTGTGTAAATCCAGGAAGACACTCAAAGTTTGATACACTCTAGAGTGGTCCTTACATGATTTCATCTTGCAAAGAACACAATGCTTTTTATCTTTCGAAGCTGAATGGAGAGGAACTTCCCATTCTTGTGAATGGTATGTTTCTCAAACACTGTTATTGAAAATATTACAGTGATTGTTAGAGTAGGATTTCCTTTCAATAAGTGTAGTTCCTGCACATTGCAATGTTTTTCAATTCAATAAGTGCATTTATGCACGTGATTTGTTTACCAGATCCTTTCCTAGCTTTAGTTTGTTTTGGAAGGGTTGGACCTTTCAGAAAAGGAAAATTTTGGTTACATGTTTAGACTCCATGCCCAATGGACAAGAGCAAGGCACTAGTCTTTAAGCTAGCAGGCAGCTTTCCCCGCAGGATTGCCGAAATGTTGACAATTTTTGCACTTGTGCAAAAATGGGCAACTCAAAACTTCGTCATTACGATGAAAATTCTTGGGTGAAGTATACCTAAGCTAATGAAGTTTTATGTTATTTGTTACTGCTGAATTAGTTACAAGATTAAATGAAATCTGTAGTTATGTGTGCTGTCACAAAACAGAATAGATCACATAGTCTATAATTTCATGCCATCTTCAGCAAAAGAACACAAATCCTCAGAAGGACAACTATGTTTTCTTGATGAAGATGAAAAATTACGAGTAGGTGAAGTGTTGAGTCTTGAAGCAACAAACAAAAATATAGATATCAGAAAATCAGGGTTCATTATTGAATGTTACAAGTTCTCATCAATGTTATTTCCTTCATGATTAAGATATTCAATTATGTTACCGAGTTATTTATTTCATTATACAATACATACAGAGAAGCTAGAATGCAGAAAGAAATATACAACTCATTTACAAAATTCAATGTTTTATTCATAAGGAATTTTCAAATGTTTCACACACAAGCCATGGGATGTAATTGGGAAATAAAGTACAACTACTAAAATAAAAGATACACATGCATGAAAGAGAAAGTAAAGGAGTATGAGTGAACCCATCATTGCCTTGGGGTTTCTTTCTTTGATTGAAAACATCTCCATTTCTAGCTTCTTCTTCATCTCCATTGTACCTGAAAGAAGAAAAGAATAAACTATCAGCTATGAGCTCAGGGATCAAATCATATTCCTACATTGTCCTACTTCATGCATATGAATCTCTAATAATAGGAGATGTAGTTTACTTGAATAACAAACTACATACATGCTTTATTCACTCAGAAGGAATGAAGAAAGAGAAGAGAAAAGAAGAAAACATGGACATAAGAGAGGCCAAAAATCCTAATTATTTTCTAACTATTTTCCTAAGTGTGCAGTACAAGTTGTAGCCAAGGAAAATAGACAAGTCATAAGTGCATGCAATAAAAGGAAGAATGTAACTCAAAGTTTCAATAACCATTCTGAAATGGAAGAAGTTACAGTGTAGAAGAGAAACTAGCAAATAGAAGAACACTTTTCAGTTGTAGCTAAAGGAGAAGAATCGGGTTTTCGAGAAGATAAAGATAACTAGAAAAAAAAATTTATAGTTGAAATGGATGGAAGAGAGAATTCTGGATAATTTTTTCCAGGATTCGCCATAGAAAGTCAACATTTCAAATTTTTACCATACATAGAAATTTGTAATAAAGATCAAACACAATGTTTATGTAGAAAAGAAAGGGAACTATACTTTCAGTCATCAAACTGAAGGATTTTGGAGCATTCATTATAAGCCTAAACAACTGAAGAGAGATGAAGTTTCAAGATGAATCTTACAAATACAACATTCTATAAGTACAATCTTTAAATTAATCAAGTTCAACTACAGAATACTACAAGTAATAGCTTTAGAGATCAAATTGAATGTAGGATTTATAATTACAAAATAAAAGTCATTCATAATGAATACAGAGATGCTACCATATCAAATAAGTACAACTATTTATGCAAGGAAATTGATCAAGTACAGATGAATCATATAGGTGAAGCTCAAGGTACTAGTTTGGAAGCACGAAGCACTAGAAATTAGGTTGCAGCAATAGAAATGATATATGCAATACAAATAACAATTCTAGGAAAGCATACTATGAAGCTTCATGATTTATAGTTGAACAAATGATAAGCATGCAAGTGTTATCCATGTGATCACTAGAAAACAAAATGAGTGTCAACATCAGAGACAAAGGTGGTCCCAATCAGGATTGATATTTGGATGAATTATTTTGCAAAGTATTGCAATTAATGTAATTATTTTGCTCACAAATAGGGAGTTGTATTTTTGCATGCCTTCACAACAGGATAGAATAGAGAAGAAGACAGAGTTGCATGTTCATGGAGAGAGACTTGCCTAGCAAGAAATCTTATTTTTAGCAAATTATTCATCCTTCTCTTTCTTAAAAATAGATCAGTCAACTTTAGTTGACCAATTGTAATCGAGGCTATTTAATGCTTGTTTGTAGTTGCATGCCCTATTTTTATTCCTTTATCTATTATTAAATAAAGGATAAAAATAGGATGCATGGGTGAGTACAAGCCTTAGGCTATTTTTAGGAAGAGGGTGAATTTTATTTTTGGTATATATTATTTTCCTTTGCAAAGTACAAGGGGAGAACTTCTGGAGGACTTTTGGATATGAGTACTGAAGCAAATTTTACTAGTTTTTCCCTCTGAGTGTGAAGTATTTTCTACCTTTCCAAGTTATTTTGCAGTCTTGTGTATGTTTCTATTAGTCTTGTGAATGCAAATTACCTGATGAATCACCTTACCCTAGTGCAAATTCAGTCTTTTGTGCTTAATTTTATGTGCATGTTAACTTATTAGTATTGTTGTGATTCTCCCTCAGTAGAATCAAGTATTTTCCCTTAGATATTATGCAAAAAACTATTGGCTCGTGCATCAAAAATTCTTCCCATATCAGTTGTGCATATACTCAGTCAAATCCCTCATATAAATTTGGTGTATCACCTTAAGTTTTAATTATTTTCCAGTCATCTTTTACTCTCAAACTCCTAGAAATTAGTTTAGGATACACCAATAAGGAACCGGCCTTGATACCGGAGACTCACCTCAAAATAGGTATACCCATAGACCTAAGGTGTTTCCATTGTATCTACAAAAGAGAGAGATCAATTGTGTAAGCTTAGAAAACCTACAACCATCTCTCTATAGGGTGCACTTTTCGAGAGATAAAAATAAGAAAATGAACAAGTCACCTTCATTCCATCAAAACCATCAATAAATATAAATGTAATGTTAGGATGATAAGGTGCCTCCATTTAGGATACCGATTGATCATTCCTCTATTCCCACACTCAATTTAAACACCATGCCCAAAAGAATAAATGGTCATGTAAGAACTATGACAAACCCATGGCATACAAACTTGTACACCATGCCTTGTAGGGATAAAAATTAATGTAACAAGAATAAGGTGTAATTGTTTTCACCCATTTACACTCAAAAAGGATAAATAAGTCAAAAATAAACTCCCAACCCATAGGTAAGGTTGTTGGGTAAATTTTAGAGGCATGGGACAAGTTTAGCTTGTCCCACAAGCCTCCAAAAAGGCCTCCCAAGTCAAAATCCTAATTTTGAAGTTGGGGTGGAGTAAAACACACACAAACCAACATAAATCTCACTTACAACAAGGACCACCTAACCTCATAATCATATATTTGTCACATCCCAATTTTAGTTAACAATTTAAGTAGGATTAGCTTAATTAAGACACAATTATAAATATTTAAAAGCAAAAACCATTATAATAATTAAATACATATAACACAATAAAGCACATACAAAAAAAATTAGAATAAAAGGGAGAATATATCACGCTTGGCAAACATGTGACGTCACGCCCCATGGGAAACCTCCTAACTAGGCAATAAAAACACCACACTATAACATTACATAAGTAGTAAAATTTTGGTCATGTTGCTCAACACCCGGTATCCTTCGTGGTTGGTCCCCTATACCCTTTGATGTATGTGATAAAATGTCTTGCAACACAAATAAAATACCTCTCTGGCCTTTCGGCCGTATTAACAACATCGAGACAATATACATATAAAATCAATAATCATCATTCAACATTAGCAATTCTATCATCTAGCATCATACAATTAATTTGATTTTGGCATTCAAAAAATCATAATTCTATTCAAAACATCCAACATATGCTATGCATCCAAAATTACGACATGTTAGTATATAAAATCAGAATATCATAAATCAACATATATAATTGTCTATCATCACCATCTAGTGCATCATAATAAAAATGTAAACCACATAATGTCAATAGTCTAAATATCTACATATTCCATCATCTACTGATAAAAATATAATACTCAAATGTGTAATTATATCCAATCGATAGTATCGACATAAAAATGAAATAGTGTTGAAGATGAGTGGGAACTACATCCCGTCTGTTAGACTCTAATTACTCCTAGAAGTCACTTGAATATTTGAGGAAGCGGGTCCACAATAAAGTGGCATTATCCTAAGTGGCTGCAATCTCATCATACCTATCCCACTAGACCCATACCTAGTCAATCTTGCAGCCTCAAAGGCCCAGGTTCTTGCACTCTATGATGTACATGGGATCCACTAACACCTTCCCCTACTCCTACACCTATAATATGGTCCAATCCAAAATAGGATATGGATATGGAATGTATCTATTAAGTACAAAAACATGAAATACATCATGCACATGAGACAAATTGGGTGGCAATGCTAGATGGTAGGCCAAAGGACCGATATGCTCCAAGATCTTGAAGGGACCCACAAATATAGGAGCTAACTTAGATCCTTTTCCATAATGGATAGGAATCTTATGAGGCTCTGACACAAAGAAACACATTTGTGCCCACCTAAAAACTATGATTTGTTCTCCTATGATCTACATATTTCTTCTATCTATCCTGATCCTCTGTATTCTCTATTGAATCATGATATCCTACTACTCTATATCATGTAATAGTGACGGCCCAAGAGAAACCCTATTGTCTAATTTGTCCCAACTCAATGTTGTCCTGCACTCCCTACTATATAATACCCGAAAGAGAGCCATACCAATTGAACTCGAAAATATTGTTGTAGGAAAACTCTAATAAATACAAGTACTCCTCCCATCTAGTCTTATGATCCAAGACATACATCTACAGTATATCCTCCAATATATAATTCACCCACCCTATCTATCCATCTATCTCTAGATGATAAGCTGTACTAAAATCGATACTTATCCCAAGGGCATGCTACATGGTATTCCAAAATGAGAGGTGTATAAGGGATTTTGGTCATAGATAATCTTCCATGGAATCTCATGCAATCTAACAATCTCATCTAAGTATACTAATGCCATTGTACTTAGTTGTATAGGTTTTAATCAATGGAGAAAGATGAGCCCCTTTCGTAAATCTATCCACCATGAACATGATGACATCGTGGTGGTATCTCAACGTCATTATCCCAACTATAAAATCCATGAAAATGGTGTCCCATTTCCACTTCGGTATGGCATATGGGTAGAGAAGGCCAATTGGATGTTTATGATTGGCCTTCACCCTCTAACACTCTAAATAATGAGACACAAATGAGCTAAATATATACGTAGACATCTCCAATGGTATAGTTATGCAGAAGGTGGCATGCATCTTCTTCACCCTTGGATGGGTTGAATAAGGTGCACAATGAGCCTCTGCCAAGATATCCTATCTCAAGCCTCCATCTCTAGGTACATATATCTAGCCTCTGTGTCTGAGAATACCATCTTCCTCTAATGAAAATCCATCAAACTTCCCCTTAAGGGGTCTTTGAGACTCAATCTCTCGATCTACATAAGGTATAAATTTTCATGTGGAAGCTACTGCAAAATCCTACTCCACAAATATGTACCCACTAAAGTAGCCATAACCAAATGTCTTCATCTACTCAAAGCACGTAACCATATTCTCCATCCCCTCACATGCTCTATCTCTATATCATACTCACGAGTAACTCCATCCAATGCCCCACGACAAGCATTGAGATTAGGCTATGTTAAGAGGTGAGGAAGATTCAAATGATTAGTCTTGAGAATGAATCTCCTGCCAAGAAGGACATATCTCCATTGAACCAAAGCATGCACAACTACTGCAAGCTAAAGTTCATAAGTCATATAATTGAGCTCATAATCCTTGAGTTTGTGAGAATCAAAGGCTACAATAAGTCCATCCCGCATCAATACACCTCCTATTTCTTCCATAGAAGCATCTATGCATACAAAAAACTCTCCATAAGGATTTGACACTATGAAAATGGTTATTGTCATAAGGAATTCATTAAGTTTCATGAAGGAATACTCACATCTATCTAACCAAAATAAATCCTTTCTTTTGTGCTGAAGGGAAGTGATGGGGTGCGTAACCTAAGAGAAATCATGAAAAAATATCCTATAGTACCCTACCAACCCCATGAAACTTCACACCTTGGTCATACTAGCAGAGCTTTCTTCCCAATCCATAATAGCCATAATCTTAAAAGGATCGACTCGATACCTTCCCAAAAACATGTGACCCTAATATTGGAATCTATGGTGAAAGAATGCACACTTCTCTAGGTTCTTGTAAATCTATTGCAAATGAAGACATTGTAGAACTCCGACAAAGGTGCTCCTTGTGCTCCTCATGCATGTGAGAGAATAACAAATAGTCATTAAGGAACATGAGGATAAAGTGGTCTAGAAAGGTCTTGAAAACCATTTTCATCAAACTCATGAACACTGTAGGGGCATTTGTTAGACCGAATGGCACAATTGTGAACTCATAGTGGCCATATCTCGTATGGAAAGCTGTCCTATGAATATCTACCTCTGCAATCCTCAAATAATGGTATCTTGACTTAAGATCAATCTTAGAAAACATAGTGGCCCCTTCATCTAATCAAACAAATCATCGATGTGAGGAAGGGGGTAACGATTCTTGATCATTAATTTGTTAAGCTAATGATATTCCACACACAACTGCAAGCATCCATCATTCTTCTTCACAAATAACACTAGTGCACCCCAAGGGGATACACTAGGATGGATTAGCACTTTCTCGACAAGGCCATGTATATCGTAGAACTTGAGCTCGCATAGCTTAGGTGTGGTCATCCTTTAAGGAGCATGTGAGAGAGGTTATACTCCTAGTATAAAATCGTTGTGAAAATATATCTCATACGGGAGGCATCCTGGAAGCTCACTAGGAAAAACATCAAGTAACTCCTACAAAATGGGGTGATCATTAAGTAAAGGTCCACTAGCCCCATCCTCCAACCTATCACTGATTATGATAGCATACAATTGATAACCCTATCACACACACCACTTCAAATGCATAGTGTAAAATGTGTGAATAGAGATTGGGCTCTTGACTCCAACAATCACTGACTCCACTCCCAAATCATCTACAAAAATATAACCTTACTATGACAATCAACTCTAGATCCATGCACAGAGCATAACTAATCCATAACCAAGATAATCATTATCTCAACTTTGCCCCCGAAAATTAATCAAAGATGACCCTAAACGAGATAAAATCAAAGGTTCGGTTCTAATCATGTGAGCTCACATTCAAATCCAACAGTCAAGGGGACAGTGGGATCTCTGATGGAGGGCAGTGGTCGGCGAAGGATCAAACAACGTCAAAGGAGGCTAGAGGCTCTTAGGAGGAAAATGGGAAAGGCTCAAAGTTTTTGGACTTCACGTACGATTAAGAGTGATCCTAAATTGGTTAAGTATAAAATGACTAATGGAAGGCGCCACATGTCTCAATGGTGCACCTTCAAGGGTCAAAGCCAAGGGTGGTTCCCCAAACGAGTGTGGAGCTTCCATGTGTCCCGAGATCCCGATAAGGCGGTGTTCACTCGAGGCCCTAAATCAGTTAAGTATAAGAGTGTCGGTGGAGGCCTCCACATGTCTCATCGGCACAACACCAAGGCTAGGTCCAAAGAGTGGGTTCCCAAATGAGTGTAGGCTCACCACATGGTCCAAGTCAAAAGGGGGACAGAGTGGGCCCAAATTGGCTAAGTATAAGAGTGTCGACATAAGGCACCACATGTCTTAACAACACACTTTGAAGGGTCGAAGCTTAAAAGTAAGAGACTCAAACAATTGCTAAGCCTCCATGTGTCTCGAGTCTGAAAAGGAGACAAATTTGGTTGTTCAAAATTCTTAAGATAGTGGATGGCATCGTACGGCTCATCAAATTGAAAATTCAAAGGTGCAGCCTGAGAAAAAAGAGGAGACACAAATGAGTGCGAGGCTTCCATGTGTCCCAAGTCGAAATGGGAGCAAAGATGACCATTAAATTTTCTAAGGGAAGGAGAGACAGGAGGCTTGCACATGTCCAATCAATGCATCTTCAAAGGTCAGACCCAAAGGCCAGTTCCAAACAAGTGCAGGCTCGCCACGTGTCCAAAATTCAAAAAAGGGGATAGAGCTGGCCATTTAAATCAACTAAGTATAGAAGGGTTAGCGGAAGCCTCCACGTGCCTCATCCACACAACTTCAAAGGTAAAATATGGGGGCAGGTCCCAAATGTGCATTGAGCCTCCACGTGTCTAGGATCAGACATATGACCCTGCCAAACAAAAGGGACACGTGGCCATGTTTCAGTCAAAGTGGGAAGGTGGGTCATCGGAGGTAGTTTGAATTTTTGCCTTTTGTTTCAAAAAATCATAAAAGTATAAAAGTAAGACACACCTCCACCAAATCCTAAAGAAGACATGTGTTAGGCCTAAATTACATGCAGGGAGGTGGGCCTTGGAAGGATTTTTTTCCAAAAGTGGGCCAAAGAGCGGGCACTGGGAAGACTTTTCACCCAAGTGGAAAATGTGGGTCGGTGGGCCTGAAGATGACTTTTGGGAAATGTAAGGTTTCAATGGGCTCGTGGGGATTTTTGGAAAAAGTGAATTGCGGGATTATAGGGCTGTGGGGCATTTTTTACAATTTTGAAAATTTTTGCAAAAGGGAAAAGTGAATTTGGGCCATGGACCCATTTGCAAAACTAGTTTTTGCCATTTTTGTATGGATCGATTCAAGTATTCAAATGGGCATATCTTTTGATCCAGTGCTTTAAATTCAACAAATTTAGTACCATTAGAAAGGTCTCGACCTCGTCTATGCCATGGAAGCTAAAAATTTAATTTTGACAAGGTTAGGTGGTAAAAATAGGAAAACGTATTTCATTCCATTAATGTATGATCTGATTGCTTCAACAACTAGATCAGATTTGATTTGATCCGCCATTCTTCCTTCTTCAACATGCCAAACAGACATGGAGAGGTAGACTTGATCAGATTGTAGGTGGATTTGTAGGGGCATTGATGGTTGGTAGTTGAGCTTCCAAATCAGATTTCCCACCTCTTTTCTTCTCCTCTCTTCGCTTCATCTATAAAGGTAAGATCTTGGCTCATTGTAAAGGGTTGGACATTTTGGTTTTTCACCCTCCCTTCTTCTCTAGTCTGCAGATGAATTCATGGAGTTTGAACCTTCTATTAAGACTGTAATGCAAGTTTTTTTCCTCTTGGCCATTGTAATGTTCTTTGTATCAATTTGTGAAGCAATAATACATGTCTGTGGATGATTTCAACCCTCTCTTGTGTTCATTTCCTTTATCTAATCTTTCATTGCAATATTGGTTATCTGTGCATGGTGGTTGTATTACATTTTAATGGTCTATGTTTGATAGCAAAGTCGGTGTTCAACATTCCTTTGGTGCATCACCTCTGTTAGTTTAGGTTTAATTTCTTGCATCTTCTTAACCTATCTCCTTGGAAAGTTAGAATAGATTTTAGAATAGATCCTCTACAAATTTTATGTGTGCACCTGAACAGAGGAATAGGAACCATGGACCTTCATCTAGAGATCTCTCTCGATTTCAAAGTCCCACACTTTGAGAGATGCTCCATGTTATGCAATCACACTAAGAGTCTCAACCCATCAAGTTACAAACATTCAGGGGTGTTGTGATTTTGCACTAATAGTTTTGCATGCCCGGTGGGACAAGAGGTATCCATTTTTATTACGCAAAAAGATTGATGTGCACTTGTTGTAAGTTTTCAGCTTATAAGGAGCTTTGAAATGCACACATCTGTGAAACTCCAAAAGAGGTAGAGTCCACTAGTTTCAGAAACCCAGGCCTGGCAGATTCATGAGAAGAATTTAAACTAGATCAAGAACTAGAGAAGAAGGATTATTTTTCTATCTGCACTTGTCCCCAGATAGAGGGAGAAGGGGAAGAAGAGCTCAAAGGTCTCCATCTCCACCAAATAGAACCTTGTCAACACCTCCCTAGTAGGCCTTTCATTCAATCAACAAGGGTTCTTAGGCCAATCATAATGGCACATCCACAACCCAATCCCTATGTCAACTTCACTAGCAGCAGCCCACTTGCTCTCAATGCACAAAATCTAGTTCCAGTTGCAGCATTGAAGAGCATTCCATATTTCACTGGAGAGAACCAAACTACTCCTAGTGACCACATTCAAGACATTGCAAATGTCTATGCAATTCATGAAATCATTGAGATGGACATTGCAGTCAAATTGTTAGCCTCTTCATTCAAGGGTAAATCTTTGCAATGGTTCAAGAGTCTAACAACAAGCTCTATTCAGAATTGGGACCATCTGCAGAACTCTTCACAATCAATTTGGAGAGAAGGGAGATAATCTATCCTTGTTGGAACAACTGACAACAATCAAGAGGGCTCCTAATGAGTAGTTGACCGACTTCAACTTCAGATTCTAGCGGATGTGGATAGGATTCCGTGGCCGTAAGACCAACAGATGAAGGTGCTTTTTATATACTTCCTTAGAGCTTTAAATTCTGATATTTCCATAATGATTCAATCCATGGGAGGTGTAACCTTACCTGTAGCCTATAACATTTCCATTAGAGCTGAAAATTGTTTAATTCAGGCTGGTAAACTTGCACCTAGGCCACCTATGCCTCTATATCCAGAACTAGGAGCTCCAAGCACTAGTCAAACACCCACATTAGCTCCCATACCTGCTCCAAGGAATTAAAGTTCATCGAAGCTTCCACCTCATCTTCTAGCTCCTCAAATGAGCTCCAAGAAGTCTTGAAACAACTATAAAACCTAGGAAACAAGATAGTGACTATCGAGAGACAACAAGCTCAAAGTTCTAGGCCATATCAAGCCTCAAACTCAATATCAAGCTAGGCCCCCATACCAGCAAAATAAACCACCATCTCATGGCTACAAATCAAAACCAAAACCAAGGACAACCTCAAGCTGCCAGGCCATTCGACCATATAATCCAAATGCAGCTTCAACATCAAAAGATTTAGTTCCAACACAAAACAACATGGCACAAGAGTATACGACTGGTGTTACCCTTGTAGATTCTACCTCATTATCAATCAATGTTTCAATGGTGCACTAAACCAGGCCTTGATGGTATAGACCATTGGTGTGTCCCAAGAACCTAGTCAAGAGGAAAATCAGCAGCAAGAAGCTCAACAAGAGACACCTCCAACTGAAACTATGTTGGTTAATTGGCAAACAAAAGACTTCTGTGGAGTTAACCAAGCCCCTTCTCAAAGTATAGCTACCAATACATGGTCCAAGAAAAGGAATATTGGAGAGGGAAAATCATCAAATTCAGGTAATCCACAACCCTCTATTACTCCACAAGGTATTGGAAATCAAAGTGCAACTCCCAATGTGCAAGGTCAGCCCAAGCCACCCCTAGACCAGCTCAAGTGCTAGTTGTAACAACCCATGTGCAAGAGAAGAATATGCAAGGAAAAGGGGCATAAAAGATAGCTCATCCCATTTAACATCATTGAGAAGATGAAGAGGAAAATGTAAACATCTCAATGTGGGAGTCATTGGCTATCCCAAGACAAAGAGACCTATTGCAAGCTACTATGGAAAATTGGTCAACATCAAATCAATCACCCAATCTAGTGAAAGAGAAAGTTCTTACCAATGTAGCTCATCCTGAAGGAAATCATAGAGATCACAAAGGTAAGAATATGAAGCCTCCTCCCTTCTATGTCTCATTGATCATTGGAGACAAGCTAGTGCATAATTACATGATTGATTTGGGAGCAAGTAGCTCTGTAATGCCAAAACAAATAGCTGATCAACTAGGTCTTCAATATGAAGTCATTTCCAAAGGTGTGGTACAATTGGATGGTACAATAGTAACAACGGTTGGAGTAATCAAATATTTGAGCCTCACATTGCATGCATGTCCCAATGTGACCATCTTGCAAAATGTATCAGTCATAGACTTTCCACCACACTTTGCATTGTGTTTGTTCAAGAGACTTCACTACTAAAATTGGAGGTTATTTGTCTATTGATTGGTCACACATGTTATTTAAAACAAGGTATGGAGCTAAGGCTACAATCAGATCTGAGCCTATTGCAAACTTCCATATTGAGCCTCATACACCAAGTCCAATCAATGCAAATTGTTTAGCCCTTGATCAAGAAGATTATCCAAGCACCCATGAAGCTGATACCAAAGTCAGATATATTCCAGACTTGACCCTTGATGAATGGGTGAACAAGAGGCATGATTTTGACCCTTACAAGGAAATGGAGGAATCGAGAATTAGGAGTTTATTATTTGCATGAAGAGAATCATCCTCTTCCTAACATCACTAAGCTAGACCACAAGGATGATAATGAGGTATGGTAGTTATTCTTTGATGGCTCAAGAAGTAGGTAAGGAGCTGGAGGAGGAGCTATGCTTGTTTCACCTCAAGGCACAAAATATTACTCAACTTTCCATTTCCAATTTTCTTTCTCAAACAACACAATGAGTATGAAGCCTTGATCCATGGACTTGCATTGGGCAAGAAAGAGAGGCATTAAGAATCTATAAATATTTGGTGATAGTGAGTTGATTGTGAACCAAGTTAGAGGAAACATGCTGCAAAGAATGACCTACTCAAGAGCTATAAAAATCGGGTATGGGACCTCATTGAGGACTTTTAAGCTTTCAACATTATGTCCATACCTAGAAAAAGAATGATGCAATGAAAACTAGCAAAGCAATTGGGGAAGTGTTTGATGTTATAGAAAGTATAAAAATTAATAAGTCTCAGCCCCATATCAAGGTGGTTGTAAGGCCAACTATCCCAAATAATAACACAAGTTGGTAGGTCTTCGAGAATGATCAACAAATTGTCAATTTTCTACAAGAAGAAGTTGAGTTCTCCTCCAGAAACCAAGACAAATTGGAACAACAATATGGTGACCAAGTGGTGCAAGCTGAGAACTAACAAATTACCAAAAGGTCTTGTAACCTTGGAGTCAATCTTCAACCCAAATGATCAATTCTGGAAGGAGAAAGAAAATATTTAGGTAAAGGGTGAAGATTCAGAGCCCATTTCCATAGATGAAGGAAAAACATTGCGAATCGCAAGGTAAGTACCCAACAAGAAAAATATGAGTTCATTCAACTTTGTCAAGAATTCCCAGATGTCTTTTCTTGGACTTACAAGGATTTAAGAGGTTTCAACCCAAGGTTGGCACAACACACTATCGAGATGGATCTGGGATCTAAGCCTTTTAGACAAAAGCAAAGGCCAAGTAAACCTCACATTGAACCTCTCATGAGAAAAGAGTTGAACAAGATAATTGAGGCCAACATCATCTTCCCTATCAAACATTCAAGTTGGGTTGCAAACTTGGTGCCTGTGAGGAAAAGAAATGGAGAAATCAGATTGTGTGTAGACTTCCATGATCTAAACAGAGCATCACTCAAAGATCACTACCCACTTCCATCGATGGAGAAAATCTTGTAAGTTGTAGCTAGCTCTGAGAGGTTTTCATTGCTAGATGGATACTCAAGCTATAATCAGATAATGGTGAAAAGAAGATCATCAATACAAGACGACCTTCACCATGAAATGGGGTACATATGCTTATAAGAAGATGCCATTTGGATTTTTCAATGCCGGAGCAACATTTCAATGAGCTATGGATATGGCGCATTCAAAGGCTTGATCAACAAGATGGTTCTGGTATCTAGATGATATCATCATCTTCTCAAAGAATGTTTTCAGACCATCTCTTCCACCTTAGGAAGGTATTTTAGAGGTGTAGAAGGTTTAGAGTGTCATTGAATCCAAAGAAGTGTGTATTCTTGGCACATGAGGGAAAATTGTTGGGCCACATTGTCTCAAGAGAAGGGTTAATAATTGATCCTGAAAGAGTTGAAGCCATCCAAACACTTCCATTTCCACAACACAAGAAGTATCTCCAAAGCTTCTTGGGAAGAATAAAATTTGTTTGCAGATTTGTGCCTGATTTTTCCACTCTTGTGAAGCCTTTAACAATGATGTTGAAGAAGAGTCTTGCATTTAAATGGAAAACAAAAGGAAAAGAGAGTTTTGAGGCCATCAAGCTTGCAATATCATAGGCCCCAACTCTTATTAACCTAAAATTTTCAAAGGACTTCATGTTGTATGATTTTGGAGGGTCAAGACACAATCTCAACTATCTTGGTTCAGCCTAACAAGGAAGGTTTAGAACAACCCATAGCCTTCTTCAGTCAGAGCTTGGAGGATTACGAAGTAAAGTATTATTTCATTGAAAATCATGTCCTTTGTCATTAGGAGTTTGAATAAGTTCAGACACTTGGTCTCGAACAACAAGATTCAACTACTAGTGTCTCATGTTGGTGTCAAGGATTTTCTCCTAAACAAGGACTTGAATGAGAAGAGAGCAAGTTAGATCACTCATGTAATGGAGTATGATATTGAAATCAAAGTGACCAAGATGGTTCATGGCAAGGTGTCTATGTGTGAGATCAGCTCGCTTCCAAGAAACAAACTGAGTCAGAAAATGAAGAAGAGGTTGTCCTATTAACATAGAATGAGCTAGAGCATCTAGTTAATGATGCACCCATTCCATGTTGGACTCAAAATTTGGTGCATTTCTCCAAATAGGTTCATGCCCTCTAAAAATGGAACAAACAAAGAGAATACTTTAGATTACAAGCCATCCATATGTGCTTGTTGATGGTGTTTTTTTCAAAAAGGACATCAATGGTGTCCTATTAAGGTGCATTGGGATAGTCCAAATTGAGAAGGTGTTACATGAGTTCCATGATGGAGAAGCTGGAGGCCACTTTGCTCCATGGTAACAACACTCAAAATTATGAGGGTTGGTTACTATTGGCCTACGGTGTTTAGGGATTGCTACTCATGGATCAAGAAATGCAAGAAGTGCACATTCTTCATAGGGAAGGAAAATTTAGCAGCCCCCCTTCATCCAATTTTAGTGGATCAACCATTCATGCAATGGGGACTAGACTTCATTGGAGTAATCAACCCAAATTCAAGCTAGGGCCACAAGTGGATACTCACACATCGGATTGACTATTTCACCAAGTGGACTGAAGCGGTGGCACTAAAGGAGGCAAATGAATCCAACATCTTGGATTTCTATGAAGGGATAGTCACTAGGTTTGGATTCCCTACCACTATCATATCAGATAATGCATTGGCATTCCTTGGTACAAGGATCACTGAATGGGCTGTCAAGAATGGTGTATACCTTAACACTTCATCAAACTATTACCCTCAAGGTAATGGCCAAGTAGAGTCCACAAACAAGAACCTACTAAGAATTATCAGAAGGAATCTTGATGAAAATTAGAGAACTTGGCACACAAAGCTCAAATCAGCTCTATGGGCTGATAGGATCACATCCAAAAGGTCTACAGGAAGCTCCCCATACAAGCTTGTATATGGAAAAGAGGCAGTATTTCCCATATCATTGGAGCTTCCCACTTTGGAGCTCATGAAACAGTTGGAACTAGTTGAGTTTGAACCTATGGAAATAGGTATGCAGAGCTAATGGAGTAGAAGAAGAAAGAGAACATATAATGTAGATCATGGAGAAAGATCAAGCATTGATCAAGAAGATATTTGATAAGAAAGCAAGAACAAGGACCTTTCAAGAGGGGACTTAGTTCTAAAGTGGGATGCAGATCGGGAAAAACCAAGAAGGCATTCCAAGTTTGATGCCATTTGGAGTGGCCCCTACATGGTCACAAGATGTAAAAGTAGCAATGCCTTAGCTGGCTAAGTTGGATGGTGAAGAATTGCAGATTCTAGTCAATGGGATCTACCTCAAACATTGCTACTAAAAGGAAAATTTCTCACCCTTGTAAATATTAGCCTAGGTTTTCAATTTCTCCAAGTGCGTATGCACATTGTCTTGTTATAGTTTAGGTTTCAATTTCCCTAAGTGCTAGTGCACATGCTCTATTGCTTCTAGTGTATGCTTGTATACAGTTCATCTCACTCATGGAAAAGACTTGTGGCCACAAGAAATTAAATCTGTAGAGTATCCATATTAGAGTAGGTCTGGATGTTTTCATTGCACTCCAACAAATCAAGTTTGTAGAAAATCAAATGAGGGAGAAGTTTCTAGGTTTTAAAACTCTCTACTCTCACAAATCTTGAATCCAATATTTTCTTGCAAAGATAAGAGTGCATGCAGTGGAAGGAAGTTCTAGACCAGATTTGAAATTACTAGGTAGACTCCATGCCCAATGGATACTTCAAGGCTACTATGGTATATTCATCTAGCAGAAGAGATGTCCCCGTGAGTCACCAAATTGTTATCTCAATTTTAACCTCCCCTAAAATTGATCAAACACGACCCTGCACAAGAGAAAATTGAAGGGTCAGTTCAGTCATGCGAGCTCACATTCAAATCCAACAATCAAGGGGTAGGGTAGGATCTACAATGGAGAAGGAGCAAGGGGGTGAAGGATCAAAAATGTCAAAGAAGGCTAGACACTCTCAAGAGCAAAATGGGAAAGGCTCGAAGTTTTTAGACTTCACATACAATTTGATGGCCCCAAATTAGTTAAATATAAAAGGACCGGTGGAAGGTGCCACGTGTCTCAATGGCACAGCTTTAAGGGTCCTATGAACATGACAAGGTAGTGTTCACTCAAGGCCCTAAATCGGATAAGTATAAGAGTGTTGGTGGAGGCCTCCATGTGTCTCATCGAGTGTAACACCAAGGATGGGTCCAAAGAGTGGGTTCCCAAATGAGCACAGGCTTGCCATGTGGTCCAAGTAAAAAAGGGGGACAAAGCGGCCTGAAATCGTTAAGTATAAGAGTCTTAGCGGAAGGTACCACATGTCTCAATGACACACCTTCAAGGGTCGAAGCCAAAGGAAGAAACTCTAACTTCACACAAGCCTCCATGTGTCTTAGGTCAAAAAGGAGACAGATTCGGCAATTGAAAATTCTCATGCCAGAAGAAATGGCACCACATGTCTCATCAGCATAAATTCAAAGGCACAACCCAAAGCAAATACCCTGAAAAGGGTGTGAGGCTTCCATATATCCAAGTCCGAAATGGGGAAAATACGGCCATTAAATTATCTAAGGAAAGAGAGATAGCAGCAGAGGCCTCCATGTGTCTAATCAATGCATCTTCAAAGGTCAGATCCAAAGGCTAGTTCCAAATAAGCGTAGGCTTACCATGTGTCCAAAAGACAAAAAGGGGATAGAGCCGACCGTTTAAATTGACTAAGTATAGAAGGGTCAGCAGAAGCCTCCCATGTGCCTCATCCGTGTAACTTCAAAGGTAAAATTTGGGGGTAGGTCCCAAATGTGTGCTAAGCCTCCACATGTCTAGGATCAGACATATGACCCCACCAAACAAAAGGGACATGTGGCCATGTTTCAAGTCAAAGCGGGAAGGTGGGTTGTTAGAGGTAGTTTGAATTTTTTTCCTTTTGTTTCGAAAAGGAGTAAAGTATAGAAAAAGTAAGCCACGTCCACCAACCCCAGAGAAGCCATGTGTCAGGCCTAAATTACATGTGGGGAGGTGGGCCTTAGAAGTATTTTTTCCAAAAGTGGGTTAGCGGGCCTAGGGAAGGATTTTGCCCAAGTGGAAAATGTGGGCCGGAGATGAATTTTGAAATGTATGGTTGTGGGCTTGCAGGGGATTTTGGGAAAAAGTGAATTGTGGGTTTTCGCTAAAATGTAAAAAAGTCTTTGGGCTCAATATTTTTACACTTTTGTAATTTTTGTGTAAAAGGTGCAAAGTGAATTTTGGGCCCGCGGACCTGTTTTACAAAACTATTTTTTCACCATTTTTGTATGGATCCGATTCAAGTATTCAAATGGGCATATCTTTTGATCCAGTGCTCAAAATTCAACAAATTTGGTACCATTGGAAAGGTCTCAACCTCGTCTATGCCATGGAAGCCTGAAAATTTAATTTTGACAAGGTTAGGTGGGTAAAAAATTAGGAAAACATCTTTCATGCCATTAATGTATGATCCAATTGCTTCAACAACTAGATTAGATTTGATTTGATCTGTCATTCTTCCTTCTTCAAGCATGTTAAATGACATGGAGAGGTAGACTTGACATATTGCGGGTGGATTTGTAAGGGCATTGATGGATGGTAGTTGAGATTCCAAATCAGATTCACCACTTCTTTTCTTCTCCTATCTTTGCTTTATGTATAAAGGTAAGAGCTTGGCTCATTGTAAAGGGTTGGACATTTTGGTTTTCACCCTCCCTTCTTCTCTACGGTTTGCAGATGAACTCATGGATTTCAAACCTTCTATCAAGACTATAATTCAAGTTCTTTTTGCCTCTTGGCCATTGTAATCTCTGTATCAATTTCATGAAGAAATAATACAAGTCTCGTGGATGATTTCAACCCTCTCTTTTGTTCACTTCCTTTATCTAATCATTCATTGCAATATTGATTATATGTGCATGGTAGTTGTATTACATTTTAATGGTTTGTGTTTGATAACAAAGTCGGTGTTTAGATTTCCTTTTTGCATCACCTCTGTTAGTTTAGGAATAATTTATTGCATCTTCCTAACCCTGTCTCCTTAGTAAGTTAGATAGTTTTTAGGATAGATCCTCTGCAAAATTTATGTGTGCACCTGAGCAGAGGAATAGGAGCCGGCCTTCATCCAGAGAGCTCTCTCAATTTTAAATTCCCACACTTTGAGAGATGCTCCATGTTATGCAATCACACTAAGAGTCTTAACCCATCTAGTTGCAGACATTCGAAGTCTTTGTGATTTTGCACTAACATTAACTCCATACAAACCCAAGGAAGGATAGGAAGATCCAAAGTAGTGATAAAGGGTCCTAGGTCCACTACGCACTCCTTGACTAAGGAGTCTCTTTGAGATAATGGCTTGAATCCATCTCGACATCCCAACTAATGCCCTTCTTAAGTACCACTGCTCACAATTCTCTACTAAAGATAGAGAAATGAAAGAATCTAATCAACTGAGTCGAATAAGATAGGGTTATAAATACCAACAATTTTACTTGTGGTCTCTATCACCATGCCCTACTTACTCTGCCTAGTGGTTCTTGACCACTACATATCTTGTGGTTCATATTCATGTCACCAACCATAGGCTCGGAAAACAAGGGACTTACCTTGATTAGTAGGGGTCGATGGTACTCTCTCTAATGATGTCCATGCACACCGTATCCATAACAAGTACCAAGTCCTCTCCACAAAATGGATAGTCCTCTAGGTGGCCTAATATTACGTGTTGAAGAACTTTATGATCCTATAATATATCTTTATGGGTGTTGTGGTGGATGTATTGTTTGACAATTTTTACACTTGTGAAAAAGCGGGCAACTCGAAACTTTATTATGATAGAAGGCATTAATGAAATGGACCTAATTTAGGGAGATGCATTCCAATTTTATTATGTTTTCATTAACATCCATTGATTAAGCTACATGTAATATACAACTTTGTGTGTTGTTACAAAATGTAACACCTTGAGAAAAAACTATGGAAATGAATCTAGAGGCCAAAAATCCTAATTATTTTCTAACTATTTTCTTAAGTGTGTAGGTACAGGTAGCAGATGAAGAAAGAAAAAAATATTTTGCATAAATGATTATTGTACTAAAAGGAAATACTTGTTGAAGGAATCTAGATGGTACAAGTTATGAGATATTCTAGGAAAAGGAAAATACAAGTAGAAAACAAAGCTTTTCATCAAAGATTTTCATCATATTACAATCAAGTATAAAGTACATAATGAGTATCAGAATCTATAGATACTCCTCAAAAAAATATGCATAGAAATAAGGCATTAGGAAACTGAATCAAAAGTGAGGAAGTAGAATATAAGTAACAATTCTTGTTTTTGGAACAAATTTTTCATCAAAGCATAAAAAATAAGCAAGGGTATCTTCCATTTTTCATTAACAAACCTCTACAAGAACCCATGAAGAGGATAGTTACAGGAGATACCACAAATGAGAAAAATCTAAGGATTTAGATGAAAAAGTATAATTTTAAAAGAACAATGAAAAAGATGAGCTTCATCAAGTCACATGATAAATCAAAGTATGAAATAGAATGCGGTTTTCAATTTAATAATATAATCTTTTCATCGGACGAGATTAAAAAGAGATTAAGTATGTGCAGCAAGTAATATTTCATATCTACAGTCCCTGAGAGAAAATTGTAGAGATTTCAGAAGAAGGGAATATGTATCAGGAAACCAACTTTCCAAGCTTTAAGGAAAAAATCTACAAGTCTTCCATGATATATCAGCAAGTACAAATGAAAACTTTGTGCTTCAACTCAGTTTTAGATTCAAAGCAAGCTAAAAGTGGTCATTTAAGGTATGGATTGAATGTAGTAATACAAAGAGTAGAGGAGTTAATCTTTGTAAAAGGAAGATATGAGACAATTTTGGTCATGAAATATAAATAATCCAAGGTTCAACTCAAAGTAAATAAAGATATAGCTTTACCAATCCAAAAAGGAAATTCAAGAGCACCTACAGATCCAAGATGCCATCAAAAGTATGATACAAAAACAAATTATAGATTTCTTTCAACACTTAACAGTTTTCAGGCTCTAATCATGTTACTATTCAAAGTAAACTCTTGATTATAATACAGTCAAGTACAAATTCATGAGAACAGAAGCTATTATGAATGACATAATGACATTTCCATCTTAGCTCCAGAACTTATAAGTATGAATACACAATCATATATGAGTTCAAATTGAAGAGATAAAAGTAAATTACATGCTCCACCTTTAAAATTCAAATTACTTATCAAGCTTGAGTTATCATTAAAAATCAAATAGAAGCTTGGATTAAGTGTAGAATATTGTAAGAATGAAAAGGATTCAGAATCAATGGAGCAACAAGAGTTGAAAATGAACCAGCTCTAGAACTTATAAGTATGAATACAAGAGAAGAAAGTTAAGTTTTAGATGCACACTTTTGCAAAGTAGTAAAGACAAATAAAATTCAGTAAATGCTACAGTACCAATGGGGTACAATTATGACAAGCAAGATAGAGTGAACCTTCTAAATATGACTTAATGATAAATCTATCAAAGGACAACATGATACAACTTTCAGAGATGCATTGCAGAATCCACCAGAGAATAACTATTTTATTTTATCATGAGTACCAGAACATGAATGAAAAGTATTATTATAATATAAAAAGGAAAATATAGTGACTATTTCAGAAAATTACATGATAAAGGTATGATTCAAAAATTCATGATCATCATTGTTCAAGGAAACATTTCTAGTTTTAAAATTTAGTACTCATCAGGACTAGTTACCAAAGAGTTACAGATGGAGTAGATGGAATTTACAGGTCATGTTATCAGTAGGGAAAAGTCACAATTTTGAATACGAGAATCCAAGTGATTCAACACAATTGGAAATAAGAAATTGAAATTCACTATCAAAAGTAACATGTACTATCTTTAGATATAGTATGAAAGAGCAAAGTGATTTCAACAAACTTAAAAAAATAACTACACCTTTCACTATCATGACTTAATAAATGGATAAGGAAGCAAGTGTTATAGAAATGCAAGTAAATCACAAGCTACAACCATTTAATAAATATAAAGTTTGTTTTACACTAAAGAAGATAACATTGTTCATACCAAGTAATTCTATGAGTATACAAACAAATCAACTATCAGGTTTCATGACTTACACGTGCAAGGAGATATAAAGTTATAACTAGTGAACTAGAAGTAGCTCAAGATTACAAACTTAGAAGTCAGGTGTGTTTTAAACCAAATCTCTCAAGAATCAGTAATGGCGACAAACAGTGCAAGAAAATCAAAGAAAAAGGATACCAGAGAAATGAACATGAGAACCTAGATCTCGTTTTCTTAGAAAGAAAACACATTATCAAGTAGTTGATGACATAGATCAACTTGCCTAGATGGAGTCTCATTATAAAGATGTCATTAAATGAAAAATAACGAAAGCAATTTCCTCATATTTTTGCATAGAAAGGTCTCATTTCCATAACAGATTATTAAATATTTACAAAGAGCTCGAGAATCGGGAAAATTTACTTGTTTCAATCTAATACATCAAAAAACATGGAGTTTCGAGAAAGGAGCAATATTTTACGAGCACCCAAAAAATATTTTGGGTTAAGTATTGAATAAACAAAGAATCAAAATAGAATATGAAAACTTTCAAATACCCAAATGAGCTTTATCCATTTTTCGAACAAAGAAAGAAAGGAAATGCTTTGTATTTTACAGAATGTTCTAGATTTTCTCAAATTTTACAAAGAGTTTTAGAGGAAAAAAAGAAAAACTCATCGATTGAATAGAAAAATTTCAAACCCTCAAAGTTGTAGGTCGAATAATGAGTCACGAAAAGATTTTCAAACTCACAGTCACAAGGAAAACACAATAGAAATGTAAAGATTCAAAGTATCAATGCTTTGAAACAAGAAATATCAATGGAAAACTTTTTCAGAGTTGAAATACTGAGAAATCACCTTTATGAAAACAATGGTGCCCCATTTTGAAGTGAAAAGCCTCCCAACAAAATCTTAAAAGAGAAATAACTACATCACATTTTAAAATTCATAGAGAGCTTGGATTTTTACTCACATAATCTTGTAATGGGACCGAGCTCAAATGATCAGAATAATGGCTATTAATATCTCATAGAAATCTCAAATCAGAGACAAGATAATGAAGAAACTGAGCTCTAAAAGATACAAAAAAATTGAAAATATTGAGAATCATAAAACAATACTCCCAAAGAGCTTTAAATCGAGAGACTTCGTGCTCAGAAATTAAACAGAGAGCTCGAATCAACAATAACTGTGACCACCCTTGAAAAAGTTTGCTCAAAATCTAAATACAAACGAAAATGATGATGTTGAAATCCTCATAGAATCGATTTGTAGAGGAAAATTGTGTTTCAGATGATCAAAATGGCAAAGGTGGAAAAATGGCCAGGATTCACCAATCAAAACGAGAAAGTTAAATGCAAAAATGATGAGCTTGATGAGCTTTGATCAAACCTAACTCATCGACTTAACATCAATTTCTCCGATGGCCCTTGTACATATTAAACGGCGTGGAGATAAAACCTATGCCAACCACCTAGTCATGACATTGTTTAGCATCAATGGTTACCAATCCAAAAGGTGTTGAAGATCGATGGAAAAAATGCATTCCCATTTCCAAAGAAAACTCAAACCCTAAACTTAAACGATGGTTCATATTGATGGTAGAGATCAATTGGTACATGAATCAATGGATGAGAAAGCATTGACCATCTTAATCGCAGAGTCGAATCCTAATCAAATGATACAAAAATATCAATGATTGAAGATCATCTAGTCCCAGATCAATGGTCTCCATCAAAAGCAGATAACTCAACCATGATTCAGAACCTTACCAAAATTAAATTATAAGCCACCGACAAAGAATACAAAGGTTTGAACCATCCTAGAGAGGAGGCCAGCCCCATAATTAAATAAAATCATTGCTTTGACCCAATTAATTTCTAAACCATGCACTATGTGCTCTAATAAATCAAATATGCTGATGATAATGATAATAGAGTGATCACTAAAAAGGATGAAAACTATAGTTTTGTAACGTCTAAATTAAATGATTTATCGAAGGTTAAATACCATGTGCTCTCAAAAGGTGGTCAACATATATGCACCCACGATTATCAAAAGGTAAATTATTACCTTATTCCAATGTTGTTATGCATGTTTTCAAAAGACCAAAAACTATAGTATATAACCAATGATTGTCAAAAGGTAAACTTTACCTTATCATTATATTATGCAAAGGGGTCTAATCAAAAGAGACCAAGAAGCAATTTCACAATGATCAAGTCAAACGAAGGTGACCTTATTTTACTTCTAGAGATTAAATTAAATCATGTGAGACCAAAGGTGGTCCCACATGAGGGAATCTTTTAGTTGAAGACAAGGCATTATATTTTACTTGTGAGAAAATAATATTATCCATGTAATCTCAAAGGAATAGAGATGATCAACTTATCATGCAGATTAAGACAAAAATGGAGTATGTGCACTGAGATGTCAACATTAGTGCTTGAAAGTAATCCCAACACATTGGGTGAATATTTTGCTAAAGTATTTGTTATCGCGAATCACAACACCCTTATGTTTATGCGAGTGCACGTACTTGAGCTCACACTATGATTGGATAACATGGGTACTATCTCCAAGTTGTGGGACTTCTTTACTTGAGATAAACCTTCGAGAAAGTTGGTTCTTGCTCCTAAACTACCTGCCACAATCTACTCTAATGCAGGTAAGACTATCTTTCCTAATCTAACTTTCCAAGGGACCAAGGAGAGAGAATGCATGAAAATGAAATCCTACACTAAAGCGGTGATACACTAGAAAAGGAGGGGTGTGAGAGTAGTCTTCCAATGTGTGAAAAAATAGAAGTAAAATGCATACTAGAAGGGGTGATAACAGTTCTCCACAATCTAGCAAAATGCATTCACAACAACATCTCAAACATACACAATGATAATAGATCCCTACTTTAGCATAAAAATAGACACAATATTCTTGTAATGAAGGTTGAAAGGGAAAGAAGAGTGCAAACAAACACAACGGGAAGATACATCCACAAACTTGTATTTTATTACTTCATGATATGCACAATTCAATCTATTACAAGATAAGGGCCTAGATCACCATGCAAGGAGTCCACTACAAGGGCCTGCAGCACATTGGCTTCACAAAGCAATTTTTAAATACTTTTTACCACTAAAACTCTCTTTTACAATAAGCACAACACTCCAATTTATAGAAACAGAGAAGAGAGAGAGAAGGGGAAAATGGAAATCTCAAAATATATCCTTCAACCTCTTCTAATATGAATTAAATGTAGTGAAATGATTATATGTTACTTGCAAAATGATCCCCATACTATCCTAGGTGCTGCAACGAGAGAAAGAATGATGACCATGCCTTTTAGTTGCACTCCCAACTAGAAACAAAACACTTTCATGAACCCAAACACGTTTTATGAAAACTTTCCATCGTTTTCTTATTAAATATATAATTTATTGATTATTATGCATTTGTCTCAGAGCCATGATTCCAACGGTACCAATTTTGTGTGATTTCATTGATAAATGCAAAAGTTATCACCCCATGAGTACGAGTAGCTATTTTGGGTCCGACGGGAGTTTTATGTCATTTTACAGGAATTAGAATTAACTGGTTTAAGTCAAATATGTTTTTTTAATCTAGAGGATGTCGTTCTCATTCTGAGAAAGTCCAATTTTATGAAAATTGGAGCTCGGAGTCAAAAGTTATGGCCATTTGAAGTTTTGGGGTCAAAGCGCCCAAAAACATGATTTTGGGCATTGAATCAATCTACTTGCTTGGAGGCTGAAGAATATGATGCATGTTATCAAAATTTACCTCGAGGGGTGAATGTTAGATAAGATTATTGAAAACAAAAGAATTATTTTTCTCACACAAGGAGATTAATTTTTCATGTGCATCCAAGGGGGAAGAATTAAAGAATGCCTAAAATATCATTGCAAGTGGATCAAGTTGCAAGTGTCACATCAAGTAGAAGAAGACAAATATTTCATGCACATTGGAGAAGACTTACACAACAAGAAAGGGCTATTATTAGCCAAATTATTCATCAATTTTATTAAAAATAGATCGTGTAACCGCACTTGGACTTTTATAACTAAGACTATTAATGCCTCATTGTAATCAACATGTCTAGTTTTATTTCTTTATTTATTCATGATAGAGTAAAATTAACATGCATGGAAAAATACAAATTTTATCTTATTTTAAGGATGGGATGGGTGACCAATCTTGTTTTATATTATGTGTAATTACAAGGCAAAAAGGAGGACTTTTGGGACATAGGATCACTATACCAATTTTTACATTTTTCCCCTTGAATGAGAACCGCTTTATACCTTTCCAATTATTTTTAGTGGTGTGTATATCTTATTAATACATGTGAATGTAAATTCCCTAATTAATCATCTTACCTCGCTACAAATCTGGTAATTTCTAAATAATATTAGCGTGCATGTTTATCTTATTGTGTTGATGTGATTCATCCCTCAATACATAAAATATTTTTCCTTAGTATTTTGCTTAACACCATTGGTTCATGTATCTAAAATTCATTTTCATTTTTATTACACATATAATCAGTCAAATCTCTCAAAGCAAGTTTAGTGTATCACCCTTTTTCAATTTTAGTTGTAGTCATCTTTTACTCTCAAAACCCCAACAACTTAGTTTAGGATACATGAAAAAGGAACAACCTTAATACCGAGAGACTCATCTCAACAATAGTTATACCCATAGACCTAAGGTATTTTCATTGTATCTATGAAAGTGATCGATTTGAAGAAAGCTTAACAACTTTGTTGTCATCTCTCAACCGGGTGAACTTTCAATTTGGCATGCACTGGTGGGACCACGAATAAGATCGCGAAAGGATTACAAATATTTACATCAGATTTATAGTGAAAGAAAGTCACTTTTGGAGCAACAAGATGCAACAATTTATTCTAAAGATCAAAATATTTATTTGCGACTCTGTAAGGCTCATTTTAAACTAGTTTTGCAGCATGTTCCATTCCTAAAGTGACTACAAGATCATCGGTAAGAGGAATTCCTACTGATTTTATTTCTTTACCTTTGAATTCTACTAGAAGAAGAAGAGTTGGCAATACCTTACCTTATAATAGGCCTAGTTTTGGAAACCCTCCTCCTAATATTCCATCACCACATATTAATCATGTCGTTTCAAATCCCGAGTTATTCCAACGATTATTCAACCACCTATAAATTTTGTAACCTTTACTAATGGCAGACCTTTAGTGATTCCAATTTATCTTGATATTTTCGGTGCTCCATGAAAATTTTACCTTCATTCATTGGTGAAAATCAGATTACTCCTATAGAGCACATTAAAGATGTTGTAGCCCTTTGTGTTGTCCATAATATAACTCATGAAGATGTAGCCTTAAGACTTTTAGCTACATCATTTAAAGGACAAGCCTTGCAATGGTATAGAACCTTAGAAATTGGGAGCATAAGAACTTGGGATGAGTTAGGAGAGAAATTACTTAAGAAATTTCAAGACCATTCGATCATTTATCCCTCATAGAATAATTGTCTACAATCAAAAGAGATCCTCATGAATTTATGGCTAGTTTCAATATCGATTTGTTAGAACTTGGGAAATAATTCCATCTAGTGTTAAGCCTCAAGTGACCATGTTTTTCTATACTACCTCGAGCCTTAAACAGTGATATTTCAACCATGATTCAGTCTATGGGAGGAGAGAATCTCCCAGCAGCTTATGACATTGTCATTAGGGCTAAAAAAACCTTATTAAAGATGGGGAATTAGCACCAAATCCTTGATGCCTCTTATAGCAGATTTGTCACCTATTCTGCGTAGCCTATTACCATTATAGAGCCTACTATTTTAGCTCCATTAGATTATGTATTCAAGGAACTATAGACTATGGGGAATAAGCTAACTTCAATTGAGAAAAAATAGCACACCCTAGTAGGCCTTATCAAGCTCGTTATCGGTAAAACCAGGAGAATATGCTACCTTATTAGCAAAATAGAAACTATAGACAATCATATCATCGATGAAATTTGATCCAAAGGCTCTTAGTTAATAGGATGCACTTGTTCAAGTTAACATGGTTTCAGAAGAATGGTGCCAACCTTGTAATCAATCTCATTCAACCGCTCTTTGATTGTCCAAATGCATTCTTGAATATAAGCCTTATTGCACAAGCTCAACCTAAAGTATTATTCATGTCTCAAATGGACGGTGGGAAGTAAGAAGATCATAGTTAGAAAGCACCAAAACAAAATTTAGTCAATTGTGAAGAGGAATATTTTTACGGTCATAACTAGGTCTCAAGAAAAGGCTTAGGATAAAGAAAAACAACAAAACAGACCTATTCTTCCCATAGTCACTGATAAAACAACAAGTGTAGGTAAAAACAACTAATAGTTCTATTGTTCCTCAAAAACTAGTAAGTAGTTTAGCTCAAGAGGAGAATAAAAAAACAAGCTGACTTGATCCTGACGACTTTTCATACCTCATATTTCAAAAGTTGTTGAAGAAGAGTAAGTTTTTGCTAAATCTTATGTTAAAATGGTAGAAGTTATTTCAAAAATAGTTTCTTCTTTTAATATTTTTGAGGTAATGAAAAATCATAATATTAATATTTCATTGTGGGATGCTCTAAGTATTCCAGGATAGCAAGATTTACTTGCTCATGAGCTTGCTAAGTTATAGATTTCTTCAAAACCAGCAGGAAAAGAAGCTCAGAAAGAAGACATGGTTCTTGGGACAATGGAGCAAGATCATATGAAGGAAGTTAAATGGATGGTTCAAAAGGTTTTAAATTCTCATGATATCAAGAAACCACCACCATTTTATCTATCTTTGATTATTGGGGATCATTTAGTTGAGAAATACATGGTTGATAAAGGGTGCGAAAGCAACGAGTTATGTAAAAAGAAATTGTAGAAAAATTGGGCCTGCAGTATGAGCCTATAGAGAAAAGTGTGTTGCAGCTAGATGGTACAACAACCAACATAGTTGGCATCATCAAAAATTTGGAGGTAACCTTACATGCTTGCCCAAATATTACTATTTTATAGGATGTTACTGTTGTAGATTTACCTCCCTACTTTTCCTTATCATTATCAAGATATTTTACATGAAAGATAGGAGGTTAGCTTTCTTAATATTGGTCATTTTTTTCTTTACTACAATGTATGGAAATAAGGTTACCATAAATTTAGAGCCTCGGCTAGGTTTCATATTGATCCTCATGCTTCAAATCTGCTACAAATTATGCACTTTAGATAAATCTATTTTTATGTTACAACACATGTTTCTACACTAGACATGGTGTTTCTAATGCATTTATGGATGAAACACTCAATTATATCATTCTTATGATCCTTTCAAAAAATTAAAAGAAGATTTTTTTGGTGTCTATTCGTTGCATGAATAAAAATCATCAAACCACACTGTTGTCCAAAATAGAAGAAAAATCAAAAGGACTACGGAAGCTTCATTTTGATGGAGCAAAAAACAAGAAAGGACAAGGTGCAGGTTTGATGCTCACTTCCCCTACAAACGAAAGGTATTTTTCAGCTCTAAGTCTGTAATTTTCATGCACTTGTAATGTAGCTTAATACGAAGCATTAATTCATGGCTTACAATGGGCTAGAAAAGAGGTATCAACACTTTGTAAGTTTTGGTGATTCAAAGTTAGTTATTAATCAAGTGAAAAACTTTAATGTGTGTAAGAATTCATTGCTGAAATCTTACAAACATAGAGTTTTAGACTTAATGGATGATTTTGATGCTATTAACATGCAATCTGTTCTAGATATGATAACAAACATTTTGATAGACTTGCGGTAGTTGATGATAAATTTGATGTGCTAGAAAAGATCATCAAAAATAGTAAAATAAAACCACATATAAAGTTGATTATAAGACCTTCAATACCTAATAATGAAGAAAATTGGAAAGTTTTGAAGATGATGAACAAATCTGCAGCAAGAAGCTGAATTTTCTGTAGTAAATTAGGAAAATTGCAACACTTCTATGGTGACCAGATTGTTCAATTAAAGACAAACAAGTTGCCTCAAGGATTGGTCACACTAGAAGATTATTTTCAGTTTATATGATTAGTTGAAAAATACAAAAGCATGATTTTAACTCACACGAGATAACTTCGAGGAATTTTTGGTATGTTAAGAAAATATAAAGGTATGTTCCTCAACTGAAAAACATTCATTTATCAGTTTATGTAAAGAATTGAGTGATTTTTTTCCTTGGAAATACCACAAACGAGAGGTTTTTATCTCGGTTTAGCTCATCATACAATAGAGTTATAGCCAAATTCCAAGACAATAAGGTAGAAACAAAGACCTGTAAATCTGAAGATTGAACCATTGATAAGAATAGAGTTATCCAAACTAATTGATTTGGGTATTTTATTACCGATTAAGAATTCAAGCTAGGTAGCTAATCTTGTTCCTGTTCGGAAAAAGAATGGAGAAATCATGTTATATGTGGAATTTAGAGATCTTAATAAAGCTTCATTAAAAGATAATTATCTCTTGCCCAATATGGATAATATTTTATGGGAAATTTCAGGTTCAAATAGGTTCTCTTTTGGACGGTTATATCAGATACAATCATATCCTTATGTGTGAATACTGAGATACGTATAAAAAACATTCACCACAAGCTAAGGGTACTTATGCTTACAAAAGAATGACTTTTGGAATTTCCAATACCGACACAATGTTTTAACGTGCAATGTACATGGATTTTCACAATTTATTAAATAAATGCATATTGGTTTACTTAGATGATGTCACCATATTTTCAAATAATTCTAATGAACATCTAATGCGTTTCAGGAAGACTTTTAGCTTTCATGCGAGATATTTTGTAATATCTTTGAATCCCAAAAATTCCATATTTTAAGTACATCAAGGTAAATTGTTTGGTCATATTATTTCTAGATAATGTTTATCTATTTATCCTTTCAGAATTGAAGCTATTTCACAACTATCCTTTCCTCATCATAAGAAGGCACTACAATTTTTCTTGGAAAAATCAACTTTGTTAGAAGATTTGTTCCAAAAATTTTGCAAAATTAGTCAAGCCATTAACAACCATGTTAAAAAAGATAATACCTTCTCTTGGACCAATGAAGGAAGAAAAGGATTTGAAGCCATCAAGTTAGCTATTTCACAAGCTCCTACTCTTGCAAATCCAAATTTTGATAAGGATTTTACAATGTATGCACTTGTAGGAGTTGAGACTATTTCAGCCATATTAACTTAGGTTAATGATTAAAACATTGAGTAGCCAATTTTTTTGGACAAAGTTTGCATTACTATGAGACAAGGTACACTTTTCTTGAAAAAGTACTTTCAATAGTTAGAGGATTAAAGAACTTCAAGTACATTATTTCAAATAATAAGATACATGTTTTAGTCTCTCATCCAAGTGTTAAAGCATTCTTGTTGAAAAAAGAACTAAATGAGAAGAGATCAGGCTAGATTACAAAGGCTATGGAGTATTATGTTGAAATTAGTGTCATAAAAACAATTTGAGAAAATGGTTTGTGTGAACATCTAATTGCTGATATAGGAAAAAAATAGGCTATAGAATTAGAAAATTCAGAGAGTAGCATGTTGAAACCACATATCAATAGTCAAACATTTTGGTGTAATAAGAAAATCAACAACCCAAACTTAGTCAAGAAGTTCAAGAATCAAGATTGATGACTGATTTGGTTAACTACTTATAGCATGGTACTTATTTGGAAGGTATGGACAAAAAGAAGAAAATATATTTTATGTTACAAGTTGTTCCATAGATTTTTATAGATAGTATGCTTTTGAAAAGAGATATAAATGGAATTTTTCTACAATGTATTGATTATGATAGAATTCAGCAACTATTATCTAAATTTCATGAAGGACCTCAAAGAAGACACTTTTCAACACTTTATGCAACCTTTAACATTATGAAAGTTGGTTACTATTGGCCTCGCATATTTAAGGAATAATTTGAATGGATTAAAAGTGTAAGAAATGTGCTTCTTTGTTGGAAAAGAACGTTTAGCTTTGCTTCCCTTACAACCTATTTCAATGGATCAACCATTCATGTAGTGGGGTCTTGACTTCATTGGCATGATAAATCCACCTTCGTCATAAGGACACAAGTGGATCTTGACTGCTACAAATTACTTTACATGCTAGAATGAAGCAATAGCCTTGAAAGAAGCTAACGAGACTTCAATTTTATCATTCTATGAAGGTATAGTTTGTATATTTGGTGTTCCAACAACTATCATTTCAGATAATGCCTTAGTGTTTCTTGGTGCAAAGGTAACAGATTAGGATATTAAGCATGGAATTTATTTAATTACTTTGTCTAATTATTACCCACAAGGTAATGGATTAGTGAAAACACTAACAAGAATATTTTGAGAATTATCAGGAGAAGAATACTCAAGGACAACTAAAGAGCTTGACATCTAATGTTAAATTCAACACATTGGGTTGATAGAGTGAATCCTAAAAGATCAGTTGGAAATTCACCGTATAATCTTTTTTATTGAAGAGAGGAAAGAATTTCCATCGCAGGTTGAGTTGCATCCATTAGATCTACTTTGCAAAACATGAAATTACTTGAGAATGAACCATTACAGGTTCATTATGTAGAATTAATGGAGTTGTAGGAGCTAAGAGATCAATCTCATCTAAACATGGAAAAGAATCAAAGACAAATCAAGAAAACATTTGATAAAAAGGCTAAGTTTAGATTCTTTAATGAAGGAGACATTGTGCTAAAATGGGATGTTGATCGTGCAAAGCTAGGAAACCACATGAAGTTTGATACAATCTGAGTGGTCCCTATATGATTTCATCTTGCAAAGAACATAATGCATTTCAACTTTCAAGGTTGAATGGAGAGGAAATTCCCATTCTTGTGAATGGTATGTTTCTTAAACACTTTGTTTCTTAATCCTATAGTGTTTGGTTAGAGTAGAATTTCCCTTTCAATAAGTGTGGTTCATGCACAATAAATTGGTTTTCAATTTAATAAGTGCACTCATGCACGTGATCTAGTTCACCAGATCCTTTCCCAGATTTAGTTTATTTTTTGATAAAGGAAGTTTTGGTTATATGCTTTAACTCCATGCCAAATGGACAAGAGAAAGGCATTGGTTTACAAGCTAGCGAGGTAGTTTTCCCTATCGGATCACCATAAATGTTGACAATTTTTGCACTTGTGCAAAAATGGGAAACTCAAAAATTTGTTATGATGGAAGGCATTAATGAAATGGACCTAACTAGGGGATGCATTACAATTTTATTGTGTTTTTAGTTTCATCAATTGATTAACTACATGTAATCTACAGCAATGTGTGTTGTTAAAAGATGTAACACCCCGCATCAACTGTCATTCCATGTTCATATTTAACAAGGAAACAAAAAAATCTTGAAGAACTAATGCATTGACTTGATGAATGTGGGAATCATAGTTTAGATGAAATGTTAAATTCAGAAATAACAAACAAAGTTGTAGTTTACAAGAAAGAGAGTTCATTATTAAAGTTACTGGTACCTCAAAACTTATTATTTATGCATGTTAAATATATTTAATTATGTGATTGAGTTGTTTATTTCATTATACAATCGATATATATTGTAAAATTTGAATGCAGAAAGAAGTATACAACTCAGTTACATAAATTAATGTTATTTATTCATGAAGAAACAGTGTTTCCCATACTAGTCGTGTAATGTAAGTCGTAACTCTTTGAAGAAAGAAGTAGATTTACATGAATTTAAAATTAAAATAGTTAAGATTAAATATATTAATTTTTGCATAATATTAGCGTGCATGTTTGTCTTATTGTGTTGTGATTAATCCCTCAATACACATAGTGTTTTGCCTTAGTATTCTGTTGAAAACCATTGGTTTGTGGATTTGAAATTCATCCTTATTTTTATTGTGCATATACTCAATCAAAAACCTTAACAAGTTTGGTGTATCACCCTTTTTCAATTTTAGTTAGTCATCTTTTAATCTCAAAACCCCCAAAAATAGTTTAGGATACATCAAAAAGGAACTAGCCTTAATACCCAAGACTAGCCTCAAAAAAAAGGTATACCCATATATAAGAGGTGTTTCCATTGTATCTTGAAAGTGAGATATTTGAAGCAAGCTTGGAACCCTACTATCATCTCTCAACTCGTGTGCGTTTTGATAGATAACACATACTCTGCCGAATGTGCTCGAGTTCGAGCTCGTGTCCTATTTGGCCCCCTAGCTAGAGGTCCCATACTATGCCTCTCTAAGCATCATGGAGCCGAGGAGGCCAAAAGGGTGGTCGAGTCTCACTGCTAATGATCTTGAATAGGTGGAGGATGAAAGGAAGACTATGGTGAAATGTGTCCGCCATAAGGGGAGGAGTTAATGCCCTCAATCTACTATCTTGTAGGCTGTTGTATGCGGCTCCTCACTCTGTCACAAGTTTGTTGATTCTTTTACCTAGTATCCTCTACAATATATACATTCTCCATGGCCTTTGATAATTTCTGCAGGCAATGACCGCACATTGCCCCACCCAAGTCTAAGTTCAGGCCCTAGATGAACTCCGTGAACTCGACCTACTCATCCCGCATAAAATCCACATATCTTCGAAGCAGATCTAAAAATCATCTCTCTTACTGGCACTATCGTGGAAGCCTATTACATATCATGAAACTCATCGATCCGTTACTAGATGAATATCCTAGATATGTATCTACTCCTTAAATGTTCCTCAAATAGCTCCCAAGTAATTGTCTCTTAATATACATTGAGATTCTACTCCTCACTACTCCACCAAATTGTAGCTCTATCTCTCGGAAGGTAGATGGCAACACAAGATTTCATGTTGCTAAAATAAGGACATAGTTTGAAGCATCCGCTCAAGCTAACCAACCATGCCTCTACCTAAAATCCCCTCTGTCTCCAGATAAATGAGGTGGGTGTAACTTGAAATTTATCTCTCGATGTGATCCTTTGACATCGACTATTGGCCCCTAGGTCACTCTGCATGATCATCTCTTGGCCTAGGGCTCCTATACTTGTCTTTTTGCCTCATAGTTATATCTTTGTGCTCCCTAGGAGGTGACCCATGTCTAACAAACTCCACATGGGAGTTCTCTACCCTATCCTCAGCACTATGATGTGAAGGTGCACGAGCCTCCACTGATGGCTCTCTGTCTTGTCTGCTAGGTCACCCTCCTAAATATCCTCTATGTATAGTGGCATTAACATCTTGTAGTGTCTACAATATCTGAGGAAAAATAGTTACTACAACCTGATTTGGGGGTGGTAGGTCTAGGTCCATGTGTAGGAACCCTCATCTAGTTTTTGCCTCCTGCCTTGATGACCAAAACGAGAGTTATTTTATCATCATCTAAGTCTTCCTTTCATTTTTATAAGTTTTATATGTTCTCAAAAAAAAAAAAAAAAGCAATGATGTGTGTTCTAGGTTTTGAGTTGAATAAAGTTTTCTTATGTGTTTCATGTTTTCAAGTTTGTCTTGGTCCAAGCGTTTAACCCATGGATTTGATACCAAGTGTAACACAAACATATTTTACCCACATGAAATAAAAAATGAAACAAAGGTTGAGTTAGAAATATTAAGGAATAATTTAATTTTTAAAATAAAGTGGATTGCAAAGCTTAGATTAATCCTTGATTAACAACAAACGTTTTAAATATAATTAAATAATAATATTTCATCTTTAGTTAGGTTTAAAAATTCATTCATATAATCCTTAATTAATTTCATAATACATTTCAAGGGTCATTTTATAATTTATTATGTATTAGGGATAAGTCTAGTTTACCCTCCATTTAAACAATACTATTAAAATTTAATCCCCTAATTATAAATGTTATCTAATTACTAAGTGAAGGAATTTTATTTTAATTATCACTAGGTCATGGCCTCTTTATTTTTAAAAGTTACTAAAATAAATCATAATGAAATACAAAATTAGAGTTAACTTCAACACCACTTAAGTGGCCCCATTCAAACTTGACCCATGCATTCAAATGATGATTTCACCTAACTCCCACCTAACATTTGTAGGGAAGAATCTTGGCCATTGGATCTAAGGAATTTCAAACAACCCTAATCATCTCTATGGAGGCTTTTATTCATTCATTGACTTATTTTCCTCATTTTTGTTTTTGTGTTTTAGGAAGGAGAGGAAGCCATGGAAGAGGAAGAAAGAGCTTGGGATGGATACACAAAACTCATATTTAAAGTACTTTTATTTTTTTACTATCTCTATTTTACCCTGTGTCAAGGTTTGGATGGGGATTTTATATTTATTGTTAATATATTTCAATGTAATTTCCCTTCTTGGGCATTTCTCTATTTTACCCATTTGTAGATCTTAATTTTTAAAAATATATTTTTTTAAAGGATTTAAGTGTTAATACACAAGTATATAATTATATATCTATAAATATACATCCTATTAGTATATATATACTTGTGAGTGTGTGTGTGTGTGTGTGTGTGTGTGTGTGTGTGTGTGTGTGTGTGTGTGTGTGTGTGTGTGTGTGTGTGTGTGTGTGTGTAGCCTTATAATATTCATCCAAATATATATATATATATATATATATATATAGACACACTACATGTTTAAACCCACGAAAGTGGTCATGAAATAAAAAGAATATGGTGGTTGAGTGTATTACAAAGTGTAGGTTTAGAACTGGTGGGTGGGGCTCATTTCCACCCAATGGCTTATAATAAGTTTAAAGGGGGAGGCTTCACGACCCCTCCTTACCTCAAACCCACAAAATCAGAAAGTGTGCACATGGCCCATGGCCACATTACCAACAAAACAAAAAATATAATTTTTATTAAGACTTAGCAATACACACACACACACACACACATATATACGTACATATATATAATAAAAGTTTTCATATTAATAATAATATTTTATATATATATATATATATATATATATATATATATATATATATATATTATCAATATTTTTATTTCAATATTATAATTAAATTGTAATAATATTAATATATTAATAATATTAAAATAATCAAGCTTTTATATATATATATATATATATATATATATATATATATATATGTAAACAATACTTAAGCTATTATTTATATAAAAAATTGTACAACATTCCTATGTAATTAACTCAATCATAGTTTAGATATAAGTAGGAATGCGTATATTTATTTTTATTCCCTATTTTTGTTATTCCATTTAAAAACTAAATTTAAAAGAGAATAATAGAATCTCTACCAATTTAGACAAAAGTGAACTTGGGGAAATTTTTGGTAGAACTTTCTTATTTAGTCAAATAAGATTTATGAGGGAAATTTTCCATCAACAAGACTAGAATGCATCTATAGATTAATCACTTCATTATGCATTTCATTTAATAAAATAAGATCACTATTCCATTTCTATCACAAGATATAAGTAATAATCATTTCAACAACAATGAGTTTTAATAAGATTCCCATTCCTTTTCCAATGAAACATATCACATTTTGGAACAACTGAAATAACTTAATTTCAAGAACGAGGCATTACTATTTCTATTCATTTAAGTTTCCTATGTCATTTAATCAATTTAAATATTTTGTAGTTTCCTTTCACAAACTAACACATTTGAAAATATAAATTTCTCATACAAACACTCTTAAAAGAGTTTACAAAATAAAGGGATTTCCAAGTAAAATACAACTTTCTTACAAGCATACAATTTTTACACTCTTCCACTCAAAGTGGGAATAATGGAATGAAAAAATGACCACATAAAATTTTGCAACAAGGCCAAAATACAAGTCTTCTATTTTCATGTCTTCTTCCCAAATGTAGCTCCACTAGCTCACTTCAATTCTTTCACAACAAGGATCACAATACAAAGGAAGGGGGAGTAGGCAACGCTCTCCACCCAACATTTAATCCATTAAGTGGATAATTCATCCCCTTAATGGCCCTCAAGCCCCAACCAAAGAATCGGATGGATCTTGAGCAAAATTTGACAACTTTCAACAAATATGGCTTCCACAAACAACATACATTCAAACATTCAACACAAAAATGACATACTCCAACAAGTTTTATAACTTCACAAACAATACATAGGTTTGATACTAAAAATGGAGCAAGGACTATGGGAAACCACCTCCTTTTTCCTCCTAAGTGAAGTGGGAGTTTCACCCTAAGCCTCCAAGTGCAAAAACAAACAACACAATATCCTTATCTCTCCCTTGCAAGTATGCAACAAAATGACCATGATTTCCTTTTCACTCCCCATAGGTGAAACTCCCAATCACACTCCCACAAAATGCATGCCTCAAAAAAATCCCTTTTCCCTCCCCAATGGTCCCATAATTCCTTCTCCCACACCCAACTTAAGGCATACTACCCAACCACACACAAGCATATGCACAAAAACTCAAACAAACTTAACAAACAAAATATTTCCACATCAACAAACATAATAAAAAAAAACAAAAATGGTGGAGATCCTACCTCTCCATCAAGGCCCAAAAAAACTTCACTTCATAAGTCTTTCATAGCTCCAAGCCAAGCAATTTCCCAAAATCACTCCAACAAGCTCCTAATTTCAAAATGACAAAAGAAAAAAATGAACAAGTCAACCCCATTCCATGAAAAACCATCAATAAATAGAAATAATGAGAGGATGTTGAGATGGCACATATCACCCCAATGGTAAACCTCCTAACTACGCATGCAAAAACACCACACTATAACATTACATAAGTTGTTAAATTTTCGTTGTGTTTCTTAACACCGACATATTTCCATGGTTGTTTCTATCTACTTCGATGTATGTGATAAAATGTCTTACAACATAAATACAATACCTCTATAGAACTTCAGAATTATTAACAACATCGAAACGATATACATATAAAATCAATAATCATCTTTAGACATTAACAATTCTATGATCTAACATCATACAATTAATTTTATTTTTGCATTCATAAAAATCATTATTCTATTCAAAACATCCAACATATGCTATGCATCCAAATTATGACATGTTAGTACAAAAATTAGAATATCCTAACCCAACATATGTAGCTATCTATCATCACCATCTAGTGCATCATAATAAAAATGTAAACCACATAATGTCAATAGTATAAATATTTATAAAGTTCGTCATCTATCTGATGAAAGTATAATACTCAAATGTCTAAGTATTAGTCCAATAGGATGAACATCAAAATGAAATAGTGTTAAAGAGGAGTGGGCACTACACCATTGTATACCTACTTGATGCTATGCACATTAGATGCAATGTATCGAGATCGCTATGGAATATTATTAATGTAAAAAAGGAAGATGGGATACGGTTGAGGAAAGACCTTGAAGTGAGTAAAGTAATGAGTATTTTATGGCCAAATCGATGGTAACTTGTTCCCCTTCTCCATGGAAATTCAGCATTGAGGTGAAAAATTATATCAATGAATCCATAAAGAAAATAAGGTTCCGTCACGAGTTATGGAGCAAAAATCAAGAATTGTTGTTCTAGGTAAAATAATGAGGATCTTATAGGATTAAAAACACATGATTGGCACAACTTGATTAAGGTGATTTTTATATTTATATTAAAAATGATTGTATTTTCTTTAAATTTCATTGAGATAAACTAATTAATATACATAACAAATGTAAACTTCTTTGTTGCAGGTTATACTTCCCATTATTATTCCTAGTACCTTTGATTGAAATATAACCAAGACTATATATTTCTTATCAAAATATATCAAAGTTACCATAAAATATTTAATTTGATCTAATAGATCTTTTTATATACAATTATAAATTGTTTATAGCTCAAAATTTATGTTAGTTAAACATTATATTTCAGGTTTATATCCTCAAAAGAGATTAAAAAGGAATACCTTGTATATTATAAGGAAAAAGCACCTATATTAATGTGTACACTTAAAAAGGTTCTTCCTGTTGTATATTTTGATCCACATGTGCATTATCGCATACACCTTGTTAACGAGATAGAATATTTTGGTCTTGTTGCATCAAGATCAATGTGTCTTGTTGAGTGTTAAATGAAGGTAATGAAGCACTTTGTGTGAAAAAGGATCAACCATAGGGTTCCATTGCGGAGGGTTACATCACACTCAAATAAATGGCAATGTCAGTTCTAATTTCTTACGAAATTTTCATTATAGTATGCAACACATTCGCAATTCTCCTCAACCAAATATACTAACAAGTGAAATACTACAAGGAAGAAGAAGGTTGAAAAAAGTGGGAGCTATGTATCATGGTTTACAAAATATTTTGTTGTTATATAATTTATCCTTTTATTAATTTTAATAATTTAATAAATTTTACTTACATATGGAAATGAGTATGAGAAAATACACCTCTATGTTGCACATCATGTAAAATGCATGGATAAATGGATAGATCTATATAAATCAAAGAAGGAATAAGTCGACATAATTGCATATAGAAGAGCATCTAGAAGGATCGAACATGAGTTTATTCCCACAGCTTACCTAAAAATCATAAAAAAAGTGGCGAGATAAATTTCCATGGGATTGGTTGAGAGATATTATTATATAAGAAAGTAAAGAGATCATCTCAATATATCAAGGAAAGAAATAGAAATTATAAATAGAATAAATCTATGGAAGGTCCACTCATGCTTATAGTTTATTTATTTTTTAAATTCTATTCAATAAAAATGTATTGTAATTAACATTTAGGAATGAGTTTTTTTTTTTATTGATAAGGTGGGTTGAAGGGACCCGTTCCCTATATACAAAAAAGGAGGCATAACCTCAAATGTTTCAAGAACAACCACAACCAGGTCACACTGGCATACTAACAAAAACCAGATTTTATTCTATATACTAATACTAGGACCTGATAAAAAGAAACCTAATTGACATCATCAACCGAGATATTGAGGCCCTCTGTAGACCGGATCTAGTCCATCTCAGCTGCATATCAGATTCCCCCAACAGTGAGACTTCATTTAGCTTGACCCTCCAAAGGTGTTTGAAGGTTTCAATCATTATAGCATAGAGCTCCAACCACCATCACGAACTAGATTCAATAGAAAACCCAAGACTTTAACATTTGGAATTTTAATGCAGGCTTGCCCGGACTTCTTTTAACTCGCATGAAGACCACCAAGGATTTGGAAAATTCCAAAAACTCGAAAACCATTCTCCAATTCCACCAAACTTGAATCATTACCAACTAGAGAACATGGAGGCCCATCAAACACAAATGGGCCTAGACACTAGATTGAAATTGGCAACCTCGAGGCCCGATTCCTCATAATGAGGGCTCTAATCAATGAGACCCAATTTTTACTACCTCCACCTTCGAGGGTCTAAGAACCGAGAAAATTCTCAACAATGATGGAATAAATTACACTATTAATCCTCAACCACCCTTCTTTTCTTAGAAATTCCAACCCTAGAACAAGCTTAATCGCCTCCAGATCACCTATGCATGAGATACAATTTGTTTTCTTCAACTTACAGTCGAAACCTTATTACAAAAAGTCGTCTCCCGCATATCACATGAAAAATCCATCTTAGGATCCAAATGCAAATCCATTTCATAAGTGAGAAAAAATGAGTAAAATCAAGCCACCCCACAGCCTTAAGAAGCATGCCCCGTCTTCGCACATGGGGAAAACTTTTGTCATTTCCATTATCAGAAACTCCTTCGAGACAATCATATCAAAATCCTTCCATGTAGAGAAATTAATATCCACCTTCTCCCAAATATTTTTCTCAATTCCTTTATTTGCTAGCCAATTAGCACACTGATTACCCTCCCTATACATGTGCTTGATGCTCTAATTATTGAATTTGGAAAGTTTCCATAAAAAATTTTGAACACCCAAATCAAGTTTCCATGATAAGGCTCTTTTTTATAATGGCATTGATGATTACCAAGGAATCACCTTCAATCTCCGGAGTTCTCGATGTTAAGTGACGTCACTAAGAACAATCCTTTAATAAGAGCTTGAAGCTCAACAAAATTGCAAGTACCCACTTTAAGCTTAAAGGAAGTTGTTCCCACAACCTATCTGAAATATTTTGAATTAGATAGCCCGCACCATATTCCCGGGTTCCCCTGGCATCCCCATCGAAATTCGAGTTTAAAAACATAAGGTAAGGGGAGGACCATTTAGTATTATTCCTGGCTAAGGAGGAAGGTAGTGAAGATTTTAGGGCGCCATCTCTTGGTTTGATAATCAAAGGCCAATTCCTTTCTAACACCCTATCTTGTGAAGTAAAAGGACAAGATCTAGACCCAGTTTGAGGACACAACTTCAGAGATGGCACCTTCCATCCTAAAGAGGACCACTTCCACAGAGTTGATTTCCTCCCTAAAGATTATTTTATTCCTTTCCCACCAAATGTGCCAAAGGAGAAGCACAAGGCTGCAAATCCAAATGGAAGAAAGAGCCCCGTGTGGGATTTAAGCTTGGAAAAGCCAAGATGGATTATGGAAGGGATTTTGGTTAAACCAAGGAGATTAAGATTTCTAGACAACCAATTCCAGCATTTCACTGCAAAGGGGCAGTGTAATAACAAATGATCCCTATCTTCCTCTTCCTTTTCACACAAAATACATCTAGTGGGGCCCTGAAACCCAAATTTTTTCCTTCTCTCTTGAGTAAGAATTTTACCCTGGAAATCCATCCAACAAAACATGCCCACCTTAAGGGGGTGGGGAGTTCCCAACATTCCTTCCGATTCTTATCTCAAAGCATCAATCTCTTCATGTGAGAAGATAGCCAAGATGATGGGAGCTCGACCTTGAGGAAGTAGCGGAGTCAAAAATTTCATCTTGCTTGTTAGAGATCAGAACTTGCCTCTCTGCAAAGTAGACTTAAAATTCTTCTTTACTTCATTTGAAAGACCTAGATGATCAAGATTTTTCCAATGTAACACTGAGGGAGGGGGATCATTCATCTACCCATAGTTCAAGAAAAATGGGCCCCATTCTTGAGGAAGCCTCTCTTTAATTCCATCATACTATGGAATGTCCTCAAAGTAGGGAGTCCATTCTAAGGATCATCCCAAAAAAGGGATTTTTCACCATTCCCTAATTTCCAATCAGCATTATATAAGAACAAAGGTCTACACTCCGGGCATAAAATTCAAGATATGGGAACCCCTCGTCGGAGTTCAAAATACAGAGAATATATTATAGAAGAGGGACTCCCGGGTATTTCGTTTCAAACACTGATTGAGAAGTGATGGGATTTGAAATCAGATTTGAAACCATATGAGCACCTAGCTCAGATTTTGTAGGCCCAGATTAAGAATCCCACCACCAAGTGCCTTGGGTTTAGCTAGAACATCCCATCTAATTAGTGGAATTTTTTTCTCCCAACATACCTTGTCATAGAAAATTTCTCAAAATCACCTTCAACTTTTCCAAAACACTTTTGGGGATTTTGAGGATGGAGAGCAAATAAATAGGAAAGGCACAGAGAACTCGGATTGATGGTCACTTGCCTCCCGGCTAGGAGATCCATTTACCTTTCCAAGAGTTTAATTTTTCTTCCAAAGAGGAGAGTAAATCCTTCCACAAAGAAACCTTACCCACACCTTTAAACAAGGGGATACCAAGATATTTGACCGGAAAGTGACCCTTTTTGAAATTGAAGATATTCAGAATACGAGCTTCAAGCTGAGGGGAGACATTGAAGAAGAAGATGCAAGATTTGAGAAGACTAACATCTTGCCCGACCGCTTTCGAGTATCCATCCAAAGTCTCTTTTAACTCCTTAGCTTCTTGAATAATGGCCCTTCCAAACAAAAAAGTGTCATCCGTGAATTTCTTGTGGGAGAGAGGAGGAAATCCATCAAAAATTGCAAACCCTTGAGATTACCTTCAACCATCGCTTTCCTAATAGACATGCCCAGGGTTTCCGCAACCAAGATAGAAAAGAGGACAAAGGCTCCCCTTGCCTAATGCCTTTGTTAAAAACTCAGCACCGTCATTAATCAAAATTGAGAAAGAAGGGTCATAGAAACAAATGAAGATCCAATCACATAGACCCTTAGAGAAGGCAAACTTTCGAAGAGTTCTAATGAGAAATCTCCAGTTAATCTTATCATAGGCTTTGCTAATATCTAGCTTCAAGAGCATACCAGGGGTATTCGAAGAAGAAAGGGAATGTGTCAACTCATGAGACAAAATAACACCCTCTAAGATTGATCTGCCCGACATAAAACTAGTTTTCTCTTGGGAGATAAGAGGATCCAAGACAACTTTCAAGGAAGGAAATGGCCTTAGAAATAATTTTATAAGAAGTATTACAAAGGGAGATAGGCCTAAAATCCACAAAGGAGGAAGGCTGAAGCAATTTAGGGAAGAGGCAAATGAAGGTGTTATTCAACATTTTGAGCACCGAACAGGATCTCCTCGAATCTTCCATAACCTCCCACACATCATAACCCACAATTTTCCAAAATTTCTAAAAAAAATCAGTAGGGAAGCCATCCGGACCAGGAGCTTTATTCTTTTCCATGGAGAAGACAACTTTTTCAATTTCTGTGAAGGAGAAAGGCTTTAAAAGAGCAAAATTTTGATCCTCCGAGATAAGAGAAGGGATACACTCCAAAAGGGAAGATTGAGCCTCATCAAAGGAGGCCAACATCACCAGCTAACAAGGAGGAGAAAAAATTAATACCTTCTTTGATAATATCCTTCTGATCAACCAACAAATCCCCCTCACTATTCTTAATTTCTGAAATAAAATTTGAATTCCTTTTGGATTTTATGTGAAGCGTGGAATAATTTTGTGTTCATGTCCCCATCCTTTAGCTAAAGTTCGCTTGATTTTTGCTTCCAGTAAATTTCCTCTCTAAGAAGCAGCTCCCCAGTTCACCTAGAAGAGACTTCTCCATAGAAAAATCCTCTTGATCCATCCCAACATTGAACACTTTCAAATTAAGAGCCTTCAGATCAGCTTCAACCCTCACTTTTTCTTGAAAAATATTTTTGAAGCACTTACCATTCCACTCTAGCAAATTTTTTCAGCCTCTTCAGATTTTGTGCCAACACAAACATCTTAGAACCCACAACTTGATAAGAATTCCACCAGAGAGAAATCCACCCTTCCAAGGAAGCATCTCTGAGCCACATTAACTCAAACTTGAAGGGGATTTGTGAGGGGCTTCATCAAAGCTGACCACGAGGGACACCGGAAAATGATCCGACCCAGACCAAGGAAGAACAAAGCTTTCCAGAAAAATGTCTTTGTGACCAATTAGGACAAACCAGAAATCTATCAAGTCTTTCAGCAATATTACTAAAACCCTTTCTCCTATTACTCCAGGTGAACCAACCCTGTTTAGGCTCCAGATCCAACAAAGTGTTGTCCCTAATAAAGGAACATAAGTCCAATTGAGACTGAAGATTTCTAACAATCCCACCCTTCTTGTCCTTACTATCGGAGATGGCATTAAAATCTCCACCCAGGATGAACAAATGATCTCCCAGAGAAGAGGTGGATTGAAGAAGATCCGCCCATAGATTTTTTTCCCCATGATACTATTAGGGGCATACATTAAATAAAAAAAACTTAACTGGGAGAGACGAAGGCTAACACTTACTAGTTAACATTTGGGGACCGAGCTTGCATCTCAATTTGACAAATCCGTCCTTCTAAAGAATGGAAAGACCCCTAGAAGCTCAGACGATCTTGAGAAGACCCCTTTCCATCCTCTTCTGTATTACTCCACATAAACTTTTCTTCATCATTTAGGAATGAGTTATTAACATTACATTGTAAATATTTTATTTTTTTAGGTGAGACATTGCAAATCAATGTGGGTATATGGTAATCACTTTTAAATTAAGAAGGTGGATAAGCTTAGGTGTACATTTGATTGTGGTATATCAGCATATTTTGATGTGATGGATTCTAATCAAATTGAAACAAATATGAACTATTAAGGAATTTTAGAGTAAATTATGAAACATGGCTTTAGAACCTTATGAAGGTTATATTTATAATCAAGTGTTTCTCATTGATTGAGAAGAGAAATAGTAGAACAATTTATATACATAGAAATGGTTTCCCTCGATTAAAACATTAGATTTTATGTAGACAAATGAGCCATGTGTATTCCCAAAGCAATGTGAGAGCATTCTTATCATCCAAGATATGGACAATCAAAATTGATCTTTTGTAATAGACCACAATCCAAGGTGGAATCGTCATACATTATTTTTGAACAAAAATGATGTTGATAATCTGAGATGAGGATGGGACACATAGTATTGAGGAAGTTGAATTAATGGACAATATAGGAGAACATGTACAAGAACAAGAATTAGAACATGTTGAGAACCCATATGAAGATATACAAGAAGAAGAAGGTGAAGAGGAGTGTGATGGACAAGAAAATGGGGAAACCGAAAGCATAGATGATGAATATGATCCAACAATATTTGATAATCTTGTGGACGATGATATCATGGATGAGAGAGAAGACTCTGGGATAAATTTATTTATTGATTTAGGAGAATTTGATGTTAGTTCAGAGAAATATCAAGAGTTGGCTCAAGATGAATTTGATGTTTATCATGAAGACATGCAAGGTGAATGATCAGCAAAAAGTGTCATAAATTCTCATTGTATTTTATATTTCTTCGATAAATTTAAAGTCATAATTAAATTATTCTATTATTGACTTCCTCGTACATGTTTTATATATGATATTATTTTTATAAATATTTATCAATAATTATATGTAACTTTCTTAATTTTTTTTTCATTGTACTAAAAATATTTAAAATTACATGTGTAATTAATTAATTAATTAATTATATATATATATAGATTATGCATTGAGCTTTGGTAATGTAGTATTCCTATGGTAATTTTTATAATTTAATATATATTTTTTAAATAGTAAAAAAATTAAATTTAAGAATTTGGTATTTTCTTGTTAAAATATTGTAAAAATCTTAAATTTTGATATGTGTTATATGAAAAGTGTAGTTTTAATATTATTATATTATTTTCTTCAAATATTTTTTGAGTGTAAATATGATCCATATTTTAATATTTTAAAAAATTAGATAAGATTGTGGATTTTTATTGAAAAAGTGTTGTAGATGTGAATTAGCTACAAATTATTAACACTTACATAAAATTGTGGAACATCCACAATATTTAAAAAGGAAAAATTGAATAAGATTGTGGATTTTCAATGAGAAAGTGTTGTATATGTGAATTAGCTACAAATTATTAACACTTACATAAAATTGTGGAACATCCACAATTTATAAAAAAGAAAAAACTTGATTATCATAGAGGTACCACACATATTCTAAATTCATTATTTAAGAAAATTATTTATATTAATAAGAATAATAAGAAACAAGAATTTTAATTATTATTTATTATTTATAAAAGAATGGGTTATATTTAAAAAATTATTTATTATTACAAAAATAATATAAAATATTTATAAAGATAAAAATATATTATTCTTCTTAACATACAATAGAATAAACATATTTTAATATAGTTACATTTCCATAATATTTTAATTAATTTTCTATTAAATTTTGTTTTATATATATATATATCACGGTATTTATATATTATTTAATATTGAATTTTACTAATTATATAATTTTACGATCAATTTTAGTTCTATTTTCTAAAAATTATGGAATTTCTATGAAGAATGGTTGGATATGTGACTTTTCTATGAATCATTATCACTATATGTAAATTACAGAATATCCACAATGATTAGAAATTACCAAATGAAATTTTTGTAGAGATGCTAAAATCATTCTAAATTGTAGCAATATTGTTGAATAATTGTGGTCAAAAAGGTTTGTTTGTTGTAGTGCTTATTCGCATTCTTAAAATCTAAAAAGAAACCATAATCATATATGAGCATGAAATCGACAACATAATGAACCCTCAATGTAAAAATTGTGGTTTGTAACATATGTTAACTTTGAGATTCAACCAAAAATGTAAGTTTTCCTTTCAAGTATTCATTGACAACACCTTGTTTTCTAATATATCTCCAAACTATATTTCCACGATGCCCTGCACGTTGTATCCCCTTTCTCCATCAAACATTTGATAAAATATGCACATGTTACATATGTTCCTCCTTGTAAGAAAGTTAGCTTCCTCAAAATGGTTCCACCCAATATTATCCCTCCAAATCATTTATCCTCCCTCTAGCCCCCTCTTCTGCACCCCTCTTCCTCCTTTTATGTTTTGGTCCCTCGAAAATCAACCTCGTCTTACATTGCCCCTTTGACATTCACATCACACATTTCACGTGTGATTACTAGTTTTTAATTTTTCTTGTGTCAAATTATGTATTGTGACTAAGTATTTGAATGAAAATCCATTTTCGTTTAATGTCTATTTTGTTTAATGTTTATCACAACATTCATATAATTGTATGGTTTTCTGTCGATCTATTTCTTTATAATTTAACATGGCCAAAGGGAAGATATCTGAGGTTGGAAGTATTTAGCATTCAATTTTATAATTGTCATTGTTCATGTATACCTTGTAATGATTGTCTTTATATATATTTGGAATGCATAGTTAATATGAAATTTAATATAGAGTAAAAAGATAAGTAAAAATAAATTACATATGACCCTACTTGTTATACCTTATGAATAGGTTGTACACTTAATCATGGACTCCATATTGGAGCCAAAAGCTGAGTTATAATGGTGTCATGTTTTAAATAATATTATTTTTAATTTCTTTCTATAGATATAAAGAGGAATTGAATATATATTAAGATTATTTAAAATGTAGATAGGAAAAGCTCCACTTGTCGAATATGTACTAGTTACTCAACATCTTATTTTGAGGGTGGGGTTTAATAAGTGGACATATTTCCTTTCTTTGTTTTATTAATGTAGGTTCTCAATAAATAAGAATATTTGGATTGATTTTCTTTATTCAAACTATTTTGTAAGATTTAGATAACATAAACATTCACCCACAAAATACATTCAAAATTGACATTGAAAACATACAAGAGATTTATGTGTTTGAGGCCTTACGTATTAAGGTAAGTCACAACTCACAAGTGATAACATTACTTTAAAATTCTTACTTTATATATACAAAAACATATGATTTTTATTTATAAGAGAAGATTTGTTCACATTGACAATGTGGATTCCCATATTTAAGTACAACTAATCGACTTTATGAACGTAAATTCACATCTATATAAAATGTCATTTTCACATTAAAAACATTTGAAGTATGAAAAAAACTTTTTTGACCCCAAAATTTGAGTCCAACAAGGTAATGCCTCCTAACATCGGTGTTAGGAACCACACAAAAACATACAATTATACTAGGAAAACTTTACGAGAATAATTTTTTGTTTGAAAGGTTTAACATTTAGCCATGATTTAATTAATTTCCATTTATAAAACCCTACACAATAACATGCCATTAGGAAAATAATATAATTGCTAATTAATACTAACCCATTCCCCAAATTAAATCACGATTTAATTTCTCTTCTTACTAATCTCCAATATTTTATTTAAATAATCCTCATTTGTATTTTCATTACTCAACTCCATTAATATCCTTTAAATTTATTATTTAAAGGCCCATAATCAATTTTAAATTTAATTAGACAAGGATAATAAGCCTACGAGTTAAAGCCATGCACATTCTTATAAATTCATTATCCCTAAATGGGCAAGGTGCACATCTTAGTCTAACCCCTAAGGCCCGTTTAAAACATTACAAACACCTTTTAATTATTTCATTCCCATAAAATATCCTATCACTTAAGTGATGTAGGGTTCATCCTACACCATTGGATCTAATCTATCTGAGCCATTAGATCTAGGTTAGGCTAATTAAACCCTAGATATCCTTATGGGGTCTCTTATATTCATTTCTTAAACCTATTCTCTCATTTTCTTTGTTTGGATTTACTGGGTTATGGAAGAAAGGAGGCCATGGAATAATGCTCCAATATCAAGAATGGATACACCCAAGATAAATATTTTTTTCATCCCTCTCTAAGAATTTATTTGAAATCTAGTTATCATTTCCATTAAATTATTCTACTTTTTAAAAAATCCTATTTAGGGTGTGGGTATTTACACATTTTTTTCTTACTCGTTATAGGAATTTTCGTTGCATCCCTATATATATAGATATTGTACATTTATAATTTAAGTGTGTGTGTGTGTGTGTGTGTGTGTGTGTGTGTGTGTGTGTAATGAATGAAACTCGAGACTAAACAAAAATTTTCGTAGAGTAATAAAAATGCAACCGCACGAGGTTAAAACAAAGTATGGGTTGCGTATGGAAAGCCCCCTGCATAATGGAATGGAAGGTTATAGTGTTGGGCAGAGGGGTGACGACCCCATCCCCAACTCTAAAAGTAAGTAGGGTCGTGAGTGGGGTCGACGCCCTCCCCCAAACCTTTAATTATAACATTAACCCACCGTGACCATGGCCCACTTGGACGACAACCGCAAACATTCTCATATTTTTTTGTTTTTATTAAGACAATCAATTTCCCACTTATCCACTTCAAATGGCTTATATTGTATTTTGATATCATTGTTAGCTACTAATATATATATATATATATATATATGTATGTATGTATGTATGTATGTATGTATGTATGTATGTATGTATGTATGTATGTATATATATATGTATGTATGTATGTATGTATTAATATTTAGATAATGATATTTATATAATGATATTATATATGTTTAAAAATATAATCAATGTATATTATTAATATATATCTATTATATATTAATAATATCTATATATTTATTTATTTATTAAGTTCCCAATAAAATAGGGGTTCATGGATATGAATAAGTAATTGGGTTTGTGTTTATATCCAAACAAATTATCAAACTCCAACTCATTTAGGTAACATCTAAGAGGGTATAATTAATTTTGTTTTACCCATATACTTCAACCATTTTTATTACAACAAGAGAACTAGATTAAATTAAAAAAATTCTATCTATTCCTTTTGTACATCCATTTGGATAAGAGGAAAATAAAACATAAATAAATTTGATTCCCTTTTTCCCATTTACACAAGAGTGCCAATACAACAATAAGAATTAATATTTTCTTTCCATTCAAGACCCTAACTTTTCAAATAAATTTACAATACCACCTGAACAATACTTAAATTTAAAATATCTTTACTTCCATTTTCAGAACCATCTCTAAATTCTTATTTCAAGTAAAATAATGCAAATCATAATAACTCACTTAAGAACTAACCAATAAAATAAAAGGCTACATCCAATGTACTATAGGTACAATTTACAAGTTGTAGAGTCATAAAAACAATTTGCAACTCCACATATCTTTATCCATTTTATTCAAAGGGAAATATCAACCAATCTTCACTTGAGCTCCACCATCTTCACTAAAATTCAAGAACATAAAAAATGGGGAGTAGGCAAAAATATCCTCTGTTATCACCGAATCACAAAGACACCCGGAGATATACTTGAACTCACGGTGTGATCGGATAACATGGGTACTATCTCCAAGTTCAGGACTTGCTACTTGAGATAGACCTCCAGAAAGTCGGTTCTTGCTCCTAAACTACCCGCCACAATCTACTCTAATGTAGGATAAGCTAACTGCTGTTTTAATCTAAGTTTCAAGGGACCGGGAGAGATAATGCATAAAATGAAAGCCTACACTAAAGCGGTGATACACCAGAAAAGGAGGATGTGAGAGTAGTCTCCAAATGTGTGAAATACAGAGGCAAAGTGCACACTAGAAGAGGTGATGACAGTTCACCATAATCTAGCAAAATGCATTCACAACAATATTCCAAGCATACACAATGATAATGAATCCCTGCAAGAACATAATAAATAGACACAATATTCTTATAGAAAGATCAAAGGGGCAAGAAGAATGCAAGAAAACACAGCAGGGGAAGATACATCCACAAACTGGTATTTTATTGCTTCATGATATGCACAGTTCAATCTATTACAAGATAAGGGCCTGGATCACCATGCAAGGAGTCCACTACAAGGGCCTGCAACACACTGGCTTCACAAAGCAATTTTGGTAGAGCTTTGCTACCCAAAAACTCTCCCTTTACAATGAGCCCAACACTCCAATTTATAAAAAAAGAGAAGGAAAAGAGAAGGGAAAATGGAAATCCCGAAATCTGTCCTTCAACCACCTGTAAGAGGCATTAAATTGAGTGAAATGATTGTATATTACTTGCAAAAGGCTCCCCATACTATCCCATGTGCTGCAGCAGAGAAAGAATGATGACCATGCCTCTTAATTGCACTCCCAGCTACCAAATAAACACTGTTCTGAACCCGGCCACGTTTTCTTAAAAATCTCAATCAATTTCTGATCAAATCTAGAATTTATTGATTTTTGTGCATCGGGCTCGAGAACCACCACGATTCCAACAGATCGATTTTGTGTGATTTCGTTGAGAAATGCAAAAGTTATGGCCTTTTGAGTGCGGGGAGCTATTTTGGGCATAACAGGCGTTTTCTGTCATTTGACGGGAATGAGCATTGATTGGTGGAGCGAACATGTTTCCTTAATTTTAATATATCTACCTCATTAAAAATAAGAAAGTCCAATTTTGTGAAAATCGGAGCTCGGAGTCAAAAGTTATGGCCGTTTGAAGTTTCACGGGCCAAACGTTGACTTTTCTTCTCGCCTTCGGCCGCTTCGGCTTTTCGCGTCCCACGCATCCCTTTGTCCCAAATGTCCCAATGCTGAAGTTCCTGTTTGGCTGAACCAACCGGTTCGCGCAGACTTTTGTCGCGTGTCCCGCATCTGTTTCGGGCTGCCTTGACTCATTTCGCCCGGTTCGGCCGGTTCACGTACTTTTGTCCCGCGCGTCCCAGACTGTTTCGGGCTGCCTTGACTCATTTCACCCGGTTCGGCCGGTTCACGTACTTTTGTCCCGCGCGTCCCAGATCGCTGCCCAGCTTCGAGCTGCCTTGACTCATTTCGCCGGTTCGGCGGTTTGCGTACATTTTTCCCGCGCATCCCATCAAGCGTTCAACGGTTAATAGTCAATTTTTCAACTTTTCGGCCGATTCCGATTTCCACGTCCCAGCGCGTCCCTTTGTCCCAAATGTCCCAAATTGCAAGGACTAGGACTTAGCCATTTTTCATTATTTTTTCGGCCCGAACTTGTTTTCGCAATTTTTCACATTTCCTCAGAACTTGCTCTCTTCTTCTTGGACAGGGGAGTTAGAAAAATATGAGGGGACCCTAGAAACATGAATTTTTGCCCGGACTCAATATAATTGCTTGGGACTAAAGAATTTGATGCATGTTATCAAAATTACCTTGAGGGGTGAATTTTGGATAACATATCCACCAACCAAATATTCCAATGAGGGAGAGAAACCTTCTTCATCATTGGACCTTGACCCAGAGAAAGAAGCAATGAGAGGTATAAAAACCATTGCTGAACTCTACAAGGCTTCCACAATGACATTCAAAAAAATAATTTTAACACAATTTACATAACAATAAGATCACTAAAAACATGAAAATTCCCAAGTAGAAAGGCTTAATACACAATCCAAGAAGGAGAAAGGAACATGGGGTTTTTCTTATGCCTCTCAAGGGTTTTGGTGTAGACCTTTGAGCCTCCAAGAAGTCCATCACAATACCTAAAACTACTCATATGCCTCACTCCAAGAAAACACAAATCTTATGCCTCCCTCAATAAAAAGAAAAGGATAAGTAAAATTTCTACTTATCTACAAGGTGTAACACCTCAACCCAATTCCCTCCTAAAATTCCCAATAAAATAATCTTATGCCTCCCACAAATTTTAACCCCATTTCCATTGTCTCCTACAACCTTAAACCATTCTATATCCACAATCGAAACATGCAACAATCATCCACTCACACCATAATTGTAGAAATATAACAAGAAAACAAGGGTGAAGGTCTACCTTGCCTTGTAAGAGGATCAATGCACAAGCAAGATCCAAGCCTTACAAAATCCCAAGAAAGCACAATTCCATAAAATATCTAAACAACCCTTCCAAAATCAAGTTCTCCCCAAAATTACAAGAATCCAAATGAACAAGTAACCCCAAACACATCTAAAACACAAGCATAAATATGAAAGAGAGAAGAGGAGGGTGAGGTGGCTCCAGGTAGGATGTCACATCACTCTCCTCGATTCCAAATCAACCACTCATAGAAAAACCCAAAGTAAATAATTTTACGGAGGAGGATAAGACATTGCTAAATGTGCACACATGCTCAAGTTGCACATTTTTAAAATTTAATTTTAGGAGACCAAGGTCGAGTTCACTAAATGCCTCTTTTTCATCAAAATATCATGACTAGGGTCTAAATATGACCCCTCAAGTCATAGGTATTGATGGGGAAGTGAAATAAAGAGTGGGGGACAAGTTATTCTTGTCCCACATGCCTTTTACATTGGGCTCAAGGCCCAAATTCGAGTTTTAGAGCCAAGAGTGACACACATTCACATACAATGAAAAGAAATACAAAGAAGAGAGAGGAAGGAATAATGCATTCACATTCACATAGAATATATAACCCTCCTAAAATGTCACCTTCCTAAATTACAATAATTAAACAATTTTAGTCAACTTAAGTTAAGCATTTTCATAAACAATGATAAAGGTGACTCACAATACAAAATTAATTCAAATACTCACAAATAAATAAAAACAAAAGGAAAAAAACAACCAAATTACCCAAGGTCACGGTTGAGGTCACCCCAATGAAGACCTCCTAACAGCTTCTAAGCAACAACACATAACAAACAATTACATGAGTTTCCATGGTTACTTGTTCCCAATATCCCAAATTCCTTCACTATTGGTCTCCTACCCCCTTGTTTGTTGTGCTACAAATTCTGTAAAAATAAAAACAATACCTTTCTGGCCTCATGGCCACATTAATGACATCGAGATAATAAAACACATATATTTACATATCAATTCACATAATCAAATATCATAACTAAACCATCGCTAAAACCAAGTAATTCCCCAATTGTTCAAATTTCCAATATTTTGATTCTACTAATTCATCAATTTGTAATAAGATCACAAAACCAACTAAATCATCTAGCAACATCTATATATCAATTCCAATGTGTCAGTACAGTAGTAGCATTAGATCATCAAATATTGTTATGTCAATCCATGCATATAATCCATCGTATAAATCACATCATGTCAAAATTCTAACACATCCATATTGTCTATCAAATAAGCTAATCAAATCATATACAGTAATGTACATCAAAGTCCACACTACAACCATATAGTCAAAATAACAATCAGAATCTGGTACTAATCATGATGTCCCACATATCTTATGAGTATGCTAACTAGAATACAACAATAAGGTTCAAGATTATAATCAACCAAAATTGAAATCATATTTCAATCAATGTTGAAGAGGAGTGGGAATTACATCCCCCTCCCCTTAGATTTTACTTCCTCTGAAAGTCACGAGAAAAGAGGTAGGGAAACAATGCATAAGAATAGAATTCACACCCTCTGCAGGATTTATTTATTTCAAACAAGCGCGGGTCCTCAAAACCCAAGTTTGGTCTAATGCTATTCAACAAGGAGAAGGGAGATTGTTAGGCATGAATACTAAACTTTCTTCAAGCAAGGTTACAAGTATTTAATTCTATAGATTAACTCTACGTGGTCAACCAAGCTACAACATAGAGCATCTAAAAAGAAATTTCCAATGGAATCTCAAGAATAACCACCAAAGTAAAATAATAATAGGGAGAAATCCATGTACTCGGGATGACCACATAGCCACACAAGGATACGATAAACTGCAATAAGAAAAGTTAAGGCTTCCACTTAGGTTGAGTTACACCTCAATGTTCGTTATTTAGACAAGGTTAACAACTACCAATCATGACCATAAATTTTGCACGGGAAAACCATGCCTACTCATAGGCCTAAAAAATTTAAGATCACACAAGACGAGGTTTAACAACAAGGAAAACACCTAAATTAGTAAAAAAGTTTACAAGGATGTAGGCTATTCAATGGAAGAACTTTTTATAACTCTAAGGGACACAAATGAATTTTCACGGTAATAAAAACATAATCTTGAGGACAAGGTTTTCTATAACTTGAATTTTCACTCAAAATCGAACACACAACACTAACCTGATTTAGAAACTTCAAACACTTAGATAATATTTCCACTTAGGAGACAATCCTTGCACAAACTAACATATCAACATAAGAGACACTAATCACTATATATAACACAATGGAATTTATTTATTTGAAATCCTACCTAAGCTCAAAATAACCATAAAGAGATAACGTGCTTAATTTTTAACACAAAAGAGCGATCAAGGGGTCTAAGAGAAAATATAGATTACAAGAGGGGGTCCAACTATAATCTACTAGCACATCACACCAATAATAGAGTAACAACTTACGAAATCAACTTTCACTCTCTTCTCCCAAAGATGAAAAGGGGAAAAAAACATAAGGGTTTCGTTGATGGCGAATAATAGTACCCTTGAATGTCTACAACTCAATGGGTTGAGACTCTCGGTGAGATTGCATAACATGGAGCTTTTCCCAAGTGTGGGACCTTGTGAATCGAGAAAGCTCTCGGATGAAGGTTGGTTCCTATTCCTCCATTCGAGATGCACACATAAAAATGCATAGGGTTTACTCAAAAAACCTAATCTAACTTGCCAAGGAGATAGGGTAAGAATATGCATAAAAATAACCCTAAACCAACATAGGTGATGACCGAGGAATGAAGAAACCCCTGCCTTGCCAATAAACACAAACCATTAAAATGCAATGCAAGATCATGCCTGAGATAACCAAATTTGCGGTGAAAGATCGGGGAGGATGCAAATGAACACAGAGAGGGTTGAGAATCATCCACAGACATGTATTATTTGCTCCAAATATTGATACAATACACTACAAAATGCCAAGAGGCAAAGTTGCATTACAATTTTAGATGAGAGGTTTGAACTCCACAAATTCACCTGCCAAAGAGAAGAAGGGAGGGGAAAAAAAGAATGTCCAACCTTTAGAAATAATCCCCTCCTTACAATTTATAGGAAGAATGAGAGAGAAAAGAGAGAGGAATTCCAAATCTACCCCAACCACCTCTAGGTTGCATTTAATTCATCTCATTATGGTGGTAGGTGAGAACCTTAGCAAACCCAAAAATGGTGAATTGTATTTTCATTTTTGAAGAACTTGTTCTCACCTAATTAAAGATATCCAATCATATTTGGATAGAGGACCTCATAAGATTTCGAAAATTCCAACCTTGTGTGAATCCGAGCTCCCTGTGAAAAGTTATGGCCATTTGAATATCTGCGTCAGGGTTTGCTTTCTATCGGGTTCGGGGTGTCAACGCTCAAAATGTTGCGCCTCGAAGATGCACCTCGGTGAAACTATCCTCATATCAACATACTCTTATGTGTTCCATAGGAAGGCACTTGAAAATGTGGTGTTGACGTTTTGTGCTTTGCACGCCTAACTGCACTAGGCGCGAATTTTCGCATGTCGACACTTCTTCGATGTGCGCCCCAACCTATGCCGGGCGTGAATTATCACACGTTGACACCTACTTGATGTGCACCCCCAACTTGCGCGTGGCGTGAATTTTTGCATGTTGACACCTTTTAATGCGCTCCAACCTACACCAGGTGCAAATTTTTGCATGTCAACACCTTCTGATGTGCGCTAGAGGCGCTTGGTGATGTAATAAATGTCAGGTTTTTGATCATGCAATGCACTTTCAAAACCTGAAATGAAGGATTCAAATTTACCTTGATTTCCATATTATTTTTCTCTTGACTATATTTACAGGGGGAGATATATACAACAATTTGGCAACTCAACGGGATCACCTGCCTGCTAGGTAGAAGATTAGTGGCCTTTTAGCAATCCATTGGGCATGTAGTCATAAGCAATAACTTAAAACCAACTTGATCTCTGATCCTGAGCCTAATACCGCAATTCCTTCTTCGAGAGCACGCTGGACTATAGAAATTCAACTCGAGAGCAACAAAACCTATGTTGAAGCACTTAGGGAAATTAAAACCTAACTACAACAAGAAAATGTGCATCTGCACTTAGAGGAATTAAAATCTAGGCTAATATCTACAAGGGTAAACCTTTTCGTTTAAGTAGTAATGTTTAAGATAGATTCCGTTAACCGAATCGAATTTCTTCTCCATCCAATGTAGAAAATTGGAAGGCATTACTACTTTTACATCTCATGACCATGTAGGGGCCACTCCAAATGGCATCGAACTTGGAATGGCATCCCATTTTAGAACTAGGTCCCCTTCTGGAAGGTATTTACTCTTGCCTTCTTATCAAACCATCTTTTACTAAGGTCTCGATCCTTCTCAATCGTCTAAAGCGCATGTTCTCTTATTTCTTCCAATTCCATCAACTCTACATACCGACCTCTATTGGTTCGAACTCGACAACTCCAACTACTTCATGAGCTCCAATGTGGTAATTCTAATGATATAAGCAATCGCCTCTTTCCCATAGACCAACTTGTAAGGAGAACTACCTGTAGACCTCTTTGGTGTTATCCTGTCAGCCCATAATGATGATTTTAGCTTGGTATGCCATGTTCTTTGGTTTTCATCTAGAGTCCTTCTGATGATCCTTAGCAAATTCTTGTTCGTGGACTCTGCCTGTCCATTACCCTGCGGGTAATAATTTGAAGAGGTGCTCAAATAGATTCCATTCTTGACAGCCCATTCTGTAATCTTGGAACCTATGAATGCCAATGCATTGTCTAATATGATAGTGGCTGGCACACCGAACTTGGTCACTATTCCTTCATAAAAGTCTAGTATGTTAGACTCATTTGCTTCTTTGAGCGCTACTGCTTCAGTCCACTTGGTGAAATAGTCCGTTGCCATGAGAATCCACTTGTGGCCTTGGCTTGAGTTTGGATTGATGACCCTGATGAAGTCCAATCCCCATTGCATAAATGGTCGATCAACCAAAATTGGGTATAATGGAAGCGCTGCTAGTTTTCTTTGCACTGTGAAGAGTGCACATTTCTTACACTTTCTTATCCATGTATAGCAGATCACTTTGAACACTTTGTGGGCCAATAATATCCTTGCCTTCATTATCTTGAGAATTTGTTATCCATGGGAAAAATGTCCTCTAGAATCTCCATCATGAAAATCTTGTAAAACCCGCTCAATTTGAGCTATCTCAATGCATCTCAATAGAACTCCATTGATGTCTTCCTTGAACATAACACCATCAACAAGCACATATGGAATGGCTTGTAATCTAAAGTATATCAGCTTTGTTTTTCTCGTTTACGGAGGGCATATGCCTACTGTAGGAAGTGTATCATATTCTAATTCCAACAAGGAGCGGGCACATCATCATTTTCTTGTTCTTGCCCATCCTGTAGTACCAAGAAAGTCTCTTTTTCATCACTCGCTTCAACTTGACGACTCAAAGCTAGTTATTCACATAGTCCTTTTCCACGTACTAATTTTTTGACCTTGATCTCAATGTCATATTCCATGACACGGTTATCCATCCTACACGTTTCTCATTAAGATCCTTGTTTAGAAGGAAGTCCTTAACTCCCGCATGAGAGACCAACAATTAGATCTTATTGTTTGAGACTAGGTGCTTAAATTTCTTTAAGCTCCGATTACTACAAGGAAATGTTTTTCAATGAAAGAGTAACTATTTTTTTATTCCTCCAAGCCTTGACTAAAAAAAAAGAAAGCTGGTTGTTCTAATCGTTCTTTGTTTTTCGTACCAAGATTCTGAAATTGTGTCTCCACCACCGAAGGTATTGTTAGTGCAAAATCACGGCACCCACGGATGCGGATCGGGCTTCTAGGTTGATCACTCGGGCATCCAGTGTGATTGCAGCAACATTGAATCCTTTCTCTAGGTGTGGGACTGTAAAATGAGAAAGGAATCTCTAGAGAAGGTTGGTTCCTACTCCTAAACTACCCGCCAAGCTATTCCGGTGCAAGAAAGCTAATCTAATCCTAATCTAACCATGCGAGGAGATAGAGAGAGAGAGGGAAGGGAAAAACAAAAAAATCCTACACTAAAAGCGGTGATACACCGAGAAGGAGAATGTTGAAAATCTATCAAAGCGCCATGGGACAAAGAGGAGAGCAATGGGAAGGATGACGGGTGAATCACGAGGCCCAAGGAGAGATTTCACAGAAAATATCCCAAAACTCCATGAACGCAGCTCTAGACCTGCATGAACATTCAAACGTGCACAAATACCTTGTGAAGAGAGGCAAGAAGAAAACAAGCAAATAACGAGAAAGGATGGACGGATGCATCACAAAACATGTTTTTGTTGCTCAGAAGTTTGCACTGAGAAGATAATTTCATTAGTAAAAGGAGGCGCCATTACGGAAGCGGGGAGGAGGTTCGAGCTCCATTTTGACCCTAGAGAAGAAGAAAGAAGGGAGGGCAGAGCCGAACAAATGAACAACCCCTTATTTTGAAGCCCCTCTTTACAATATATAGGAAGAATGAGAGAGGGAAAAAGAGGGAAATCAGATCTACCCCAACCACTTCTAGGTCGCATTTAAAATCATCTCATCATGGTAGAAGAAGCGAGATCCTGGAAAAACGGCAGGTTCTGCTTTGCATTAAAGTGGTTGTTGAAGTGTCACTTACGGCCATGAACATGCATGAGCTATTTCTTGATTTTCTCTCTCCGGACTACACCAAAACTCGAAGATTAACCCGAGAATCATGTAGATAATTTCACAAGCTTTCCGTTGATATATATGACGTCAATGAATCGAGCTCTGGATCAAAGATATGTTGATCTGAAGATTTAGGGCCGCAGAATAGACCAAAACGGATTTTGAAATATTTTCCCGCTTCGCCACACCTGGACGACACGTGGCGCAGTGTGATTCGCTAAATAATTCTCTCTCCTCCACCTTTCAAGTGGGCTTTCCTTTGAAAGTTTTTCCTTTTGTGATTTTGGAACATTTTCCACCTTTTCTCCGCGCCCTTGCCACTGGGACACGTGGCATGCATTGATTAGTCTCACTGAGGGCGCGGGGTCTTCCTTTACTTTTAGCCCCTTTGGCAAACTCGACCAAATTCTCTAACTTCTCCCCGAGCTCCACATTTCCTGCTCCATTGGACACGTGTCCAATTTCCTATTGGCTCGGGTGACCCAACAAACCTCGCCCTTTGAATTTTGGACCTTTCTCCTTGTGACATGTGTCATGATTTGATTGGTCAAGCCTGGGCTTTAGGCTCTTTCGCGCCCTTCGCGTCTTTTTGTCCTGGATGTCCCAAATCGTTTGGGGAGAAACCTCAATCCGCCCGAAATGGGATTCCTTGTCCCTTTTACGCCGGTGACACGTGTCGCGATTTGATTGGCCCTCGGGTTTTCGGCTATCTGCGTCCCACACGTCCTTTCGTCCCAAGCTTGTCCCGATCTTTGAAGTTCCCGTTTAATTTGAACCGGCTGGTTCGCGTCCTTCGTGCTCATTTGTTCCAGCTATGCGGGGTATGCTGCCTGGGACAAATTTTTCGGTTCGCCCTATTCGGTAGGTTCGCGTTCCTTTGTCCCACTTGTCCCAAACTATTTCGGATGAAAGTTCTCCTTTTTCGGCCAATTCGGGCGGTTCGCGTCTTCGCGGCCCAGATGTTCTAGACTAAACTTGGCGATATCTTCCACTTTCGGCGGTGCGCCTTTCGTGTCCCGCGTCCCGACGGCCCGATTGTTCCTTTACGAAAATTCTTTTTTGGCCAAACTGCCGGCCGGTTCACGCCCGCCAGCGTACTCACGGCCCGAGATGTCCCCGACTGCCTAAGGAAAAATCTTTGATTCACCCGGTTCACTGGTTCACGTACTTGCGCTCCGTTGTCCCAAATGTGAGGGGCTGCCTTAAGTCTTTTCGAGGCAAAGGCTGCGTCTTTTGCGTACTTAACGCTTGAGATGTCCCTTTCTTTGTTTGGGTCACTGTTGGTTTTTCAGCCGATCCGCGCCTTAGCGTCCCAAATGTCCCACTTGTCCTAGGACAAGGACTTAGCCGATTTTCACATTTTTCCTGCCCAAGCTTGTCTTCTATAACTTTTGCATTTTCTCGAGCTTGCTCCTTCCTCTTGATTTGGGAACATAGAAAATTTTGAGGGGACCCTAGAAACATGATTCTTTGGCCTTTGAATCAATCAATTTGCCTAGGACTTGAATATTTCGATGCATGTTATCAAAATTACCCAGGGGTGAATTTTGGATAACGAAGGTATATAACATGAAGTCCTTGGAGAAGTCTAGATTGACGAGAGTCGAGCTTGAGATATAGCCTCTTTTATTGCCTCAAAACTTGCCTTGCCTTGAGATGTCTACTTAAATTCCATGCTCTTCTTCAACATCAACGTTATTGGCTTTACGAGATCTGTAAATTTTGGAACAAACCTACTGGACAAAATTGATCCTTCCCAAGAAGCTTTGAAGATCCTTCTTATGACTTGGCAATGGCAATTCTCAAATTTCTTCAACTCTTTTTGGGTCAATTATCAAACCCTCCTTTGAAACAATATGGCCTAGAAGTTTTCCTTCGTGAGCCAAGAATATGCATTTTTTGGGATTCAATGATACCCCAAATCTCTCGCACCTCTGAAATACCTACCTCGGATGAAAGAGGTGATCTGCTACATTTTGGAGAACACGGTGATGTCATCAAGATATATCATAACTATTTTATTGATCAATCTTTTTAATGCCTTAGCCATTTCCCTTTGGAAAGTGGCTCCGGCATTTGATAGCCCAAATGGCATCTTCTTGTAGGAATAGGTGCCCCATTTGGTGGTGAAATCCATCTTGAATTAGTCATATTCTTTCACCATTATCTGATTATACCCTTAGTAGCCATCCAGGAGAGAGAATCACTCCGAACTAGACACCACTTGCAATATTTGTTCCATTGAAGGAAGTGGGTAATGGTCTTTGAGAGATGCCCTATTGAGGTCTCGAAAGTCCACACACAACTTGATTTCTCTGCTCTTCTTCCTGACCGGAACCAAGTTGTAACGTAGCTTTAGTGCTTGATCGGGAATATAATGCTTGCCTCTATTAGCTTGTTTAGCTCTTTCTTCATTAGAGGCTCAATGTGAGGTTGGTGGTCTCTGCTTCTACGATGGGCTTAGCATTTGGATCCAATTCTATGGTATGTTGTGCCAACTTGGATTGAATCCTCTAGAGTCTTCATAGCTCCAAGTGAAGACATCTAAAAATTCTTGGCAAAGCTGTATGATATCGATTTCTCCTACTTAGTGGCCACTTTACCAATTTGAAGTGTTTTGCCTTCCCAGACTGAATTGGCTCGAATCTTCTCTCTTGACGTATGTTAGCCTTTTCCTTATGGGCTGGTCGTTAGGGTTGAATATAGACTCCAATGTTACTAAACCCTTGGGAAGCTTTTTTTTCTGTTTGCACTACTTGATCCCTGTCGTATTATTGCTCTAGTCTGTCTTGATTCCTAGCTGAGAATTCAGCCTCTTCTTGCAAAAACTTGATGATCTATTGATCATTCTCAAACACTGCTAGTTTGTGTTATTATCTAGAAGCTGTTGGCCTCATAATCACATGCATATGTGGTTGTGTTTTTCCCCCTTCGATGTTTTCAACCACATCAAAGCGTTGCTCTAAGCTGCTGCGAGCCTATCCGCATCTTCATTTTTCTTCACAGGTATGGACACGATGTTGAAAGCTTCAAAATCCTTAATGAGGTCCCATACCTGTTCTTGTAGTTTTTAGCGAGGTCATTCTTTGTAGCATGTTTTCCCTGACTTGGTTGACGATTAGCTCGCTATCTCCAAACACCTGCAAGTTCTTTATGCCCTTTTTCCTGGCCCAATGAAGTCCATGAATCAAGGCCTCATATTCAGCTATGTTGTTTGAACAGGAAAACTAGAAACGGAAAGTTGAATAATATTTGATGCCTTGAGGTGAAACAAGCATAACTCCTCCTCCTGCACCTTGCCTACTCCTTGATCCATCAAAAAATAACTACCATACCTCATTGTCATCCTTATGGTCTGGTTTGGTGATGCTAGGAATAGGCTGGTTTTCTTCATGTATGCAATAGACTCCTAGCTCAGATTCTTCTACTTCTTGGTAGGGATCAAAAGCATGTACCTTGCTGCCCATTCATCAAGAGTCAAATCAGGATGCTTCCAACTTTGGTGTCGACTTCATCTCGTGCTTGGATAATCTTCTTGATCAAATCTTTGAGCAGTTGGCATTGATTTGGCTTGGAGTACGAGGCTCAATATGAAAGTTTGCAATTGGTTCAGATCTAATTGTGACCTTAGTACCATATCTTGTTCGAACAACATGTGTGACCGTTAGCGAGATAAGTAGCCTCAATTCTAGCTGTGAAATCCCTTGATAAGCATAGGGCAAAGAGTGGTGGAAAATCTATCACTGACACATCTTGCAAAATGGTAACGTTGGGGCATGCATGCAAGGTAAGATTCAAACCTTTAATCACTCCCACCATTGCTACTACTATCCCATCCAATTGCACTACCCCCTTTGATATGACTTCATATTGGAGACCCAGCTGATCAGCTATTTGCTTGGGCATGACAGAACTACTTGCCCCAGAATCAATCATGTAATTGTGTACTAGTTTATCCCCAATGATTAATGAAATGTAGAATGGAGGGGGTTTCAAAACTTTACCTTGTTGTCCTCCATGATTCCCTTCAGGCTGAGCAGCATTTGTGAGGACATTCTCTTGCATATGGACCTGCTGGTTTGAAGTTGACCAATTCTTCATGGCAGCTTGTAGAAGATCTCTTTGGCCTAGGATGGATAAAGATTCCCACATTGATATATTCACATTTGTCTTCTTCATTTGATCAATGATGTTAAATGGGGATGAAAGATCTCTTTTTGTCCTTTAGCCTACACATTCCTTTCTTGCGCATGGGTAGCAACAGCTGGCATTTGAGTTGGCTTAGAAGGTGGTTTGGGCTGTCCTTACGTGTTTGGAACTGTATTTTGCTTACCAACACCTTGTGGAGTGATGGAAGGTTGTAGATCACTTGGAGCCAATGACTTCCCTTCACCAATATTCCTCTTCTTTGATCTTGTGTTAGTTGCTACACTATGAGAAATTGTTTGATTCATGCCAAAAAAATCCTCAGCTTGCCGATTCACAAGTGCGGTATCATTTGGAGTTGTGTTTTGAGAGGTGTCCCTTGTTGCTGATTTGTTTCTTGACTCACTTCACCCTCTACACCAGTAGTTGTCACCATCAAGGCTTGGTTCAAAGCACCATTGAAGCACATAGATTGGTTGTGAGGTTCATTGCATGGGAAACACCAATCATACTCTTGAGCTATGTTGTTTTGCACTGGCACTAATGCTTTAGAAGTAGATGCAACATTGGGGTTATAGAGCTGAAATGGTCTATTAGCGGGAGGCCTTACTTGGATTTGATTTGCATTTGGATTGGGTGGCCTATTAGGTTGAGCTTTAGGGTGATAAGAAGGTCTAAATCTTTGGGCTTGGTACCTCTTGAGTGTAAATGACTCATTTCCCAAATTTGTAATCGTTTCATGACCTCTTGGAGTTCATTTGAAGCACTAGAGGATGAAGTAGAAGTTTCATTTGAACTTTGATTTATAGGAGTGGGAATAGGAGCCAAAGTGGGTGCTTGACTAGTGCTTGGATTTTCTAAGTTTGGATACAAGGGCATGGGAGGCCTAGGAGCCAGCTGACCAGCTTGAATAAGACAATTTTCATCCCTAATGGCAATGCTATAAGTAGTAGGTAAGGTTGTGCCTCCCATAGATTGAATTAACATAGAAATATCAGAATTCAAAGCCTTAAGATAATATAGAAAAACACCTTTAGCTATTGGCCTAATAGCCACTAGAATCCTATCCCAAGACCTTTGAAATCTAAAGTTGAAGTCAGTCAGCTTCTCATTGGGAGCTCTCTTGATAGTTGTCAATTGCTCTAGTAGAGACAAATTGTCTCCCTTTTCTCCAAAGCTGCTAATGGAGAACTATGCATAACCGATTCAATTTTAGATTGAACCATCTCCAAGGCTCCTTAACCATTGCAGTGCCTTTCCTTTGAATGAAGATGCTAGCAATTTTTGTGAAACATCCATTCATTTATCTCTTGGATTGCACAAACGTTAGCAATGTCTTTGACATGATCACCAGGGGTGGTATGATTTTCTCCAGTGAAAAATGGAATGTTCTTCAATGCTACAATTGGAACTGGATTCTGTGCATTGAGGGCAAGTGGGCTGCTTACCAGTGAAGTTGACAAAAGGGTTTTGTTGCGCCATTCTGATTGGCCTGAGAACCCTTGTTGATTGGATGAAAGGTCTACCAGGTGGAGGGGTTGATAAAGTCCTGTTAGGTGGAGATGGTGATCTTTGTGGTCTTCTTCCTCTCCTTCCTCTGCCTAGTGATAGCTACAAGTAGACAAATAACCCTTCTTCTTGAGTATCAGACCTGGTTCGAATTCTTCTCATGTACCTAAAAACCTGTCTTTGTTATACCTTTGAATTATATCCCTTCGGAGTCACGGATGTGTCGGGGGCGAGCCTCAAAAGGATGGATTTTGCCAAGTTACACACCAACCTCGACAAAAATTAAACTCAAATTTTGAAAGACTTGTATATTTGAGATTCTAGGGTTTGGAATTTGATTTGGAATGAAAGTCCCGAAAACCTAAAAATGCCAAACTTTTGAAATCCTGAAATCCAAAATTCAAAAAACTATGAAAATTTGAAAATCAAAATTTCAAAAACTAAAGATACCCTTTTGAAGATTACCCCAGATCTATTAGGTGGTGAATTTTTGACTTGTTTTGAGAAAGTTAAGCCCTTGAAAATTGATTTTGGAGTTCAGCCTGGAAGGTGAAAAATCTGAAATTGGAGAACTTGTAATTTCTAAGTCCAAATTTCTTGAAAATTCCTTCAAATCTTATGGAATGACCTCTTGGTCCCACCGGGTGTGCCAAAACTATTGATGGTGAATCACAGCACCCCTACATGTCTACAACTCGATGGGTTGAGACTCTCAATGCGATTCCATAACGTGGAGCTTTTCCCAAGTGTGGGACCTTGTGAATCAGGAAATATCTTCGGATGAAGGCCGGTTACTATTCCTCTATTCAGATGCAAACATAAAAAATGCAGAAGGTTTACTCAAAAACCTAATCTAACCTTCAAAGGAGACAGTGTAAGAAGATGTATAAAAAATAAACCTAAACTAACAAAGGCGATGCAGGAATGAAGAACACACTGTCTTGCCAATAAAAAAACCATTAAAGCTGCGAATGCAAGATCATGCACAAATAGCAGATTTGCGGTGAAAGATTAGGAGGATGCAAATGACAAAAAGAGGGTTGAGAATCATCCATAGACATGTATTATTTTCTCCAAAGATTGATACTGATACACTACAAAATTCCAAGAGGAAAAGTTGCATTACGAGTTTTAGATGAGAGGTTTGAAATCCATAAATTCACTTGCAAAAATAAGAAGGGACGGTAAAAACAAGAATGTCAACCTTTAGAAAGAATCCCCTCACAATTTATAGGAAGAATGAGAGAGAAAGAGAGAGGAATGCCAAATCTACCCCAACCACCTCCAGGTTGCATTTAATTCATCTCATTATGGCGGTAGGTGAGAACCTTAGCAAACAAAAAAAATGGTGAATTGGATAGAGGACCTCGTAATATTTCCAAAAATTCTAGCCTTGCATTAATCGAGCTCCTTTGAAAAGTTATGGCCATTTGAATATCTGCACCTTGGGTTTGCTTTCTATCGGGTTCGGTCAAAATTTGCGCCTCGAAGATGTGCCTCGGCACAACTATCCTCATGTCAACATACTCTTAAGTGTGCCATAAACACTGAAAATGTGGTGTTGACATTTTGTACTTTGCGCCCCCAACCTGCGCCGGGCGTGAATTTTCACATGTCGACACCTTCTGATGTGCGCCCCCAACCTGCGCAAGGGCATGAATTTTCACATGTCGAAACCTTCTAATGTACACACCAACATGCGCCAAGTTGTGAATTTTCACATGTTGACACCTTCTGATGTGCGCCAACCTACGCCAGGGCACAAATTTTTGCATGTCGACACCTTCTGATGTGCACCCCAACCTGCGCCAGGGCGCGAATTTTCGCATGTCGACACCTTCTGATGTGCACTAGAGGCACTTGGTGACGTAATAAATGTCAGGTTTTCGACCATGCAATGCACTTTCAAAACCCGAAATGAAGGATTTCGATTTTCCTTTATTTCCATATTCTTCTGCTCTTGACTATATTTTGCAGGGAGATATACAATAGTTTCCCAAGAAAAGAAAAAGATAACTTCCCAAAATTATTTCATATCCTTAACATATGTTTCCTAGATTTACCAATAAACCTAGGTCACCAAGGACTTAATCAACACACAAGGAGGGTGCCATTCTTAAAACAAGAGATAAAGATCCGCTCCTAAAAGGCCAAAAATCAAACTCATTGAGCTATGAGGCAACAAGGGTATGAAGACCCAAAACTCCTACAAGGGGAAAACACACAAGTCTAAGATCAAGGGAGTACAATGCAACTAGAACACATCACCATCAACAAGGTGTTTCATTAATCAGGGTAGGTAGATAGACCTAAAGGTTCAATTAGTTTCCACCCTTGGCATGATGGGATGTAGGGCCCATCAACACAAACATATCAATTAATTCACACTAACAGAGGGATAAAATCTTTATGTATTTGTAAAAAATTGCACTACTCAAAGAGAGGTCCAAAAATGACCTAGCATATACTTGTGTCATAACCATTTTACATATGTTTATTGTTTTCTATAACAAGGGGGTATGTGAAATACTCAAACATATCACAACCCCAAAATATTAGGCCACAAAAGAGTTTAGATAATCCTACAGTAGCTCAAGGAAACCTTTCAATTAGCTCAAACTTTAAAGATTATATTTTTTTAATAAATTTAGGATGCTGTGATAGCCATTTATACAATCAAGGTTGTTTAATTATACATTTGCGCTCAATCTCATAAACTTACTCATTCCATAATCCAAATTATAAGTCACAAGTTATAGTTATGCTCACTAAGCACATTTCTTATAAGTTTTCTTAATTAATGCATTCCTTTTATTATGATATCACATATTTTACGTCATTAAGGAACACCACCAATGTTGGCATGATATCTCGTCATTCTATATAGGTGGAAAAAATTATTTATTTTACTTCTAGGGAAGTAAATGAACAAGGTCCTTCTTACATTCACATATTTTTATTTCTTCTATTAGTCCACCAAGTTAGAGTAAGGAATCATATTCCTATTGTTCCAGTTTACTTATTAGGTTTCAAAGTCCAAACCCCTCAATTAGAGTTTTATTGAGTTCAGGTTAATCACATTACCAAATAGATTTTAATGAGTAGGAAGAGTCAAACATATCACATTATTACTTTTATAGGAATAAGATATCAATCAACATATCACATTTTAATTCTATAGGAACAAGAGACCAATCAATATATCACATCATTAATTTTATAGGAACTAGAGATCAATCAACCAATATGCAACACACCAAGATTTCAAGAGTTTACCAAAGAATTACAAGCATCACTGATGCACTCTAAGTGGGTCTCCACAAGTATCAAAATAAGTTACGATGAAAAATCCCATTAAAGATGCAAATTTACTTTTATGATTTTAAGAGGTTTAGATCGGTTTGGGAAGAAAACAATGTTTTTTTTAGGCTCAAAATAGGTTCACTTAATAAGACAAGGAGAGTTTCCAAACAAAACTCATACTTCCACAAGATACCACCAACCAAGCAACAAGATGACAAAGGAAATTTTACTCCAAGGACACCACATTTCCCATCTAGAAGACATCAAATACAAGAGGAAAATCAGCTAATTTACCCAAACATGGCCTCTGGCCAAGAGTTATAGCTTTAAAAGAAAAGGGCACAACATAAACACAACTAAGATTATAATTTTAAGATCTATAAAACAAATATTTCTAAGAGAAAGGTCCAAAAGACCCCAAGGCATCCATACGTGTCTCAACATAACCCAATACTTAATAGATTATAGAGTGGTATACATAAACAATTTAAAATGTTAAGGCAAGGGTAGTGTTATCCAAATAACTCTCCTAGTTATTTTGGATAACTTGTATCTTCATTTTGAATCTGATGCTTTACATTTTAGGTTGCATGCATGCAAATTTTCTCATTTGGCACTTTACATGTGTTGTAGTCCTTCCGCGTGCTCCCCACACCTTGCAATTATTTCACACACCCTCTACTGAAGCCTTCCAAATTCATGCGAAGTTCAAGGTGTTCCTTTCGCGTGCCCTTCCTCGGTTGGATATTTGCGCCTAATCCATACTTGTCTTCCGAAAGTATGCATTCTTCTCCTGGGGCGCAAACACCTACGCGCATGTATTCTCCCGCTTTCCTCTCACACGCTTTCATCTTTCCACACGCCTTTCTTCCTTGTCGCCTTCTTTCTGCATGCCATAACATGCCTTCTTGTTTCTTCCTTCGCATTCTCGCTCCCTTCGATTTTACCCTTTTCGCACTTTCCTCCCATGCGCTCACTTTCTTCCCTTCTTCTGTGCACATGCCTTCTTTTCTATCCCCTTGTGCCCTTCTGTAGATGCTTTAAAATTGGCCATCCCTTCTCTTCCTCTTGCGCGCCTGTGTACACCCTATTGTGCCACATGCCCTCCTTCATTTGAACACCTATGTGCTCTTTTTCCTTTCCTTCGAAGGTATGTCTTCCTCTTGTGCACACACCTACATGCACGCCTTCCTCTATTTCACTTATGTGCCTCACACATGAGTCCCAAACTTCAAAATGCCATAACTTTTGATCCAAAGCTCTAATTTTCACAAAATTGGAATTTTCAGAATGGTCATGAAATTCTCTACATCATGATTTCATAATTTTGATGAGGGTAGATATATGAAAATTAAAAAAACATATCTAGCTCCAATCAATTAAATACCCAGTCCTCAAATGACAAAAATTCCTGGCAAATCCAAAACAACTGCCTCCACTCAAAATGCCATATCTTTTTCATTTCTCAACAAATTTGCACAAAATCGATCTTGTTAAATTTTTTCTCTAATACCAATGCACAACAATCAATAAATTCATGGTTTGACAAGGAATTGATGGTGATTTCACATAAAATGCGCCCAGTTCATAATATTTTTTATTTGGTAGTTGGGGGTGCATTAAATGAAGCATGGGCTAACATTTCTCACTACTGCAAGTCATGGGACAACATGGTGAGCCTTTTTCAAGCAACATAACATCATTTTACTTCATTTACTACCTCTTGTAAGTGGTGAGAAGAAATTTTTGGGATTTTCATTTTCCCTCTCTCTGTAATGAAATTACTAGTATAATTCAAATTATGAGCAGCAATAAAACACCAAATAACACAATATTTTAGAATAATAATCTCAATATGCAATTATAATAGCTTCGCCACTTCGACGGGCAACCTCTAAACCATATAATAATACTCAAATTCTCAATTGATCATCAACTACTACCTACTAACCCCTATATATAATATTCTATCTATGGCCAACACCAAGGCCAACCCACTCATGAAAATATAACATATATGAAAGAGATACATAATGATAAGAAGTTATGATAGCCACAAGTCAGCTATATACATCCAATATAAGATATATGGTTAAGGGCTTAGCATTCCTCTCCTTGAAGTGATATTTTCCCCAATGTTGAGAAGATTTGGATCTTTGCATAGGAAATTTACATCCTCATGCAATTACGTCTTCATTATCTAGATTTTTCCACTTGATCAAATACTCAATGATGACCCTTGTCCTCAATCACTTAGTGTGTGTTTGAAGGATGCATTCTGGTTCCAGGATGATTCTACCCTCTTCATCAAGCTCGGGTAACACTATTTGGGTTGATATTGTTTGTCTAATTACCTTCTTTAGGCAAGATACATGGAAGACTGGATGAATTTGAGTAGCCGGAGGAAGTTCCAGTTTGTATGCTACATTGTCAATCTTTTGTAACACTTGATAAGGACCATAATACTTAGGTGAAAGCTTGTTATCCTTTTCTGTTGTTTTAAGGACATTTTCTTATATGTTTTTAAACACACAAAAACCCAATCACCAACTTTAAAATGCCTTTCACTACGATGTTGGTGCTCACTCTTGCTTCATGCGGTTTTGTGACATGACCAAATTCTCCCTGAGACTAGAAAGCACCTCTTTTTGGTGTTGAATATGTTATTCAACTGCTCGAACCTTTGGCTAGACTCTCAAAGATGAAGTGATAGATGGTGGATGGTACCCATATAATGCCAAGAAAGGAGACATTTTCCAGCAGTAACCATTGGACCCATCTCGCTTGCTTATCGATGTAAAACAACAAAGATATCCCTCCGAGAACATGTTTACCACGTATTTTCGCATCGGTGGGGATGATAAGAGGAACTATGAGCTAGTTGTGTGCCCAAGCATGAGAACAAGTCAGTCCAAAAATTACTAGTAAAGATAGGGTCTTGATCACTCACTATAATCTTTGGTGTCCCATGTAGCTTCTGAATTGTATCCCTAAAGGCCGTTGCTACCATACTCATAACAAATGGATGTGATAAAGCACAAAAATGGGCATATTTGGTGAGTCTGTCCACCACCACCATGATTACATTTTTACCTTCTAATTTAGGCAATCCTGTGATGAAGTCCATAGACACCTCTTCCCACCTATGGCTAGGAATAGATAGAGGTTGTAAAAGACTTGGGGACTTAATTGTTTTGCCTTTACTTTCACGACAAACCATGCATTACGCCACAAAATTTTGGACATATGCTTTTAGCCTTTGTCAAAAAAATCATGCTTTATTCGATGATAAGTCTTTAAGAAGCCGAGTAATTACCCTCTACTAGAGAAGCATGGAGCTCAGATAGAACCCTATTTTTAAGGGTTGAATTCTTACATAGATATAATCTATCTTTATACCATAAAACATCTCCTTTCCATAAAAATTTTTCTGACATGCTTGGATCTTGTTGGAGATTTTGAATGAGATTTTGTGTACCTAGGTCATTTTTCCATTTAGACCTTGCATCCTCTATCCAATCCTCTTGTAATATAGATATGGCACACAACAATGCTTGGGTAGATTCATCCTTCCGAGATAAAGCATCAATAACTACATTCTCTTTTCCTTTCTTGTATATTATCTCAAAATCATACCCCAACATTTTTAGACCCATTTTTGTTGTTCTTATGATGATAAATGTTTCTATAAGAAGTATTTCAAACTATTATGATCTTTCTTTACTTTGAAATTTCGTCCCATTAGATATGGTCTCCATTGCTTCACTATAAGAAGTATTGCTAACATTTCTTTCTCATAAATTGGCTTAGAGATATTCTTACCTTTGAATTGGCGGCTCTCAAAGGCAATGGGTCACCATTCTTGCATAGTCTTGCCCCATACCATACCCTGAAGCATCACATTCAATAATGAATGTTTTTGAAAAATATGGGGTGGCTAGAACTGGAGTGGTGCACATGGCCTCCTTCAACTTCTCAAAGGCCATAGTAGCTTGCTCATTCCATTGGAAAAATTCCTTCAATCAAGTTGTGAGTGGTGATGCGATGTTGCCATAATTCCTTACAAATCTACGATAATAACCTATAAGCCCCAAAAAATCCTCGAGAGATTTTTTAGGGTTTTGGGAACCTTTTATTCAAGCATGGCTTTTATCTTGTTAGGATCCACTTTAACACCTTCATAAGAGACAATATGACCCTTGACACCAAAAGAACACTTAGAAGGCTTTGCATAAAGTTGATGTTGTTAAAGAGTTTCCAACACCTTATTTACATGATGCGGAGTTTTCCTCCCATGTTTTACTATAGCTTAATATATCATCAAAGAACACTAAATTTTTTTTTGAAGAAATGGCTTCAAGATGGAATTCATCAACCTTTGAAATGTAGAGGGTGCATTTGTTAGTCCAAAAGGCATTACCAAGAACTCATAGTGTCCTTCATGTGTCTGAAGGAATTTGTTTTATGAATATCTTCATCCTTGATTCTAATCGATGATATCAGAAGCGAAGATCAAGTTTTTAAAGTAAACAACACCATGTAACTCACCTAGCAAATCATCAATTACAGGAATAGGAAACTTATCTTTAACTATGTACTTATTGAGTTCCTTGTAATCTAGACACATTTGCTAATTGTCATCTTTTTTTCGTGACGATCACTACAGGGAGAAGAGTAAGCACTTTGACTTTGATGAATAAGTCCTTCTAACATCTCGTGAACTGTCTTCTCAATCTCACTCTTTTGCATATAGGGGTACCTATAAGGTCTGATGTTGGGTGGTTGACTCCCTGGTACTAGCTGGATGGCATGGTCATGGTCTCTTTTCGAGAGGAAGACCCTTGGGCATTTCTCCAAACACCACTGAGTGCTCATCTATAACTGCTTGCATATCTGTGGGAATAAATGTATTGGAATGATGTGCTTCCAATGAAAATAGTTGTGCTACAAACCCTTATGCACCCTTTCTAAGAAATTTTTGCATTTGATGAGAACTTACCATCTATGGGGACTTTTCTCTTAGTCTTTTTAGTTTAAAAGTCCTCCCTTCTAACTGAAATTGCATGAACAACTCTTATAAATTCATTTCAATGGTTCCCAAGGTGGTAAGCCACTGAACTCCTAACACAATGTCTGCTCCTCCCATGGCAATGGCATACATATTGCTAGTTAGCAAGTAATCTCCCATGGCGAGATTAATGTTATGGCATTTTCCTGAAAAACTAACAGTTTTCCCATCAGTGATCATGACTTGACATTCTGGAGCTGGATAAACAAAGCAATTCAAGTGTATCGCCAACTTATGATTGATGAAATTGTGAGTACTTCCCGAATCAATCAACACTATTACCCTCTATTTTTTAAGAATCCAACTACTTTGAGAGTTTGGGGAGTGCTAATACCAGAAATTGCATGAAATGATATTATTGGTTGGGGATCTCCTAATTCCTCCTATGGCTCTACCTCTTCATCTTATTCATTTTCTTCTTCATCAAGAGTACTTCCCTCAATCTAGAACAACTTTTCAAAGCACACTTATGTCATGGCCCAAAATTTTTTCACAATTAAAACATAACACTTTGGCTCTCTTTTCTTCAATTTGTTGAGGTGTCAGTCTCAGGCCAAGGGAATGATGGTGGAAGGGTGCTACGATCTTTGATATTACTGATAGTTTGTTTCCTATTGGAAAGAAATTTTTCCTCTGCCCTACGTGTCATGATCATAGAGTCGAAACCTTATGAGGATTAAACATAAGCACCTCAGTCTCAATTTTTTCTTTAAGACCCACAAGAAATAAGTCATTTAAATTATCTTCGGAATATTTTCCACCCATGAGGAAAGGTTTTGGAATTGATGGATGTAATCTTTGATTGTTCTGTTTATACAGGCTTTCTAATTGGCTGCAATATTTCTACGACACACTAGAACTATAGTGAAATTGTAACTCTTCGGTGAATATTGTCCATTTAACTTTGAGGCCAATCTTTTTCCTTTGAGCACATAACTATCGATACCAAATGAATTGGTCAAGGTTCAAGATACAACGATGCCATGGTAACCTTTTGTCCGATGGAATCGATGAAGATCAAAGAAATTATCCATCTGCTTAATCAATTGAGTGGATCCTTTCCATAAAAGTTATGCATTTCCACTTTTGGAATCATGTTACGGGCTTGTAGAGTGTTTGTATTTGGATTGGTCATGTTTACAAATCCACCTTGGCTAGTTTGTTTATTACTTTGACCTAAAGATCCACCCTAGTTAATATGAGTATGATTAATTTGTGGCTGATTAGGAAGGATATTATGACCCATGATATTGTAACTAAATTGGTTAATTAAATCCTCCAATCGTTTTCCAATCTTGTCTACATATTCTTTTTTGGCCACTCTACCTTCGAGGTTTCGCAACTCTAACTCAAGATAGATGACCTTATGGTCAGTTGAAGTAAACCCTAACCCTGAGGACTTTGTAGATACCCCTTCTGACTCTAAATCCTCAACTATTATCTCATACTTATTAGGGGTTTTACCTGGAGTGATGGGATTATTTTTGCCTCTTGTTAAAGGCCCAACCATAATGCCTCAAATGTTAAGATTTAAGGATCGAGGTCGAAATTTAAGGATTTGAATTTCATTAGGAATTTGGACAAATTTTATAAAACTCGGAGGACGAACTCAAACTAATTTTTAATCTTCTTTCTATCAATGTAAACAACTTTGAAAAATTCCACAAATTACACCCTAGGTAGCCGAATTATGAAAAAAAAAAAAGCTCGCTATAACTTTTGCAAAACAAGTCAAAAATTCTTAAAATTTGGAGGGAAGCTTACTTGTCTTATTTCGCCACATCTAAAAAAAATTAGAAAAATTCACTTCCGATTTTGAGATATGAATGAACCTTCACAATTAGGGTTTGACGTAGTGCTTGCTGAGTTCAAGCTCGATACCACTTGTAATGAAATTACTAGTATAATTCAAATTATGAGCAGTAATAGAACACAAAATACCACAATATTTAAGAATAATTATCTCAATATGCAATTATAATAGATTTTCCACTTGAGGGGGCAACCTCCAAACCATATAAGAAGACTCAAATGCTCAAGTGATCATCAACTACTACCTACTAACCCCTATATATACTATTCCTATGCTTATGGCCACACCAAGGCCGACCCACTAATGAAAATATAACATATATGAAAGAGATAAATAATGATAAGAAGTTATACTAGCCACAAGTCGGTTATAAACATCCAATATAAGATGTATGGTTAAGGGCGTAGCACTCTCTCTCCTCTCACAATTCTATAAATTGAAGTGTTGAGGTGATTGTAAAGGGAGATAGTTTTTAAGTAGTAAAAATCTATCGAGAATTTCTTTGTGAAGACAATGTGCTACCGGCCCTTGTAGTGGAATCCTTGCATGGTGATATAGGCCCTTATTACGTAATAGATTGAACTATGCATATCAATGAAAGAAATAGATGCAAGTTTGTGGATCTCCCTTCCCCTGCTTGTATTTGTTTGCATTCCTCTTTCCCCTTGATCCCATTGCATATATTTTGTGTCTACCTTATACTCTTATAGGGAGTCATTCCATTGTGCATGTATGGAATATTGTTGTGAATGTATTTGCTAAATTGTGGAGAAATGTCATCACCCCTTCTAGTATACGATTTGCTTCTACTTTCCACACATTGGAAGACTGCTCTCACACTCTTCTTTTCTAGTGTATCATTGCTTTAGTGTAGACTTTTTTTCATGCATTTCTCTCTCTGGTCCCTTAGAAAGTTAGATTAGGATTAGTTAGTTTTGCCTACATTAAATTAGATTATGGCATGTAGTTTAGGAGAAGGAACCAACTTTCTCTGGAGGTCTATCTCAAGTAGCAAGTCCCACAACTTGGAGATAGTACCCATGTTATCAAATCTGCTTGTGAGCTCAAGAACACATGCTTGTGAAAACCATAGGTGTCTTTGTGATTCGGAGATAATAGGTAGATCTATTTATGGGTCATCGAGAGAAAAACAAGTACACTTAATTAAGCACATTTCCTAATGGGCTTAAATCTAACCATATTTACCAAGATACATATAGTCCAGCTGTCGATCCTTTCTAAAATGAAACAAGGAAACCATGTTAAAACTTAGCATGTCATCATGGAACATCACATCCAAACAAAACACTATCCACTAAAACCTACAATCATCCAAGAGTTAATCTAATCCTAACACAATCCATAAGCCCATAACCAAAACACATCTACTCTGACGAGGAATAGAGCTCTTACCAGGGTGTAAGAGAATCACAACCACTACTTTGAAACTACTAACTAGAAAGTTGAGTAATGAAAGATTCACTCCAAGATCCTAGAAACACAAGGTTTTGTCCTTCCAAAACCAAAGGCATAACTTGAAGCACCTAAGAATACAATCGACCAACCTAAGGTGTAGCCTCATACGATGAAATATCACAATACAAAGAATGTAGAACTATATCAACAATGACAATAACAATCACGTAACATTTAGCCAAGTAGCCAACATGATAAAAGAGTTATGAGTTACCAATAAAAAAATCCAAGAAATCTTGACAATCAAATAAAATGCTAAGTAGTGCATTGCAATACACGAATATCTTACAATAAGATAAAAATAACAAAAGGAGCCTCAGAGCTTCTCAATAAAATCATAAAATAAAATGTTGGTCCTTGATAAAATAACTTAAGTTTATGAATATAAAATACATAAAGTCCACATCACACTCATTTTGCATCTCTTTATAGGCCACCATTAGGTGTACTATACATAAGGCTTGGATTTAAGAATGCATATGTAAAACTAGATCAAATACAACTAAAATCTTGAAATATCTATATTCCCATATGGGGATTAAGTCAAAAAAATTGAGCACTAACACCAAATTTTCTAACCACTTTGAAGAAAGGGGATTTCTAACAACTACGCATGACTTATAATTTCTTCGAACTAAAGCCTAAACGTAACAACTAGCACTAATCCACAAGAGTCACACCACACAAATTAACATTCCAAACAAGGAGGAGTCTCTATGGGGTCAACACATCACACGACTAAAATAAAGAGTTAGGAATCATCAAAAAACATCTTTACAAGGGAAAACCAAGTTCTGATACACTAGAAGTCTACAAGAATATCAATCTAATTCAACATTTTACATTACTTGGGTAAAAAAATTGCCACTATGCAAGTACGAAAAATCCAAACAACTTTATTATTTTATTTTTATTTTAATCATAGAGGTTAAGGTTTCACTAAAAGGTTGTTGGGCTCCCATGTTGACCCATGGTCCAATCATTGAACCCATGGATCGATACCAAGTGTAACGCCGCTTATAAAATTAGCATTCAAAACCACACCAAAAATCCAATTCAACTAGGAAAAACTTTCTGAAGAATTTTTTTTTGTTTGAAAGGTCAAACATTTAGCCATGATTTAATAAATTTACATTTATAAAACTCGACACAATAACATGACATGTCGAGAGAAAATAAATTAATCACTAATTAATATAAACCAATTCCCAAATTAAATCACGATTTAATTTCTCTTCTTACTAAGCTCAATATTTTATTTAAATAATCCTCATTTGGCTTTTCATTACTCAATCCTATTAGTATCCTTTAAATTTAGTATTTAAAGGACCATAATAAATTTTATATTTAATTAGACAAGGATAATAATCCTACAGTGTTAAAGACATGCACATTATTATAAATTCATTATCCCAAAAGGGGCAAGGTGCACAACTTAGTCTAACCCCTTAGACCGCTTTAAAATATTACACATACCTTTTAATTATTTCATTCCCACCAAATTCCCTATCACTTAAGTGATGTAGGGTTCATCCTACACCATTGGATCTAATCTATCGAGCCATTAGATTTAGGTTAGGCTAATGAAACCCTAGAAATCCTTATGGGATCTCTTATATTCATTTCTTAAACCTATTCTCTCATTTTCTCTTGTTTTGATTTGCAGGTTAAGGAAGAAAGAAGGCCATGGAATAATGCTCCAAGATCAAGGATGGATACACACAAGATAAAGATTTGTGTGCATCCCTCTCCTAGGGTTTATTTGAAATCTAATTATCATTTGCATTATCTCATTCTTCCCCCTTTTTTTTATTTTAAAATCCTATTTGGGTTGTGGGTATTTACCCATTTTATTATTGCCCATTCTAGGAATTTTAGTTGCAGGCTTGTACATATACATTGTGTGTGTGTGTATTTTGAGTGTGTATATGTATATGTAAATACATATACATATATCTATTATGTGTGTGTGTGTGTGTGTGTGTGTGTGTGTGTGTGTGTGTGTGTGTGTGTGTGTGTGTGTGTGTGTGTGTGTGTGTGTGTATTGTGAATGAAACTCAACCCAAACAAAAAATCCAAAGAGTAATATTAATGCTTCCGTGTGGGGTTAAAAAAGTATGGGCCTCATATGGCAAGCCCGCTCCATATAATATATATATATATATATATATATATATATATATATATAATGGAGTGGGCTTGCCATATGGGGCCCATACTTTTTAACCCCACATGGAAGCATATATATATAATTTGTGTGAATGAAACTCTACTACCCAAACAAAAAATTTCAAAGAGTAATATTAATGGTTCCATGTGGGGTTAAAACAAAGTATGGGCCGCATATGGCAAGCCCGCTCCATAATGGAATGGGAGGTTAAAGTGTTGGGGGAGGGGCATTGACCCCACCCCGCCTCTTATATAAAAATAAGGGTTAGGGGTGGTGTCGAGAGCACCTCCCTCCACCCTTTTAATTAAAAAATTAACCCACCATGGCCACTGACCCACTTGGCCGACCACAACAAACATTCTTATGTTTTTTTTGTTTTTTTATTAAGACCATTACTTTTCGACTTAGCAAATTTAAATGGCTTATATTTTATTTTGAAATTAGTTTTAACTACTAATATATATATATATATATGATATTAAAAATTTTGAAAAAAATCAATGTGTATTATTAATATATATCTATTATGTATTAATAATATTTATTTATTTATTAATTAAGTTCCCCATTAAAATAGGGGTTCACTGATATGAATAAGTAAATGGGTTTGTGTTTATAAACTTAAATTTATATAAAGTTGTATAAATGTAGATGTTTATAGTTGTATGAGATTGTGTTTCATGCTTTAATCCAAAAAAATTATCAAACTCCAGCTCATTTAGCTAACTTCTTAGAGGGTATAATTTATTGTGTTTTTCCAATATACTTCAGCCATTTTTACTATAACAATAGAACTAGATTAAAGAATTTTTTTCTATTTATTCCTCTTGTACATCCATTTGGATGAGATGAAATAAAATATACTTAAATAACTTTGATTACATTTTTCCCATTTACACAAGAGTGCGAATACTTGCAATAAAATTAATATTTTCTTTCCATTCCAGACCTAACTTTTCAAATAAATTTACAATACCACTTGAACAATACTTAGATTTAAAATATCTTTACTTCCATTTCAAAACCATCTCAAAATTCTCATTTCAAGTGAAATAATTCAAATCATAATAACTCATTTACAAGAACTATCCAATAAAATAAGAGGTTACATCCAATGTACTATAAGTACAATTTACAAGTTGTAGAGTCATAATAGAACACGCTGCAACTCCACATATCTTTCTCCATTTTCTTCAAAGGGAACTATGAACCAATCTTCACTTGAACTCCACCTAAAAATGGGGAGTAGGCAACACTCTCCACGAAACCAAATATTCCAATGAGGGAGAGATGCCTTCTTACTCATTGTCCCCCAAGCCCCAAGAAATAAGCAATAAGGGGTATAACCAACCATTAGCAACTGTACAATGCTTCCATAATGACATTAAAACAATATATACAATTTAAAAAACAAAAATATCACTAAAAACAAGCAAATTCCCAAGTAGAAAGGCTTAATACACAATCCAAGAAGGAGAATGGAACATGGGGTTTCTTCTTATGCTTCCCAAGGGTTTTGGTGTCCACCTTTGAGTCTCCTATAACTCCATCACAATACCCACAACAACTTGTATGCCTCTCTCCAAGAAAACAAAACTCTTATGCCTCCCTCACAGAAAACCCAACTCTTATGCCTCCATAACTCTTATGCCCCCTCAATAAAATCAAAAAGATAAGTACAATTTCTACTTATCTACAAGTTTGAACACCCCAACCCAACTCCCTCCTAAAATGCCCAATAAAACTACTCTTATGCCTCCCACAAATTTTACCCCCATTTCCATTTTCTCCTATAGCCTAAAACCATTCTATATCCACAATCGAAAGCATGCAAAAGTCATCCATTCACACCATGAATACAAACAAATAACAAGGAAAACAAGGGTGAAGGTCTACATTACCATTGTAAGAGGATCAATGGACAAGAAAGCTTTAAGCCTTCCAAAATCCTAAGCAAGCACAATCCTCCAAGATCTCCCCAAAATTTCAAGAATCCAAATGAAGAAGTAACCCCAAACACATATAAAACACAAGCATAAATAGGAAAGAGAGAAGAGGAAGGTGAGGTGGCTCCATGTAGGATGCCTCATCACTCTCCTCAATTCCACATCAACCACTCATACATAAAACCCAAAGTTAATAATTTTAGGGATGAGGATAAGATATTTCTAATCGTGCACACATGCTCAAGTTGCACATTTTCAAAAATTAATTTTAGGAGACCAATATAGGAGTACACTAAATGCCTCTTTTTCATCAAAATATCATGACTAGGGCCTAAATATGACCCCTCAATTCATAGGTATTGATGGGGAAGTGAAATTAAGAATGGGAGACAAGTTATTTATTTCCCACATGTCTCATTGAGATTATTGCCCAAATTCAAATTTTAAAGCCAAGAGTAACACAAATTCACATACAATTAAAAAAATACAAACAAGAGAAGGAAGGAATAAGGCATATTCCCTAGAATCTCTAACCCTCCTAAAATTTCACTTTCCTAAATTGCATTAATTAATCAAGTTTAGTCAACTTAATTTGAGCATTTTCACTAACACTAATAAAGGTGACTCACAATACAAAAATAATTCAAATACTCGCAAATAATTAAAAACAAAAGGGGAAAAAAAAAAAATTACCCAAGGTCACATTTGAGGTCACCCACCAATGGGGACCTCCTAACAGTCTAACAACAACACACAATAAACAATTACACGAGTTGCCATGGTGACTTTTTACCAATACCGCAAATTCCATCATTGTTGGTCTCTTATACCCCTTCTTTTTGTGCTACAAATTCCTGCAAAATCAAAAAATACCATTCTGGCCTCGTGGTCACATAGTAATGACATCGAGATAATAAAATGCTTATATTTACATATCAATTCACATCATCAAATATATTAACTAAACCATCCCAAAACCATGTAATTCCCCAACTATTCAAATTTCCAACATTTTGATTGTACTAATTCATCAATTTGTAATAAGATCACAAAACCAACTAAATCATCTAGCAACATCTATATATCAATTCCAATGTGTCGACAATGAGTAGCTCTAGATCATTAAATACTTGATGTCAATCCATGCATATAATCCAACAAACAATTACGAGTTGCCATGGTGACTTGTTTCCAATACCCCAAATTCCTTCATTGTTGGTCTCTTATACCCCTTTTTTGTGCTACAAATTCCTGCAAAAATCAAAACAATACCTTTCTGGCCTTGTGGCCACATTAATGACATCGAGATAATAAAACACATATATTTACATATCAATTCACATCATCAAATATCATAACTAAACCATCGCTAAAACCAAGTAATTCCCCAATTGTTCAAATTTCCAACATTTTGATTCTACTAATTCATCAATTTGTAATAAGATCACAAAACCAACTAAATCATCTAGCAACATCTATATATCAAGTCCAATGTGTCAGTACAGTAGTAGCACTAGATCATCAAATACTGCTATGTCAATCCATGCATATAATCCATCATATAAATCACATCATGTCAAAGTCTAACACATCGATAGTTTCTATCAATAACCTACTCAAATCAAATGCAATAATGTACACTAAATTCCACAATAGAACCATACTGACCAAAATAAAAATCTATAACATCTGAAAAAACGACATTCTAGGAACACATTAAAACCTAACACTTAACCCAAAAATTTGTAACTAATTTTTTTATTAAGTTATAAATGGGTCGAAAAAGAGTGTTAACCCTTAGGGTACATTAAATTAACTTACACCACTAAACTCAAATTTATGATTGCTAGGTCAAGTTTAGTTAAATGATAAACAAATATTAAAATTACTTTATCTCTAAGGTCGATTAATTAAAAGTCAACTAGGAAGGTGCCATGGTTTAATTTACTTGGTTAATTATTTTCTCTTCTTTAGTTGATGTTAAATCCTAATATGGTTAACCTCATGCTTAATTAATTTAGTTTCATTATCCTAATAGCTTAAAGTCCTTTTATTAAATTCCTAAAACATACTAAGAACTAATAAAGACTTTACACTCCCAAGGAAATTAAATGGCCCCATTCACCCATCTACACATACCCTTAAGGATTTAATTTAAACATTTAAAATACATTTCTACCAAACAAAAGTAGGGTTAATCCTCCACCCTTAGATCAAATAAATTTTGGCCACTAGATCCTCAAGTTCCAACTAACCCTAAAAATCCTTAAGCATTCTTATTAAAACCTTTCCTTTATTCTATTCTCCTCATTTGGTCTATTTTCTTTTGGTTAAAAATGCAGGTTGGAGAGGAGGAAACCATGGGAGCAAGAGAGGAAGAACTAAGGAGGATTCTACAAGGAGATCAAGCTTAGATTAGTTTAGTTGTATTTTTATCATTGTTATATCTTTCATTCAAGGAAGTGGGAGGGTTTCCTTTACCATTATGGTTTTATTTCAAGATACTTGCATTTGGGGTAAATCCTACCCCAACTAATATAAATGAAAAAGATTGGTGTTAATTTACCATTTGAAGATTTTATTGCTTAAAACCATAATATTTTTCCATTGTTTGATTGTTGGAGGTGTCCTTACAAAATTTACATGCTTAAAATTTTAGTTATTACAAGTTAGAAATTTCACAGATCCGATCCGAGAATTTCTGTTGTAAGTGATAGAACTACCACCACGCAGTAGGTTGGCCAGTCTTGGGAATGCCACCCTACCGGGTGATAAACCATGAACCACCGCCCTATGGAGCGGTGGTTACAAGATCTGCTACTTTGCACAGTGGTGGCAATCCTGTTTCTTAAAAACAAAACCTAAAATCCAAGATTTTTACAAAAACAAAAGTTACTACAATGTTCTAAAATACATTCTGAACTTGATTTTATGCACCTAAAGTTTCCAGTTTTGGGATTTCATTCCATTTGTTCATTTCTTAGTTAAAATTACTCATTTAAAGCATTTTCAAATCCAATAGTAACAATAACAACTACAAGATCTATTCCATTTTGTTCAACTAAATTTATTTCAATTTCAAGAGTATAAAGGATCTAAATCTACTTCTAATATTATTATTTGCTTACTACAAAATGCAGTAATTCCCTATCTAAAATTTGTTGTCTCATTCATTTTCACTACAACTCATATATCTAAAATAACTACACAAAAAATTTGCTATACATTTAAACTTACTATGCATACATTTTTGAAATCTCACAACTTCTATATTTCTTCCTCTCTTTTACCATAGTAAAATTTCACAATGAAAGTAACTTTCTTTTCCCATTGAGCATAGCTCATTTCTTTTAAAACAAAGAACTTCCTTTCTCACAATACAATCAAAACTTCAAATAAAGAGAACTACTTTCTTTTCTATTTCACAAACTAACTTTACAACACAAATCTTTCTTTCTTTTTTTCAATATACAATACAACTTTCAATAATTGAATGCAACTTTTCTTCACAAGATCAATACAATGTCCTCCACTTAAAGTGGGAATCATACAAGAATATAAGCTAAAATAAAATACAATATTACAAGTTCCTCCACTCTAAGTGGGAATAACACTAAGGAAGTTTTATTACAAGAAGGATTTTCTTAAGGACTCCAACAAGAGCTTCAAGATTCACAACACCAATAAGATATCTCCTTCATTATTTTATTGATTCACAACAAAATGGGCGAGAGGAAACACTCTCCACCCAACCAAAATATCCAATGAGGAGAATCCATCCTCCTCATTGGCCCCCGAGCCCCAACCACATTACAATGAGAGGTGAATCCAACACATGGCAACAAAAAGCTTCCACAACACAATACTACATTTTTTTTTCACAACCATTCGAAGAAAATTACACTCAACCGCAACACAAGAAGGAAAAATAACCAAAATAAACAAGGCTTAAAAATGAAAGCCAAAGGAGAAAGAACCTATGGGGAGGCCACTTATGCCTCCCAATGGGAAATGGGTGCCCACCTTAAAAACCTCCAATGCATATCTCAAATCCCTACATACTCTTATGCCTCCCTCAAGTACCTCTTATGCCTCCCATATACTCTTATGCCTCCCTCATACTCTTATGCCTCCCTCATACAAGAACAAGTAAGAAATGCAAGCATTCCTTGTCCAAGGTGGGGCACCCAACCCAAACTCCCTCCAAAACATGAAATAACTCTTATTCCTCCCTACATGAATTCTCCCCATAGTCCCCTCCTACACCACACTTAGGCAATCTACCCAAGCACCCAACAAACATTCCAAAACACTCAAAAATAACAAGCACATATACACAAATAAAGGAAAACATAAGCAAGAGTAAAGATCCTACCTTTCCATAGTAGATCTTGTTCCAAGAGTCAATCTCCAAGCTCCTTCCAACCCAAGAAATCACCAACAAGCTCCCACAAAGACCACAAGCTCTCAAAAATCCTCTAACTCCCCAAAAAATGCAAGAGCACAAAATGATGAAGTAACCCCCAAACAAGAAAAATAACTTCAATAAATAGAAAAGGGAGAGAGGAGGATGATGTGGCTCTAAGTAGGATGCCACCTCATTTCCTCTCCACTCCACATCACCCTAGTCAACCCCATACTCCAAAGCACAATTAATAAGTGGTTGAAGAAATGACATTTTACTTACACACACAATCTAAGCCCACACCCCCTAAGGACAAAATTAATTTCAAGAAATAAAGTGCAATAAAAATTTTACCTTTTTATCTTCCCAAAACACCTAATGGGGTCTAATTTTTACCCCTAAACCCATAGGTAGGGTTTGTATAGCAATTTAAGATTTGTGGGACAAGTTTAACTTGTTCCACAAGCCTCAAAATATGCCCTTAGGGACAAATTCGAATTTCCATGAGGGGGTAGAGTGTACAAACACTCCAGATCACAAGAACTCAATCTTACAACACAAAATCCAAGAGAATTCTACTCTAATAAATGAATTTCTTTGGTCACATCAATAATTAGTTTAGAACAAGATTAAATTAGCTTTAATTAAGACACTACAACCCATTAATAATAAAGGGTAAAATACATACACCAAATTCCAAATAATTAATACAATGAATTACATCACTAAAAATCACATACTAACATCAATTAAAGGAAAACTAAATAAAAGATAACACATAACCCCTTGGTCGCAATTCCCCCTAACAATAATTCAAACACACACACAATACATGTTGCCATGGTGACCCTTGTTGAATTCACCAAGAATTCCAATGTGGTTGGTCTCAATCCCTCGATGTTTTTGTGAATAAATTTACCTACAAAAACATGAACACCTCCTTGACCTCGTGGCCGCATTAAAAACATCTATAATAAAATATACAAAATAAGTCCACAATCATCTATATACGAATCAAATATCATCTAGGAAAATACCATATCATTTAGAATTTCTAGTAACGTTTCCATTCTACCTTTCATCCATGTCAAAATAATCACAACATTAGTTCGGTTATCAAATCCTACATAGTGTGGCGAGAGATTTTGCATGTCGAAATATATATATATATAATCATGTAAATCAACATATCGACATCAATACAAAAATGACTCAGTGATCCAAATGCATCATATATGAATCGAAATCAACAATAGTCCAGTATCTCTAACATCTAATATCATGCTAAATAAAAAGCTACAATAATATCCATAAGTGTAGTCAAGTATCAAAATCAATAACAAAAAGGTGTCGAAGGAAAGTGGGCACTACACAATCAAAACACAATAGTAATCATGATGTCCCACGTATCTTATCAATATGCTAACTAGAATACAACAACAAGGTTCAAGATTATAATCAACCGAAATTGAAATCATAGTTCAATCAATGTTGAAGAGGAGTGGGCATTACAAACAACCCCATCTTTATGGGCCTATTTCTACAATATTTTGTACCTTCACCTTATTTAAAGCCAACACTTGCACAAAAGAAATTCATTAGACTCACCTTTTTCTAAAGAATTTAAAATTAATGTGCCATTTTTAATATCCCTGAAATTTTTTAATAATCCATCGAAAATACAAGAGATTTGAATTCAAATTGGATTGACTACATTAAAAATTGGATGCATAAGGATATATAGACATTTGTTTGACAAATTTGTAAAGATTAGATTTAGATATTCGGGAAGACAAAAATTGAAGAGGTAAGTTTCAATTACGTTTTTCATATGTAAAAATTTTTAGTATGAAAATAATATACGAATACGTACAAAAAATTTAATTATGCATTGAATATAAAAATTTACATAGAGCGTTAGTTACCAAAATAATTACGAGTAATGTCTAAATATGGAAATAATGTTTGAATATGTAAAAAATGTTTGAATATATATTGGACATCTAGAAAATTCATTGAGTATTAATTATAGTAGCAGTCATTTAGAATTTCTTAATATATATAAGTGTTGTGTTTTTAGGAAATTAATATTTGAGTATACACAGTTAACTTTTTATTAACTAGTTAACTATGCATACCGAGATTAATAAACATACATTAAATATACACTGGAATTATTGAACGTGCATTGAATATATAGTTGTAAGTTTGTCATGTTTATGTTAATTTGTTGGGTATACTTGGGAATTACTAAGCATATATTAAATATACATTAGAATTAGTGAACATACATTGAATATGTTAGGAATATATTTGTTAGTGTGTACATTGTATGTTAGTCAAATATATATTAGGTACACTTGTATTATTATAAACGAGTAATTTTTATTTGTTCTTATTAATTATTAGGAAGTTGTGTATCTATCTATATGTCTATATAATAACCTCGTAATGTTCTACTAATAATATGCTGAATCTATTATAATATAGTTACCTTTATTCTATGTGTGTTTGGCTCTGTTAGTTCATAAAGCTCCTCCAAAATCTATCAGTGGTATCATCGTATCATAACAAAAGATTCATAAATATGGTCAGCTAATAATGGCAAGTTTGTATTGAGAAGAACAATCTATGTGCAATGTTGAATGTCATTAAGGAAAGATTGTGCTATTTGATTTGTTGGTAAATCTGTGTGAGAATTGAGTAATAGCACTCAAATATTATGATTTATTTTTTCAAGCATTGGTTAATCCTTATAATAAACTCGTATGTAGAATTATTTGATGATTTGGAGTGGTTAAAACATTATATTTGACTTCCAGCTTCTCTTCCACCTTTACCTTATGATTGCGGATGTACTTGGCGTGGAAAATAATCTTACTCGATGTCTATGTTTATTGACATCCAAATTCAAAGTATCTTGAATCGATTGCATTAAGTTCAATTTCTTCTAACTATGTTGCATGGGAGGATGCATAGTTAGTTGCATAAAAGGAATATATGAGAAAACTAGAGGTAACACAATTATTGAAAAATTTCTCATTCGCTAAAATCTTCATTGCGTGGTGACTAGAAGAAGTGAGTAGAACTCATGGAAATCCATGTCTTGCTAACTCAGATTCCTCAAGGAATGAGTGCATCTTACTCCTATTGGCCGTTCGAAAAATAAATGTCCTGATATATTTTATTGTAAATACAAAAACTTTCCTATAAAACATAATAAATAGCAGTTGGATATGAGTTACAAACTATGCTAGAGAGGATAATTAGGGAAAGTGTGTTGTTTGTTGGGATATGTATGAAAAATAAATGTTTTTAGGGATGTGTGAAGGGGAGGACCATAAGATATAAAATATAGCATTATTTTATGTCAATATATGTAGTAATTCATAAATCTAAATGTATTCTAACATGTAACTCATTGCATATAAAGTATTTGTTGCAGAGAGGGAGAAACTCATTTCTTGGACAAAATTTTCCTTATGCATATTGAAGAGGAGAAAGAATTACAAGACATGGTTAGGGAGGATTGGCTCATTGGGCCAAGGATGTGGACCCAAACATTTTTTTTGGGTATTTGATTCTAGTTGTATAGAGATGAGGTTCATTTATTTTGCTTTTGTTTATATTGTGTTGTAAGCAAAGCTATACATTACTATCTAAATGCATTGTGCCAATTTACGAGCAAGGGAAGGGAAACAAAATTTATATGCAAGAGAAAGAGTGGATACCAAGGAAATGTAGATGTATTTTTTTCTCAGATGTTGCAGGGGATTCCCACTATTGGCTGCTAAGAACCACTTCCTAGTGAGGTTAAGGTACAATCGACCTGTTTCACCAAATGCAATCACCAATTGTACAATACAATTTATATTATGCATGAGGAATATTCTTCTATTTATTTTATTTTAAAAAATTAGAAACGTCTTCCAGAGTTTACTATCATTTGTAAAATGATTAGATTTTACAAAGATATATAGAGTGATTATTTCATTCAAATCATTAGAAAACAACTTATTTGATTATATTTACATATTAACATAAAAACTCATATCAAACATTAATTTCAATTTGAGTTACGAAAGATCTAGCATCTAATTATACATCACAAATTACAACTCAAGAAACTTAACATGTTTTTCCTCTCTAGAATAATTTCTACAATCTTGTAATGCCTCGCCTGGGACACTAAAACCCACACTAAAATTTGACTAGAAAAAATTGTATAATTTTTATTGTTTTTAAAGTGAAAAATTAATGCTAATCCATTTCATAACCCGTTCCCATTAATAATTTATTTATATTAATTTATTTTACCCAAGATTATAAATACTAGCCCAAACACCATTCATTTATTTTATTCTACTAAGTATTTACTAGGGTCACAAAGTTTAAATCTTTACACCTCTTGTTATATTCACCCCTTTTAATTTATTTTCCCACTCCTAAATTATTTCTCATCCCCATTAATATTTCCATGACTTAAGAGGGTTTAGGATTGAATAGGAACCCTAGGATCAAAGAGATCTTAGCCCTTGATCAAAGTTTTTCCCTAAGGATGCCCTAAATTATCCTTATGTTCTTTTCCTTTCTCTATTCCTTTTCTCACTTGTCTTGTGTTGTCATTTGAATGTCCAGGTTGTGGAGGAGCTCAAGGAAAAGGTGGATTCATGGGGGGTTTCTCTCTTGAAGAGAAGGAGCTTGACAATATTGCACTATTTTAATTTATTTTTGCATGCATACCCAACTGAAATCTCCTTAGATTTGGGCTTTTTCCCTTTATACTCACATGATTATTGTAGTTATTTAATTTGTTACAGAGGCAACTACCTAGTTTTTTTACTTATATATAAAAATGTATTGGTAAGCCCAGATTACATCTAATTACTTTGAAACCCCAAAGGAAAAACAACGGATTTGTGGCGCCATGGCTTTAAGAGTACGAGGCATCGGTTTTGGAGAAGAGTAGGCCAAAAATTTGAGAGGGTGGGTAAAGTGGTTTGGAGGGATAAGGCCTACACGATAGAGAATGAGAGGTATTCACGTGAGGAAGGGGAGAGGACGGTGAGTGGAGAGGAGTTGGGGTGTGGAGGTGCGCGGTGGAGGGGAGAATGGATGGTAGTGGAGGTGTGGGGATTGGTGGATGAGGTGGGCAAGTTTGGGGAGGGGTTAGACCCTCCCCACCATTCCTATTTACTATGTTTTTCAATACATTAAAACAATTTCCTCCCACCGAACTTTTCAAAAAAAAAAAAACATAAAATTTCTTTGTTTTAAATTTTCATTTCATAATAAAAGTCAAAGAATTATTATATAATATAATATATATATATATATATATGTATATATATATATATATATAATATATTATATATCTGTTTGTTTTACTCTGGTAAATTGTAAAACAATGTAACAATTTTATTATATAATGCATTTTGTATTATATATATATATATATAACTTTTTTTATGATATATCGTATTTTGAAAGTTACCATAGAGTATTCTCTACGATAATGAATATTAAATAACATACTGCTATGTAAGAACTTAATGTAGTTGTTTTCTAAAATATGAATAAATGACATTTACTTAAATATCTTATATAATACTTTAGGAAGGAGGTAATGTCACAATTTGAAAAATAATAAACTTGGGTTGTTTTTCAACATGGTCTATGAATCTTAATAAGTTATTATTTTTGTTTTGAAATCAAATCTAGTCTAAAATGATTTATTTCTTTATGTGAAAAGAAGACATGTAGTGTTGTATTTCAATCAAGAGAAGAAACTAGAAACATGTCAAAGTAAGTTGCTACATTGAACACACATCTTAAAATTGGATTTCTTATGCAAGCACCTATTAAGTTTTTAACATGAAAAGGAGAGTGTAAACTAACTTCATCTCTTTGTATAAAACCACCAAATTTTTAAGAAAGTAACTATTAAGAGACTCACATTCCTTCCAATAAATCAACTTTCCTTCTCAAGTAATGGTTACAACAAATTCTTAATAAAAGAGACATTTTATTATGATATTTCATTTCCAAGAAGGTTAAACTCAATGTGCCATATATTTCTGAAATATATAACTACTCAAAATGAATCCCATCACAAGCTCCTTTGCAAGGATGAGGAGAGATTATTCAAACAAACATGTCTCAAGTTTATAAGTACTTTCAAATAAAAAAAAAACTTACAAGAAATTGAAGGCTTCCACATAGCCATCTTCTTATAATTACAATGATAGTGATGTCCACAAAAGATGAAGAAGAACAATGGGAACCAAGATGATAAGTAACTCCAACTAACTTCCACTTGAGCTCCAACTTCAAAAACTTGCAAAGAATCCAACACAAGGAGAAAAGGCTTGTTTAACCACCCAACCTTTAGGCATCATTACATGCCTTTCCAAGGTTGGAAGACATGCTAGCCTCCCCCAAGCCCATGGGAGAGAGGACTAGCTTCCACAAACTTTGCACAAGATTAAGGAGACAATCAAACATTTTTTTAAAATTTTTTTCACATATAAGACAAGACAAATACTAAGAAAACACCCATTTTTTTGAAAAGAAGGAAAGGAGGAGAAACCATATTCTACCTCCAAAATGGGGAAGAGAAGAAAGAGATCTCCAAGTGCCAAAAGTGTAGCCAACATTGGTTGCACATAAACAATAATCTCCACAACCTCCTTATTCCTCCAAAGTCATCAAACCCTCCTTATTTCTCCACCCATTCACCAAAATCCTTCTTGGGAGGATTTTCAAACCCAATGGACCACCTTCCCACCTCAAACCATTTGAGGGGAGTAACAAAAATCCTACATGGCTTGCCCATCAAGCCATGAGGTTTGAGAGGGAAAAATCCCTCTCTCTTCCCCCACAAACTCCAAAATCCATCATGTCATATGATGGATGGAGAAAAATAAAACAACAAGCATAATCAACAAATAGTCACACACAAGAAGCAACACACATTTAAAAAAAAACAAGACTAAGATCTAACATAATATAAAACATAAAATGAGCTCAAGGATCCTACCTCCAAAATATCTCCAACACTCTAACTTTTCCACTTCTTTATCCAAGCAAGCTCTAGCTCCAAAATCCACAAGCCTCCAAGCAAAAGCTCCCAAAAAAATTTCTCTTCTTTCCCCATGAGGGAGAATTTGAAGAGAAGCCAACAAAAATCCTCACAAATAAGGGGTGACATGTGTCACCCCTCTCTTCCCTCAAGGTCAAATATTCTCAAAATAAAAGAGAGAAAAGATAAAATAGCTTTTAACCCTCTTCTCCCAAATTACCCAAAATGAAAAACAAAACAAACTTGTGCAACTTTTAACAAAACACACATACCCATCCACCTTACATGGATGCACCCAAAGGAGCTAAAATCGGAGGAAAATCCCTCTCGTGCCTCAGAATTAAGCCCCTACCTATTAGGTAGGGTCCAAGGGCCTATTTTCATGCTAAGGGAACTCCCAAACTAAAAAGGGGTCACTTAAAATGCCTAAAATAGCCAAATTTCGGGTTTGGCACATTTGGGCACAAGTGTAGAGGATGTGGGGCCCACCCAAGGGTTCACATGTGACCCTAATCCCCTCTAATTAAATACACCATTACCCAAACACAAAACTTAATGCAAGTGGGGACCATTAAGTCCCCAAATCAAGTTTACAAAGAAACTAAACATCCTAAACAAGATTAATATTACATGACATACTACATTACAAATGAGGGTCACTCATGGTGCCCAAAATAATGAAATCTAATACTAAGGCCTCATATAATAAACATGGTTAGGACTTAGCCCCATGGGCTGCTTGTGCAAAATTGTGTAGTTACCTTTAATCCCACGTTCTCCTGTGACCTGTCACCTGCACACTCATTGTACACATTAAACGCGCTACACGATAAAATGTAAATCAACTACTCAATAAGAGATCAATGAATTCTATGCTAGCATATCATCATTTTGGAATCGAAAATGTGACAACATGCATAGTTATACACAATTCACCATGAGTTAGCCATAACGATAAAGTGACATACATCCATAAAATCCAAACATGCAACTAAACTGAGTATCCATCATATATAAATAAGGTCCAAACAACATCATATCAGTTAGTATTCATAATGTAACGACCCAAAAATCCATACATGAACAACACAAGTGAAATACAGATTATTATTTTTTTGACTTGCTTGACACATAACATGACGCAACATGTCATCACCAAGTATACAACTAACACTATGAACAACTTGATACAAGGATGGCCATAAAGGCAACATGGAAACGTTCACACATATCAAGGACAATTTACTTTTCTTTTGACAAGACAACATAGAAGTACAATCACGTAACACACTTACGGTTAGGGCCAACCACAAGGAGATATTCTTGAGGGTTATTTATTTTAAAAGGACATCTTGCAATTCTTAGCTTATGTTTTCAAGGAGGCTCAAGATATGATTCGTATGATTCAACTTGCCAAGCCAAGTTTATTCCTTTGACACTCGAGTAATTATCTTTAAATCTTCTCTATTATGACATTTATCTCGCTTAATCCGTTTATCAAGAAAAAGGAGTATTTAAATTCCACAAGGCCATCTGCTCACCACTAACACTACTAAGATTCGTTCTTGCCCACAAGACAACATGGTTTTAAGTTCAACACACTTAAGAGAAGAGATACAAGGTGCCCTTGAAAAAGGGTTAGAGGGAGAAGGTCGAGATGAAACATTTTTAGGACCTCATTAGTTATTGCCAGTATTAAATTGAAGCTAGGGCTCTTAACCAGAACTAACAACAACTTTACTTAGGCTTCGCTAAAAGTATTAACAAGGAGTAAAAGAATTTACTTTCCAAATGGCTGAGAGATAGATTGTGTGGTTTCAAAATTGTTTTCTCCTGTTTATTAAATCTTATTATCTTCCAGAACTAACCATAGATTTCCTTTAAGTTCGTTTAAGAATTCCACCATGAAAGGGATAGTGTTCATTAGTGTAGCTAGGGGTATCAAGTTATATAATGTTACTTGCAATGATAGTCCTACCCTTGATTACTCAAAGAATTTCTTGCTCTCAAGTTGGTGACCCCTACGTTACTTTATTTGAATACAACTTTTAATTTAACTTCCTGAAGTATTAAACAATCCCATGTTAGTTTACTTATGAAACTTTATTACTAAGTCATGGCAAGGTTAACTCAGAATTTATTCTCAAGGCAAAGTTGAAGCAACACTCATTAACGAGAACAAAACAAGATTACATCATTTCTTAAAATACTGATACTCCACAAGTCACTCAACCACAATAACCAAATTTTCTTATAATTTCAATGATGGGCACACAATGCAAGGTTTCCAAAGTTCAGATGATAAGTCCACAATACATTATACTAAGACATTAATCCTCTTCTAAACTTTCCATTGGACCTTAACAAAATTTGATCAACATAAAAAGGTTTCGAGCAAAGGATCTTCTCAACTGAGGTTGATGACAAAAGTCTACAAATCTATCCCTCATCTACACGTAAGATCCATCTGCAAAAATTTTCTACAAGAGTCAGTTCACGAGAACTGAGCAAGATAAGGCTACACAAAACCACCATAACTATTATCTAACAATATCGTGAAAAGGAAGCACTTTATTACAAGGAATTGGTTCAAACCTCTAAACACTATTAACACATCAAGCTAAAATAAAGCTTCATCATGCCAATAAAAGAAGGAGAAGACCTCATACTTAGGAGTTAGGAGTAATAACAAGGAAAGTAAAAGCAATCGTAAGAGAATGGCCCTCGGCCCTATAAGGAGAAAACAAACAATCTAGCAAAAACAGTAATTCCCATCAAGTAAGTAATTAAACAATAATTACAAGATTGAGATTTGATATAAATAGACCAACCATCTAGAAATTTATCAAAGGTACCAACGCATAGGATAAAATAATACATTTCTAAAAGAACAAAAGTTGATGGCCCAGTTGAGAAGGGGAAACACGGGTTCCAAAATTTAACACAAAAAGTCATGTATAAATGAGTTTCAAACCAAAATAAAATAGAGTATACACACAACATAAGTTTCAAGCGAAGGCATATTATACTAGTCTTGACCATTAACTACAAAGAGATTTACCAATCATTCAGAAGGGTCAAAGTCTTACGAGGATAGATGATAGTAGCAAACACGCGAGAGAAAAGGGAGTTCCGTCAAACAAGAGTATATAATAATGTCATCAACAATTTTATAACACTAAAGATTTGCAAACTTCCACAACAATTCTAATGTTTGATTAATTTAAAATAAATTATCCATTTCCCAAAACAACCATATTTTAAGGTAACCCTTGGTAACAACACAAAACAACCGTCACACAAAGATACAAACATAACTTCTAAGTGACATTATCAAAACAAAACCTTTTGACTTATGAATCCATAAGACTATCAAATGAAAGATGAGTTTTTCCCAAGGTTAATCACATTTAAGGAAATTTCCATCACAAACTATTACAGTAATTACGTGCATAAAAACCAACAAATATTAATTAATAATGTTAACATTACAAGGAGAAAATAATGCAAGTTAGGAAAAATAAAAGAGCGCCATCAACAATAATTACGAGAGGGGGAATTAGACCAAACTATTCTAGTGTCAATGAGGTTATTGGATTTTCGCACAATGAACCCTCCGCTAAGTTGATTCGAAATTCAACTTGCCAAACCAAGTTAATTATGGTTCAAGTTGATAGGGATGGTCAAGGTACTTCTTGAGGATGACCTTAAAATCCTAGAAACAAGATGAAAGATAGTATAGAAATCTAAACACGTGAGACGGCAAAACACGTTGCACACGAACCCTTTTATTCTACCAGTTTTAATACCAAAACTCTAAGCTGGCTAGCCCACGCATTACTCACACAATCCTACAACCTTTCTTTCTCGATGCCAAAAGGTTATCAAAGGGACTTGCGAAGGAGCTAAAAAAATGTCAAGGACAAACTTGGGTGCTAGGAAGGGGGTTTCATAGTTATTGTAAACTTACTTCCATGATATCGAAAATACTAGCTTGATCAACATAATAACTTGCAACTCAATCGCAGAGAAGAATTAATACATAAACAAAAAGACGTAGTTATATCATTCGAGTAATATAACATTCGTGAGGAGAGGGCACATGCATCCTTTTGACCCACATCACAATCGATAAAAGCTAAAACAAGAAGAAACAAGCTTTAAGTTTGTTAAAGGAAATCTCCCATCATGACATCCAACCTGACAAATCAATGCAAGGAAAAGTGGTTCGATTTCATGATAATTTTAAATAGAATAATAGTAGAAAAGTGTAGAAATATCTTTCCTTTTCTCCAGATTCAAGGTTTCAAGGACACCGTTAGGACAAAGAATACAACAATCATCCTCGAAGTCGAATCTCCCTTTTTTGGTTTACACTCAAGCTCCATTACGATGTTTGAATTTTCCCACCCAATGTTCTTTGGAAGCCATTTTCAAATTCCCCCAATCTTCCAAAACTAGAATATCTCAAGTCTCTAGGACAAGTGTGACTTTGATCAACACTCACAGTAATCCCAAACAATAACCAAATTGTTTCCACGCATATTTCAATGGTGGGAGATATTTGTTTTTTTCAGAAAGATGCTCCTCATGCTTCAATCTATGTCTATTGGATTTTTTTCTTTCACGACGGTAGAACTATTAGTGCAAAATCAAAAGACACCCCGGATGCAAATCAGGCTTCTAGGTTGATCACTCTGCATCCGGTGTGATTACACAACATTGAATCCTTTCTCCGGTGTGGGACTGTAAAATGAGAAAGGAATCTCCAGAGAAGGCAAGTTCCTGCTCCTAAACTTTTCTACAAGCTATTTCCGAGAAATGAGTGTAAGCAAGATAATCTAATCCTAATCTAACCATGCCAAGGAACAAGAGAGAAAGAGAAGGGAAAAATAGCAAAAGCCTACACTAAAACGATTAACATACACTAGAGAAGGAGAATCTTCAACATCTATCAAAAAGGAGAAGTCATGGACAAAGAGAGGTGAGCAATGGGAAGGATGGATCGTAAGAGATGCATCCTCCAGCCCAAGGATAGATTTCACACGGAAAATGTCCCAAAACTCCATAAACACAGCTCCGGACCTGCAAAGAACATTCAAACGTGCACAAATACACTGCAAAGAAGAAGGCAAGAGGAAAACAAGCGAAGAACGAGCAAGGATGGACAGATGCATCACAAAACATGTTTTTGTCTAAAAGAAAGTTTGCAGTTTATCAGAACATCATTTCATTAGTAAAAGGAAAAAAACACCATAAAGAGTAGGAGATGATTCAAGCTCCATTTTCAACCCTAGAGAAGAAAAGAAGGGAGGACAGAGCAAAAATATCAACTCGTTATATTAAGCCCCTCTTTACAATATATAGGAAGAATGAGAGAGGGAAAAAAGAGGGAATTCAGATCTACCGCAACCACTTCTAGGTCACATTTAAAATCATCACATTATGGTAGAAAGCGGTAGATCCTAGCAAAACAAGAGTATATATTAAAGTTTGGTTGTCAACAAGGCGTCATACGGCTATGAACACGTGTGAGACATTTCTCGATTTTCTCCTCCAAAATGCACCAAAACTTGAGATTAACCCTACAATCATAGATAATTTCACAAGCTTTCCGTTGATATAAAGAATGTGCCAACTGAGCTCTGGATCGAAAGATATGGAGATCTCGAAGATCTAGGGCACAAAACAGGCAAAAAACGGATTTTTAAATTTCTTCCCGCGCTCTAACACTGGATGACACGTGGCACGTGCTGATTACACCGAATAATTATCTCTCCTCCACCTTTCCATGGGCTTTCCTTTGAAATTTCCTTGTTAACCCTAGCTTGGACATGTGGCACTATCCCAAGTTCGGGTCGAGTGCTTGAAACCTCGCCCCTTGACTTTTGGACTTTTCTCCTTGTGACATGTGTCATGATTTCATTGGTCCAAACTGGGTCTAGTGCTCTTTCGTGCCCTTCGCGTCTTTTTGTCTTGGATGCCCCAGGCTTAGTTTGGAAAAGGAGAAACCTTTTATCCACATTTGAAATGGGCTTCCTTGTCCCTTATCTGCCCGATGACACGAAACAAGACTGATTGGCTCTCGGCCTTAGAAATCTAAACCCGCGAGACCACACGTCCCTTTGTCCCAACCGTCCCACTTTTCCATTTCTCTGAAGATTCTTGTTTTGGCTAAACCATCTGGCTAGACCACGTCCATTTGTCCCAAATGTCCGGTGCTTCGGCAGGACAAATTCTTTCGGTTCGCCAGGTGATTCGGCCGATTCACGTCTTTACGGCCCAAATGTCCAACGTTTTGTGTAAAAGTTCTCATTCTTAGCCGATCCGGGGGTTCACGTCTTCGTGGCCCATGATGTCCCAAAGACTAAACTTGGCGATCTCTTCCACTTCAATGAGGCTCACCCTTCCACATCCGCGTGTCCCAATGGCCCGATTGTTCCTTTGCGAAAATTCTCTTTTCGACCGAACTGGTGGTTCGCACATCCTTCCGCACTCACGACCTAGATGATAAAACAAGAAGAAACAAAGTGAAAGGAAATATCCATCATCACATCCGGACCTCGAAAAAATAAATGCAAGGAAAAGTGCCGGTTCGGGTCCTTCGTGCACTCTTGTCCCGCTTTACTCCCGATTAAGGAAAAGTGGACAAATTTTCTTTCTTCTTCCGGCCGATCTTGCATTTCACGTCCATTTGTCCCAAGGTCCTGGGGACTAGGACTTAGCCGATTTTCACAATTTTTCCTGGCCCGAGCCTATCTTCATTCTAATTTTTCACATTTTCTCGAGCTTGATCTTCTCCTTTCTAGACTAGGAACATAGAAAATTTTGAGGGGACCCTAGAAACATGATTCTTTGGCCCCGAATCCATCCATTTGCACGGGACTTGAGAATTTGTTTTTCAGAAAGATGTATGTTATCAATTCAACCATCGGGGGTGAATTTTGGATAATGAGGAACCACAAAAAGGTTTAAGGTTAATATCATAACACTTTTCGGAGGAGCAACATCGAATATGACATAGAAGTCTTGAGACCCTCTGCTCTTATTTGATGAAAAGTTTTAGTAATTGTGGAAGCATTTTCATTCGAGGTTTAGACTCTTGCCTCATAGTTTCATTGGCATTTGTCTCTATACCATCATCTTCTTTATATGTAGGTTTCGATCGATCATTGTTACTAGCCTGATGTTGTTTAATTGAAAATTCATTCCTGTTACACCCTCCATCCTCATGCATGATTCTGTCTCTAATATTCTTCCCTCCCTCTAGTATATCATGCTGTGACTCACATTTTATCATTTCAGAAACACAAATTTGAACATCTACATCTTCTTGTTCCTGGCATTTCTCTTGAAGAGACATATCTCTTTCAGATATTTGACATGATTGTTCTTTATGGCTGTTCCCAGAAAAACATTTAACCCTATGCTCAGCAGTATCATTTTCTACGCAGCTTCAACCTTCCCCTGCACCAAATCACTTTTCTGTTCATTGGTCCTTAGAAGAGTTTCTTTCTCGTTACTTTGTTCAGGGAACATGACCTTTCTATGTGAGGAAGGACTGTGATTTCTCACACTTCTGGATCCCTTTGGTATTTCCACTGGTTTCCTCAGACACTGGAGAGGCTTCAACCCTGCGACATCTACGTCTTCCATTATTCTCAAATTGCAGTCAATAAGACCTTTGATGAGGACTGAAACATGCTCGAGAGTTCCACACAGTCCTGGATGATAAAGCAGAAGTAAAATATGGAAACCTTCGAGTATGAAATACAGTATTTGGATGATTCGAAAAGGATGGAGGTATGTGAACTGTAACAGTGGGAAAAGATAACAATTCCATAAATTCGAGCGGATGACTGTCCAAATACAACTACAGCATCGTCACAAAGCCAAAAGGGTTACGCAAAAAGAAACCAGAGCCAAATTCGAGCCGACACCATCAGATGGGTTTGAGCAAGCAGCAAGGCAATTTGTGCTTCGTGAATATACTGAAATGAAACAGATCCGTCTCTATGAGATCCTCTTCCATGGGTTACATCGCAAAACAAGCAAGGTCTCAGTAGAGAATCATTGCAAAACAAATTCATCAGGTCTCCTGGTAACACTCTCACTGTCACACAGTCGATTTTGATAGAAATATCTTGAAGGAGAATCCCGAATTTGAGGATGCGTTCAATACTGAACAGATAACAATGTAGTTGGACAGCCTGCTCATTGGAAGCACTCAAAACGGCTTCTGCCTTACTAAAATGCTCCTACCACCTGGCAATTTACTGTTACAGGCTGTTTGCTGTGGAGATCCGGCAAGAACACACTTCGCAGCACCCACGAAAATGGAGGAAACGCGCCTTCCTCACTCGCTAAAGCTCCACGCCCCTCCTCCACAAGGAACCAGTCTCCAGAGGAGCCCACGCGGCCAGGAAGAAAGCTCGAACAAAAAAAGACTAAAACCAAACAACAGACTCCCCAAAACAGGGGTTTCCTTTCCCCAAGACTCCGCAGACAAAGGCATCAGGAAGTCAAAGAAGTAGAGCAGGTCATAAAAAAAAAATACAGGTCTGAGTGGTTGAAAAGTTCTTTGGAAGAGACAAAGTGCCAACCGCCCCCACTTGGCATTCAAACCAAAGGAAAACCAATCACGCCTAGACTTTACTAACTCCACCCTCCACACCAAGAAGGAGATAAAGCATGTTGTGTACATTGCTATCCAAGTCCAATAAATGACCAATATTGGTAGGTGCAAAGCAAAGACGCCACAAGGAGCAAATTTCGTGCCAAAATGGGATGTTTGGAACAGCCTGTGGGCATCCATCAAAACCATAATGGAGACGGGATTTTCGTCATATGTTGTATTTGCAAGTGTCCTGGCGAACATGCATGTAAATTTTGGAAGTATACACATGACACAAAAAAAAAAAGGGCAAGGACGTAACATCGAAGGTCGATGCCGAACAGGCATTACATTCTCCTCCCCTTAAGAAAAGCATCGTCCTCGATGCGACATAACACAACGGAAAAGAAATGGTTCGCAACCAAGGCAAGTTACAGGAGAAAGTACACTCTATGGTTTAAAATTTTAGTTGATTAAAGCATGGTCACAAGGTAGCCTTAGGGACATTTGGTAGAAATTTTAACTTTCAATGTTCTGTGAAGATTGGCAGTTCTTTCTTGTTCATCATTTCATTAGCCTCTTTCCATTATCCTTATTTCTAGTTTTAGTTTCTTTAAAAAAATATATCATCATTAAAGAGTTTTGATTTATTCCTTATTGTGGGTGCCCAACATGAACTGCTAATACAACACCCTATCAAGTTCAAAAGACACTACAGATTCACAAGCACACAAGTATATACTTCATGATTGTATTACACCACAAAAGGTTACTCAAATACGGAATAGAATAGGCACAGTCCACATAACATAGTACTCATCACACATCAATGACTGACATACAAAATACTCACAAAAGAGTACTATAATCCACAGACATTTCCTCAATTTTCATCAATGAAAAAATTCACATAACACCAAACAAATGCTACAGGTACATAGTGTCCACAAGGGAATCAATGACATAACCACAACATCACAACACATATCCATCTGACATGAGTAACACATACATCAAAATACCACTACCAAAACATCACAATAACTCAACATATATCCCGAAACATCGACCATATAGACAAATATCATAAGCTTCCCTCAAACTCTTATGCCTCCCTCAAGTCTCTTATGCCTCCCTCAAGTCTCTTATGCCTCCCTCAAGTCTCTTATGCCTCCCTCAAGTCTCTTATGCCTCCCTCAAGGAGGCCGGTTGACCCTATGGTCCAAGACACATAGAGTTCGAACACTCCTAACCCAAGTGACATAATAACGCGTGGTTCAACAACCCGCTAGTTATCTGTACTCCTTGGGGCGTACCCCATACAACGAAGCGGGTCCATAGGTCCAACCATTTCATGGTGCATCCCATGACCCTATTCCACACATCATGACAATAGAACCAACATAACAATCCAATCAAAGTGCCAAGTGGCAAAGTACAAGCCTTGGGCAAGGCGGTAAAATCTTAAATTTTAAAAGAAGATCCAAAACCAAGCAAAATAAATGGCCAAATAGCCATAGTTAGTATCAAAATCCACATGTTAGTGCCACAAACCAAGGAAATGCCCAAAATTGTAAAGCATGGCAATCAAGAAAAGTTGCTGGTCCATACAAAATAAAATAAAAAGCTCAATTTATAAATAAAATCAACTTATAATAATGTCACATTACGATAACTGTGTGGCTTTATCTAGCCACCAAAGGGGTACTCAATGAGTTGCTAGCACTCGAAACATCGAGCCTTGGCTCGTAATTATATATCAATAATACAACTGTCATCACCTCCATCTAAATCATCCCGCCACCACTTCGACAAGGCTAAACATAGTCATAGTTTCACTTAGGTTGCATACATACAACCACATAGGGAGAGAGGAAAGATTCACATGTTATCTACTAAACTGAGTTTTGGCTCGAGTTATTGACCCATGGTACACCATTCCTCACTCTCAACATACACTTCTACCGATTACCCTCAAGGTCGGCTAGCGTAAGGTTCACAACACAACATACAACAACATCACTAACATAATGGTGGCACACACATAACTACCATAACGTCTTACATATGGTACATATATAGGGTAGATCACGATCATACATTCACTGAGTGTAACACATCACTTTACCACATTCTGCACCCAAAGCACAATCACCATACGATAGGGTTCATACACTCACCGTATGACCCCAAATCACAACATGAAGCATTACATATTTGCACAAATCATACATACGATGAACATAGTACATCACAACATAACATCTATTGCTACATAACAAGGTGGTACACACATTTCTTCAAAACATGGTAAAAACATCATGATACAACTCATTTCTTTTAACATCAATCTAGTCATACAACACATTGACACACCTACATACCACAATATGTCACAATGCTCCAACACTACGTCATCCACATTATAATTCTTTTCACACATCACAAACAGTGATTCACAAGTGAACTCTTTCTAGAATCCACAAGAAGGAGAGAGAATACTCCCATCCCCAACATATCAACATGATTACAAACATGCACAAGGTGACATACACATCATGTGCATTCACAATATCACAATTACGACAATAATCACATCACGCTTAAAGCACATTACTCTTCCAATATCTACCACCATCATGCAACATCATCATCATCATGCAGTATCATCATGTAACACCACCACCACCATGTAACATCATCATACAACACCAATCCGGCCCATAGGTTGAGAGCATGAACCTACACTCTGATACCAAGTGTAACGACCCAAAAAAAAATCCACACACGAACAACACAGTGAAATACAGGATAAATTTTTTTGACTTGCTTGACACATAACATGACGCAACATGTCGTCACCAAGTATACAACTAACACTGTGAACAACTTGATACAAGGATGGCCATAAAGGCAGCACGGAAACGTTCACACATATCAAGGACAATTTACTTTTCTTTTTGACAAGACAACATAGAAGTACAATCACAGAACACACTTACGGTTAGGGCCAACCACAAGGAGATATTCTTGAGGGTTATTTATTTTAAAAGGACATCTTGCAATTCTTAGCTTATGTTTTCAAGGAGGCTCAAGATATGATTCGTATGATTCAACTTGCCAAGCCAAGTTTATTCCTTTGACACTGAGTAATTATCTTTAAATCTTCTCTATTATGACATTTATTTGCTTAATTTGTTTATCAAGAAAAAGGAGTAATTAAATTCCACAAGGCCATCTGCTCACCACTAACGCTACTAAGATTCGTTCTTTCCCACAAGACAACATGGTTTTAAGTTCAACACACTTAAGAGAAGAGATACAAGGTGCCTTGAAAAAGGGTTAGAGGGAGAAGGTCGAGATGAAACATTTTTAGGACCTCATTAGTTATTGCCAGTATTAAATTGAAGCTAGGGCTCTTAACCAGAACTAACAACAACTTTACTTAGGCTTCACTAAAAGTATTAACAAGGAGTAAAAGAATTTACTTTCCAAATGGCTGAGAGATAGATTGTGTGGTTTCAAAACTGTTTTCTCCTGTTTATTAAATCTTATTATCTTCCAGAACTAACCATAGATTTCCTTTAAGTTCGTTTAAGAATTCCACCATGAAAGGGATAGTGTTCATTAGTGTAGCTAGGGGTATCAAGTTATATAATGTTACTTGCAATGATAGTCCTGCCCTTGATTACTCAAAGAATTTCTTGCTCTCAAGTTGGTGACCCCTACGTTACTTTATTTGAATACAACTTTTAATTTAACTTCCTGAAGTATTAAACAATCCCATGTTAGTTTACTTATGACACTTTATTACTAAGTCATGGCAAGGTTTAACTCAGAATTTATTCTCAAGGCAAAGTTGAAGCAACACTCATTAACGAGAACAAAACAAGATTACATCATTTCTTAAAATACTGATACTCCACAAGTCACTCAACCACAATAACCAAATTTTCTTATAATTTCAATGATGGGCACACAATGCAAGGTTTCCAAAGTTCAGATGACAAGTCCACAATACATTATACTAAGACATTAATCCTCTTCTAAACTTTCCACTGGACGTTAACAAAAGTTGATCAACATAAAAAGGTTTCGAGCAAAGGATCTTCTCAACTGAGGTTGATGACAAAAGTCTACAAATCTATCCCTCATCTACATGCAAGATCCATCTGCAGCAAATTTTCTACAAGAGTCAGTTCACGAGAACTGAGCAAGATAAGGCTACACAAAACCACCATAACTATTATCTAACAATATCATGAAAAGGAAGCACTTTATTACAAGAATTGGTTCAAACCTCTAAACACTATTAACACATCAAGCTAAAATAAAGTCTTCATCATGCCAATCAAAGAAGGAGAAGACCTTGTACTTTAGTTAGGAGTAATAACAACGAAAGTATAGCAATCGTAAGAGAATGGCCCTTGGCCCTATAAGGAGAAAACAAACAATCTAGCAAAAACAGAATTCCCATCAAGTAAGTAATTAAACAATAATTACAAGATTGAGATTTGATATAAATAGACCAACCATCTAGAAATTTATCAAAGGTACCAACGCATAGGCTAAAATAATACATTTCTAAAAGAACAAAAGTTGATCGGCCCAAGAAAGGGGAAACACGGGTTCCAAAATTTAACACAAAAAGTCATGTATAAATGAGTTTCAAACCGGAAATCAAATAGAGTATACACACAACATAAGTTTTGAAGCGAAGGCATAGTATACTAGTCTTGACCATTAACTACAAAGAGATTTACCAATCATTCAGGAAGGGTCAAAGTCTTACAGGCTAGTAGCAAACACGCGAGAGAAAAAGGGAGTTCCGTCAAACAAGAGTATACAATAATGTCATCAACAAATTTTATAACACTAAAGATTTGCAAACTTCCACAACAATTCTAATGTTTGATTAATTTAAAATAAATTATCCATTTCCCGAAACAACCATATTTTAAGGCAACCCTTGGTAACACAGTCAACCGTCACACAAAGATACAAACATAACTTCTAAGTGACATTATCAAAACAAAACCTTCCGCTATGAATCCATAAGACTATCAAATGAAAGCTGAGTTTTTCCCGAAGGTTAATCACATTTAAGGAAATTTCCATCACAAACTATTATGGTAATTACGTGCATAAAAACCGACCAATATTAATTAATAGCGTTAACATTACAAGGGAGAAAATAATGCAAGTTAGGAAAAATAGAAGAGCGCCATCAGCAATAATTCTGAGAGGGGAATTAGACCAAACTATTCTAGTGTCAACGAGGTACTGGATTCGCACAATGAACCCTCCAGCTTAGTTGATCCGAAAAGTTAGTTATGGTTCAAGTTGATAGGGATGGTCAAGGTACTTCTTGAGGATGGCCTTAAAAGCCTAGAAACAAGATGAAAGATAGTATAAGAGTCTAAACACGCGAGACGGAAAAACACGTTGCACACGAACCCTTTTATTCTACCAGTTTTAATACCAAACTCTAAGCTGGCTAGCCCACGCATTGCTCACACAATCCTACAACCTTTCTTTCTCGATGCCAAAAGGTTATCAAAGGGACTTGCGAAGGAGCTAACAAAAAACGTCAAGGACAACTTGGGTGCTAGGAAGGGGGTTTCATAGTTATTGTAAACTTACTTCCATGATATCGAAAATACTAGCTTGATCAACATAATAACTTGCAACTCAATCGCAGAGAAGAATTAATACATAAACAAACAGACGAAGTTCTATCATTCGAGTAATATAACATTCAGAGGAGAGGGCACACGCATCCTTTCGACCCACATACTGTCAACGATAAAAGCTAAAACAAGAAGAAACAAGCAGAAAGGGAAATCTCCCATCATGACATCCAACTGACAAATCAATGCAAGGAAAAGTGGTTCGATTTCACGATAATTTTAAATAAAATAACAGTAGAAAAGTGTAGAAATATCTTGCCTTTTCTCCAGATTCAGAAGGTTTCAAGGACACCGCCTCGGACCAGCAACAACCATCCTCAGGTCGAATCTCCCCTTTTTTGGCTGGGCACTCAAGCTCCATTCTGATGTCTGAATTTTCCCACCCAATGTTCTTTGGAAGCCATTTTCAATTCCCCAATCTGCCTGTCACTAGAATATCTCAAGTCTCTAAGACAAGTGCGACTTTCATCAACACGTAGAATCCCTAGCACTGAGCTGTTTCCCACGCATACAGGTGGGAGATATTTGTTTTTCAGAAAGATGCTCCTCATGCTTCAATCTATGTCTGCTGGATTCTTTTTCTTTCACAGGTGGAACCACAGAAGGTTTAAGGTTAATATCATAACACTTTTCAGAGGAAGCAGCATCAGAATATGACTTAGAAGTCTTGAGACCCTCTGCTCTTATTTGATGAAAAGTTTCAGTATTGGTGGAAGCATTGTCATTCAGTTTCAGACTCTTGCCTCATAGTTTCATTGGCATTTGTCTCTATACCATCATCTTCTTTATATGTAGGTTTCTGATCATTGTTACCAGCCTGATGCTGTTTAATTGACAATTCATTCCTGTTACACCCTCCATCCTCATGCACGATTCTGTCTCTAATATTCTTCCCTCCCTCTAGTATATCATGCGTTGTGACTCACGTTTTATCATTTCAGAAACACAAATTTGAACATCTACATCTTCTTGTTCCTGGCATTTCTCTTGAAGAGACATATCTCTTTCAGATATTTGACATGATTGTTCTTTATGGCTGTTCCCAGAAAAACATTTAACCCTATGCTCAGCAGTATCATTTTCTACGCAGCTTCCAACCTTCCCCTGCACCAAATCACTTTTCTGTTCATTGGTCCTTAGAAGAGTTTCTTTCTCGTTACTTTGTTCAGGGAACAGGACCTTTCTATGTGAGGAAGGACTGTGATTTCTCACACTTCTGGATCCCTTTGGTATTTCCACCGGTTTCCTCAGACACTGGAGAGGCTTCAACCCTGCGACATCTACGTCTTCCATTATTCTCAAATTGCAGTCGATAAGACCTTTGATGAGGACTGAAACATGCTCGAGAGTTCCACACAGTCCTGGATGATAAAGCAGAAGTAAAATATGGAAACCTTCGAGTATGAAATACAGTATTTGGATGATTCGAAAAGGATGGAGGTATGTGAACTGTAACAGTGGGAAAAGATAACAATTCCATAAATTCGAGTGGATGATGACTATCCAAATACAACTACAAAGCATCGCCACAAAGCCAAAAGGGTTACGTAAAAAGAAACCAGAGCCAAATTTGAGCCGACACCATCAGATGGGTTTGAGCAAGCAGCAAGGCAATTTGTGCTTCGTGAATATACTGAAATGAAACAGATCCGTCTCTATGAGATCCTCTTCCATGGGTTACATCGCAAAACAAGCAAGGTCTCAGTAGAGAATCATTGCAAAACAAATTCATCAGGTCTCCTGGTAACACTCTCACTGTCACACAGTCGATTTTGACAGAAATATCTTGAAGGAGAATCCCGAATTTGAGGATGCGTTCAATACAGAACAGATAACAATGTAGTTGGACAGCCTACTCATTGGAAGCACTCAAAATGGCTTCTACGCTTTGAAACGCCTGCCGCCACTGGCATTTTTACTATTACAATTTGTTTCTTTGTGGAGATCAAAGCAAGAACACACCTCGCAGCACCCACGAAAATGGAGGAAACGTGCCTTCCTCACTCGCTAAAGCTCCACGCCCCTCCTCCACAAGGAACCAGTCTCCAGAGGAGCCCACGCGGCCAGGAAGAAAGCTCGAACAAAAAAACCAGACTAAAACCAAACAAAAGACTCCCCAAAACAGGGGTTTCCTTCCCCAAGACGCGGCAGACAAAGGCATCCGGAAGTCAAAGAAGTAGAGGAGGTCATAAAAAAATACAGGTCTGAGTGGTTGAAAAGTTGCTGGAAGAGACAGGCGGCCAACTGCCCCCCCACTTGGCATTCAAACCAAAGGAAAGACCAATCACGCCTAGACTTTACTAACTCCACCCTCCACGCCAAGAAGGAGATAAAGCATGCTGTGTACATTGCTATCCAAGTCCAATAAATGACCAATATTGGTAGGTGCAAAGCAAAGACGCCACAAGGAGAAAATTTCATGCCAAAATGGGATGTTTGGAACAACTGTGGGCATCCATCAAAACCATAATGGAGACGATTTTCATCATATGTTGTATTTGCAAGTGTCCTGGCGAACATGCATGTAAATTTTGGAAGTATACACATGACACGCATAAAAAAAGGGCAAGGACGTAATTCACAAGGTCGATGCGACAGGGCATTACACATAACATCATAAGATAAAGTGTCAACATAGTAATCAAGCCAAATTGGTGCTATACGCCCAAATTTCCATATATGTCTAAGGAGGTCAAATATCCTAACATAATGTCCAAAATATATTAAATCCTGTCAAAACATGTCTATGGGTAACGAGAACAGAAAATAACCAAGGCTATAAAAATGCGGGAACTACATACATGATGCGAAACATAATTTTGTTACATTAAGACATTTGGTGACTATGTAGAGGGCCACACACTCATATGTTGTATCGTAATTAATGGATATTCAAATGTGTATTCCTAAAGAGAAAAATTAGGAATTATCATTGACATGTTATCTAACATATTGGAGAATCCAAATATTTTGTGTTAGATAGTGGGTCAACTTTGTATGTCAGTATAGAGTTTTATTATTTAATTAGTTTAATTTTTTTAAGTTATAACATAGAATATTTAACGTAATTATTTTTTTCTTTCGATTGCAGATGTTGGATTTATATTTTGAATGGATAGTTAGGGGACACACTTTATATATTGATTTGCATCGTTGAACTACAATGTATTTTATTATGCATATAGATTTGAACATAAACCCTCATTGAAAATTTATTTAAAATTGAGTTACAAGAGATCTAGCATCTAACTATAGTGGAAATTGTATCATTTTACATTGCTACTTATTTAGGTTTTAGTGGAATTCCAATTTGTATTTTCAAGAAACAAGGAAAAAATGAAAAGAAAAAAATCCGTAAGAAAGAACTTTATGAGTATGGCCAAAGGAGGTTAATCAAATATAAATGCAAATAATTTAGTTAAGGCTTAAAATATTTAATACTTGTTGATAATCCTTATTTTTTAAGAGCAATAGCTCCACACTTTCTCTTGCATTTTCTCCTCTCTACCCCAAGCACATTACATATGCCGATAAAGTGTTGTGTAATGTTGCATTCACAAGGGAAATTAATCATGTTAATGTTAATGTTTTTTTACTAATGTTTGTGTTTATTATTTTAATTAAATCAATCTTAATAAGATGTGTTTGTATTTCTATTGTTTTCGGATTTGGGTTTCTAAAATGTTAAATAATTAGTAATTTTAAAGCTTTTATTTTAAGTTTCTTATGAATCGAAACAAATGATGTTTGGAAGATGTAGACATGATAATCATCAAGAGCCATTACGATTATTTCATTAAAAGCAACACACAAGTACTAAACTCGTTAGCTCACATTTGCCAACATACTTACATAGCATGCAAAATTTCATATCGGCACCATGAAAGTCTATGTAGGGAACCAAGTCAAGAGGTGACAAAGGTTGCTTCCGAATAACAAATATTAACCAAAATACAGAGCAAGTCATGCGACAACTAGGGGAGAGGTCCGTATAAAGCAATGCATCGTAACTTTAGGGGTGCGTAGATGTATGTATGTGTTTAGTCTAAATTCAAAAATTATATCTTAATGTAGCATGAGATCTATGCGCCACATCATTTTTTTCGTTTCACGTGTTTATTGGAGGGAAAGGTAGTTTTGGATTTGATTTAATATGCAAAAATATTATAAAGCATTTGAAAGAGGGACCAATATTGAGCATCCTATTTCTCACATTGTTAATGGCTTTTAAAAATGTCATTTATCAAAAAGTGAACAACTACTAGTACTATTTTCAATAACCTATGGTGAAACCAAATGTATATGTTTTGGTGCATGCAAAATTATAAGGTCCTTTCCCCTATTAAAGGTAATATATAAACAAAATAGGATACTTATAGGGCTCATTCTTACAACCACCTCTTAACGACATGCCCATACCTATTTCTAGAATAAGTTGGAAAAATGAAGCTGCGATAGTGTTAGCTACATTCTTTCACCAAATATAATCAACACCTTCACCAACTTCAAAGAACAAGAATCCAATGATCCATGTAAGTAGTACGTTAAAAATATAAAAATACACACTAGTACAAGGGAGTGTTGGTTTCTCTATCATAATAAGAAACTAGCACAAGGGACTGTGGGTCTCTCTATCATAATAAGTTCGTAAGTGGTCCTGGATGGGTGATTGTGATTTAATTAGCCCCATGTAAAGATATTTCACAACATGAGTATATTTGTCTTCACGCGAAAAACGTCTAGGTGCTAACGTAGGGCAGTGTCTATTAGACGCCGTGTAAATTTATCCATCATTCCAGCGGACCATTGACAACCGAGAATATGTGCGAACCGTCGGCTTATTCCATATCGACGCAGGTCAAATCTGGATCAACCTCCAAAGCATTAGCTGTTCAACACTCTTTGATTGTGATTTGTTGTTACATGTGCATGAACTGTGCTATTTCTCCCAATTTCCAACACTCACGTTCCTCATGATCAGATCCATGTGCAGACAAGCGAGTTACTACTGTACAAAGTAAACCCTAAAAATAATGGCCAGCTGGTACCCAAGGTAGGCATATGATCACGTAACGACTTTATTTCAGCTTAACAATGTGGCAGTGCGAATATACGAAAATCTTTAATTTGATCTTTGCCCATTCGTTTCTTACCGTGTACTTGCTTAGTAAATGGTATTAACAGCTCTTGTCAGCTTGTTTAAATGTTTTCGTTTACTAATAAAATTACTATAGTGGTATTGGTACTGGTACCTATCATCTATTGGCTACTTTAATTGTTTTTGAGCCATTTATGCAAGCTAAGTACTACGAGCAAATGGTAATTTATTGGATAATTAGTCCACATAATTATGGGTAGTTTGAATATTAGGGACTCGTGGAGCATCGATCTTATACGGAGCCATTACGTACTTTGGGAAATAATAGATGGTCGGTGACTCGGTAGACAGTTTCTAGATAGTTTTAAGGCACCACTGAAGTATTATATATGAAAAGAGACGTGGCTTACCGAGTCGTATTTCGTTAGAAAGATTTCTTCGGCTGCGGGAGGAGCATGAGCATCACGAGACTTTATGGAAACTGTTGGTAGCAGCCATTTTGGGTGTAGGTATACAAAGACATCTTTTCAAAGATTGAGTTAACTAGCAATCACACGTGTGGTATGCGATGTGAACGTTGAAAGCAGGGATCCAACTTGAAGGGTTGGTCCGAATTTTATTGTGAAGTGTAAATAGTATACCATTCTTTTGATGATGAAAATAAGTACGAATGTTTTACACTTCATATAGCATGAATAAATCAGTATATATGTCATAAATATTAAAATTAGCAATATCACCTTTGGTGACATTAAAAGTTGATACCACACGTCATAATTTAAATTTAATTATATTTAAATATTGATGAAAATTAATAAATATTAAAATTAAGAAAATATTTATTAAAAAATAACAAATAAAAAATTATTAAATTAATAAAAAAATTAAGAATTTAAATTCAAAATTAAAATTATTAAATAATAAATACTAAAAAGTAAAAAATTATAATTAATGAAAATTAGAAATTAAAAATACTAAAAACAATAAAAATGAAGTTAATAAATATTAATAAAAAATTATTAAAATAAAAGAAAATTAAACATTAATAAATTGAAAAATTAAAATTAATAAAATTATGAACATTATAAAAATTAAATTTACATATTAAAATTAATTAGAAAAAAATATTAAATTTATAAATTAAAGTTAATAGAACTTAAAAACTAGCAATCGCATGTGCACAATGCAATGTGAACGCCGAACGGTATATGTTATTTGATTTAGAGGGATAGTTTTTACTTTTGTAGTTGATGTTGATAAGGGGTGTGATTGATTTTGTAAGTGTAGGAATATAGATGAAGCATTACGTTTAAATATTTTATCTCTACATTTCAAATTTGTTACAAATTTGTACATATACATTTGCAAATCTTATATATTGATTTGTCAGCTTGCAAATTTGGAGGGTAGAATATGTTGCAAGTATGTTCAACCGTGAAGTAGCTATATCAGGGTGCATCGTACACATTACCCAAATAATTTTTTTGCAAAATTTTCAGGAACAAAACATTTTAATGCACCATATTCTGGAGCAATTTGTTTGAAATTAAATTTTCCAAATACAAATCTCTCTTTTGAAAACAAATCAAAGTTTCCATAGTGTGAGGCTTTATCTCAAGATTACTCGATACTTCAATTTTATTGCACACAAAAAGAAACTACCAAACATCTAGATTTGAGTGAAGTTGCTTATTTCTTCTTACTTTGGTAAGACATCCATTTAGATATCTGTAAACAAAGCCTCCTAAAATATACTGCAATCCATTCCTTTAGATTATATTGATAATATCATTTTGAAAGTAAAAATGTGTCATAAAATATATTGAACTCATTCCTTGATATTTGAAATTTCTTGAGAACAATTACGAAGCTGAGAGTTATGAATGGACCATACATTTTTAGTGCTAACATGGGCATAACTGCCACACTATACAAATTTGTAAACTGTTCCAAAGTAAAATATTTCTTGAGAACAATTACGAAGCTGAGAGTTATGAATGGACCATACATTTTTAGTACTAACATGGGCAAAACTGCCACACTATACAAATTTGTAAATTGTTCCAAAGTAAAATACAAGCTATTCACACTTCCATGTTTGGTCCCAGTACAAACTTTTCTTACCTTCAAACCAAAGTTCTTAATCTATGGTTTTGACAACCTTAGCAACCAAAAATTCAAGACATTCTTTTATCCTTTAAAAGCATCCTAAACTCTTCCAAATATTATGTGGCTAGATTGGAACTAACAAAGACAACAAGCATTAATGAAATGAAAACATTAATCAAAGCACCAAATTGATACCGATGTCTCAGCTTGCCGAATTCTTCATTATCACCCAAGTCAAAGGTGTCCCTACTGGTTAGAGTGTCATGGGGAAGATGATTTGGAAAGAAGGTGTATCACTCAATAATTTCTCCATGCCCAAACAAACATTTCAAACAATGCAAGGAAAACCCAAACTATGCCCGGTGAAAAGAAAGATTGATGAACTTACATTAGCATCATCTCCATAATTATAAATTACTGCTTCTGGAAAGGACATTACTATCTGAGCAGAATCAACCCAAATATTTTTTATTCAGTTGACATCTCCCAACAAAGATAAAAAAAGGTCTAGGCCAATACACAGAATAAGTTGTGTGGTTTTACAGAGTAAGTATTATCTTGAAAACAATTTAAGGGAAACATTGCCCATAAGTTTCCACATTTACAAAGAAGTTCATCACACTAAAGACTTAACCCAACTTCCAAATGTGATCCATGGTCTTCAACTTCTGCCCAGAGCCTTGAGAATTTCACAACCCATGTATTGAAACTATGCATGTTGGAAACTGATAAAGAAGAAAACCAACATTGTTGTATTATGTCTATTAAACATTGGCACCATTACCTAGTTGGATTTCATTGCAGATAATAGTCTTGCCATTGAGGCTTTCTACAGAGTGATTTTTGCCTAAATTCCCAAATCTGAACACAGAGAACAAACTCATTTTTTTGTGTAATGTGCACTAAACACTGTCACCATCTCTTGCCTAGCTTTCCATGCAGATAATGGGGCTTTCTACAAGACCAATATATGCCTAACCCTTGAAGGGCATTCTTTTTGTCATATTATATCCCATCTAACTCTCTATATATTCTATGGGCCCCCTCTATATATATGACCTAAAATACGGTAAGAATTATGTTATGTTAAGGTGACTTCTTGTCTTCTTGTTTATCCAATTGTGGGTCTTCCAACAGAAATACAAGATAGGTGCTTGAACAAGAAAGCATCCATGGAAATGGAAGATTTGAATCATATAGAGCACTCGTGTTGTATGTATATTCCCATAATGAACAAGGACTCGCCGCCAAATCCATCAAAGCAATCCTTTTTGTTTTATATATAAAGTTCAATCTCTCCATCAAGGATTAAACTAATTAGATTAACTTTCATCGTGAAAAGAGGAATCAATAGTCATTAACATGACCACATTACTAGTGGGTTGAGTGGAGGCTGAGGGCTCATACAATGATGCCACTGTAATCCATCGAGGATACTTTCATTTACTACATTGTTACACACCATGGTCATTTGTGGTGGTTGGATTGGATCTTCCTCCATCAGAATCTCATTGTCATCATCCATTATCATTTCATCCTCATTCTCGATGACGTTATCATAACCAGACTTCTGATTTGATGACAACTCAAAAAAAAATTTCCATTTTGCTTTCGAAGATCTCAATGCCCTGTTTTGAAGCTCCAAGTTTCACACAACTTGGGAGGTTACTGGAAAAGGGTGTGGAGTCTGGTTTTACACCTGCCAGTTGTATTTTATTGAAAGTTTCTAAGGCCTCTGCTAAAACCCCATTTGTGCATATCCTACATTCATTGCTCTCCATAAAACCACGTTTCTTTAAAGATTTTTAATTCACAGTGCATATGCTTCCACATTTTGCAGACAAATCTACAATACTTCATCGCTGCAGTCCATTTCCTTGTAAAAATTCCTTATTTGGCGCTTCAAACTCGTAATCTTATCGACCACACAGAGGAAGTTCTTTCCTATAAAATTTTCTGAAATTTTCGTGTTGGGAAATCACGCCAGAGAACATTGCAAGGCAAAAGCTACCGGAAAACACAGACACTTCACAAAGTAGTAATGGGTGTCGCCAGAAATTACCATGCTAGAATTTGACGTTTTCCAGCAAGGCTCTCCTCAAAAGGTGGAAGCCTCCGGCTAATTAATACCTATTGGAAATTCAAATTTAACAATGAGAAAATTACAAGTACAAACGACCACTAACCGAATGAATAAAAAATTATTATGTACTTTTTAAAAAGGACTACTAATTAAATGAATGTAATGAAGATTGATTGTAAAAATTTTGTAAAGCACCATGCATTTATCCTTTAAACAAAAGTTGTGTAGTGGCTAGTTCCTAGATTGGATTTATTTTTAAGTGAATTTAAATTGCTGTAACGTATTTGTAGGCATACAAATTACATTCGATTTCAAAGTGATATTTAATTATATAGTGGATGGTGCTTCAAGTGAAAAATTTAAACAAAAGTGAAATATATTGTTGCAAAAAAATTCATATTTTATGTTTAATACAAACATATGAATAGGATCATCATCATCTTCAACAACTATAACATTGCTTAACCCAATGTTCTGCATGGTGGTCAATGCCCTTCCCTTGTCTGCTTCAGAGTGCCCTAGTCTTAATTCCAAATCCTGATTCCATTTTTGACTTGACCTAACTCTGTTCATGATGTTCTATGAAGTGCAGACAACAAGCAATTAATGAGAAACGACGCAATTGATCTCCTTTCTCCAATCAATTTCTGATTGAAGTGAAGAATCAGTCGTTATTAAATAAAACATAAACCACTTGATACATTAATCTCTCCCACTGATTTACTACAGTAAAGGATTTTAAGTGATCCTCTAGAGAGCATGGTATTTTCCCTAACTACCAATGGTGTTTTATCAAGAAACTTGGTTAACCCAAACATACCAACCAAATAGGTCTAATTATTATGTACTTTTTAAAAAGGACTACTAATTAAATGAATGTAATGAAGATTGATTGTAAAAATTTTGTAAAGCACCATGCATTTATCCTTTAAACAAAAGTTGTGTAGTGGCTAGTTCCTAGATTGGATTTATTTTTAAGTGAATTTAAATTGCTGTAATGTATTTGTAGGTATACAAATTACATTTGATTTCAAAGTGATATTTAATTATATAGTGGATGGTGCTTGAAGTGAAAAATTTAAACAAAAGTGAAATATATTGTTGCAAAAAAATTCATATTTTATGTTTAATACAAACTCGCACTTGAATTAATGTTTAATTAACAAATAAAACAAATGTAAGATAATATGCAAGTTATAGCATATCGAAAATCTTTGTTGAAACAAGATTATAATAATATTATTCTTATGAAGTTGTCTATCTAGCTAGATATAACAGCTTTCATGACTGAGGGAAAGTTTCGGTTTAAAAGTTGTAGCCCGTGAATTTTCATGGCAAATATATGGAAATGTATAAGAACAATTTAAACTTTTTTTTGAAACAGATAAATAATAGTTTTGTATTTAAGAAAATAATGAACTATTTCATTTGATTGTAAGTATATTTATTAAAAATGCAATGAGAAAATTGGAGAACTATTCTTTATCCAATTGTGAATTGGAATATGGTTGTAGTTATAAAATATTTGAAATAACAGTTTCATAAGATTTGTATATTAAGAACACACACACACACACACACACACACACACACACACACACACACACACACACACACACACACACATACGTACATATAACAACCTAATGATATGTCAAGTTTTTTTAGAGGAATTACAAAATTTACTAATAATTGTAATGAGGAGCTCTCATGAACAATGATGGCAAATAATGCAATTAAAGAAGTTCAGAGCACAATTAGACGAGAAGAAGCTATAACCATAGAGTTCATGCTTGCAATGGTGACATTCTTATTATTGGTACTTGCTCAAACAATACAAAATTTAGTTTGACTCCATAAGAATGTAACTCATTGTTATAAAATAAATTTAAAATATTGTAAAGGTCATTAAATTGACAATAAATGTTAGAAAATGGTTTATAGTATATGTGATTACTTCGTACTCTTATACATAAGACATTTAATTATACTTCAAAGGTAAACATAACCTATCTCATAGAAGACTTTGAATGGTGAAGAGTTGGAATATTTTCTTATATAATGTCATCAAATCAGTTAATAAAATATTGATTTACTAAATGACAAATGTGGTTTAATCATTATAAAATTGTAATATTTCATATCAAGAATGAAAAGAGCTTATGATGATAATTTTAGATTTTAAGTTATAGACCACAACTTTAGGTTATATGTACCATTAAAAAAAGATTGGCTAAAAAAATTGTAACCAATTGAATAGAGTCTATTATAAAGAAGAATGATCAAGGATTATAATATATTAAACACTTCAAACATTAAGAATAAGTCAACAATGAGATGTGTAGAATTGGTGCTCTTGAAAAGATGTTACAAATCTGAACTTTACAAAAATAAAGTATATACTCCTCATATTTGAAACACCTTCTACACATATTAACACAGTTGGAAATAATTCAATATAAATTCTAAATATCATTATTATATTCCCAATTTTTGGGAAATACAATTATTCTGGAAACACACAAATTCAGCATAACCCAAAATGGATGCAGACTTTTCCGAACATGACAAATGACAGTAGGGACCCTTTTGTAGTTAAACCCTGACCCGGCAGTTCAAATATGTTGAGGGTCTCTGGAAGGGCCTGGGGAAGAAACAATGATTGATTAAACTTGGCCGGACTGCCCTGTTCAATGTGAACACTCCGGTCGGACTCTGCGGAACCGACCTGCCCTGCTGCTGCTGCTGATCCCTCGGAGAAGAAAAGCCATCGGACCTTCTCGCAGGTATGTCGACAACACTTCTTTCCAGACAAACCCCTTCGCCCAAATTCGAGCTCGAATGACACAGATCGCCGTCGACAGCAATTGAAACCTGCTCTTCACCCGATTCCTCCTCGACCACTAACACCGCAACAATTGAAACATGCTCTTCACCCGAATCCTCCCCGACCAGTAGCACCGCAACAGACCCGCCATCGACTTCGGGTCGGGCACTGGTCCGACAGAGCGGGCAGGTCGAATGCGAGCCGAACCAAATGTCGATGCAGTCGATGTGGAAACTATGCCTGCATTTGGGCAACAATCTGGCCATCTCCTTCTCCTCAAATTCGCACAGACAAATCGCGCATTCGAGCCCCTCCTTGTCCTTGTCATTCTCTGCGCGGAACACGAATACGGGGAGGGTTTCGATTACCCATTTTTCGAGGCCGACTGTGTGAAGCATCGTCGGGTTCTCGCCCCGGCCGAACTCGAGTCCCGCCTGTCGAAACGACCCGCGCAGCCGCCGGGGAAGCCAAAAATATTGCACATAAATATGAAGTCCCAGAATGAAGAGAGCCACCGTACACGGAACCACGATGACTGCACGGTGAAGGAGGACTTTATAATTACCAGATACAGAAATTGAAGGCGCCATTGCCAAGCGCTGCATGGCCAAACATTCCATGAAAATAGGCAGGAAAATCTAAACCGTCATAGTGCCCGTCTTAACCGTCATTTCGCCACATCGACATTAATTGCAATGTAAAAACATCCAACAATTTGTCCAATTTGACATAGTCGCAGAAACGTCCATGAGGGCCTTTCCCATAGGGGAATGCCTTCGGCGTAATTAATTAAAAATGATCTAGAATAATAAAATAAAAATTAATAATTAAATAAAATTAAAAAAATATATAAATGAAAAAGTATTGAAAAATAAAATATAATAGAAGTAAAAAAATTAAAATTATAAGTATAAAAGTAAAAATTTATAAACTTAAAAATTGAATATAAAAATAAATTAAAATTAATTCAAATCAAATTAGAAATACAAACTAATAAAAAAATAAAAATAAATATTTAATATTTAAAATTAAAAAAGTACAAAGATGCTAATAATTAAAATTAAGATTAGTTAAAATTAAGAAATCTAATACTAAACAATTAGAAAAAAAAAAAAGAAATTAACAAAAAATATAAAAAAAAAAAAATAGAATATTACAAATTACTAAAAATTAAAAAATTCATTAGAATAAAAATTTAAAATTATTTAAAGCCTTTTATTAATAATAATTATAAAATTAAATTAAAAATTATCAAAACTTAAATTATCATATTAACATCATCATTGTCATTGTCATCATCATGGTCTTTCCATTTTCATCATTATTGTCGTCCACATTTTCCTCATCATTGTCATCATCAATGGTGTCATCATTGTCACCATCATCATTTGCATGGTTTTCATGGTCGTCGTCATCATCATTGTCAACATTATCATCATTTTCATCATCATCCACATCATTATCGTTTTCATTGTCATCATTGTTTCATTTTTTCATCATCATCACCGTTTTCATCATTGTCAATCGTCATCGTCATCGTCATCATCAATCGGTTTAGGTTTTTATTGAGTATTCGGGGAATTTGGTTTATAATATGCTTTGAGTTTCATTACTAAGACTGGTCTACTATTATTTAAGGTTAGTGTTTATGGTTTAATATTAATTATGTACTATTTGTTAGCTCAGGAGAAATGTAAAAATGTCTGAATGATTTTATTCACAATGAGGAGTGTATAAATATAGGAGAGAATGTGGTTAAGAGGTAACCGCCAGAATGAAAGGCTAGTTATATGTAGCCAAACTAAACAATGTATTAATTATGCCAACATTCCCCCCCTTAATACATTGTTTTTACAAATCTACCCCTAAATCATCATCATCGTCATCCCCAGATTCATCATCTTGTTACGTCATGACATGTCCTATCTGCTTCTTACAACAAGGACTTTGTCTAGGATTTTCTTGAATCTCTGCGACAAATGTGCTCTCGTTTGTAAAAAAATAGATGAAGAAGTGAGCTCGAAAGCTCGTGTGGTGTGCCACAGATGTGCTGAGGGCATTTAATCTTGCGTTTGTCATCTAGATCAACACAACTCTTCTCTGTCTATATGTCGAACAAGACTCAGTCCATTATGTCCTTGAATTGCAAGTTTTGGAGACTGGCGAAGAGTAGATACCGATGCTCTTGTGGGCTTGACTTGGCTCTCTCAAATGCGGCACATCTCTATGGTTGCTTGCAATGTTGCTAACATCTTTGGGCATGAATTTCATGCTCTCAGCTATTGTTGCATGGGATCATAGGCTGGTTGTTCACGTCCATCTTTGATAGCAAATTTGATGAATGAATGAAGGGCTTAACCTCATTTTGTTCGATTTGATTCAAACAAATTCCACATGTCTCTTGATCTTTTGTATGATGCGCTTGCTAGTGTATTGCTTGGTCTGTGAACAATAGTTGAGAAGATGTTGGGGAAGCGGTCTACGAATGCACACTGGGCTTTTCGTGGTCGATGCAGGTCATGCCGAGACTCCACACAGTGCTGATAAGTTGGTCAGTGGTCATTGCCACATGCTCTCTTCTCCCTCTTTGGTGACAGATTCTTCTTTTTGAATTCTTGAACTGTGGGCTTGTACCACGGGTTTCCTCCTCTGAGTACGCTCACACACCTGACTATTTACTCTTCTGGTCACTGTTGTTTCCTCACACGCCGAGAAATGGTCGTTGATGGGATAACTCGCAGGTAGACTTGGATCAGTTTAATGATCGATGCCACATTGCCAGACATGAAATACAACAACAGAATTCTCCATGTTGTCACTACGCAGTATAGTCCTCTCATTAATTCACTCATCAAATAAAACACACGCTTCTTCAATCACTTCTTCTTCAACGCAGACCTCCTTATTATTTACTGGTCATCTGTAATTTCAATGCGGACTTTGCAAGTCACTGCAACTTATCCTTTCAGGAAAGAAATCAAGGAAACTTCCAATGATAGACTCTGCAAGGCTAGGAAACTTCCACGCTACCAACACTCTGCCAAAGAAAGACAACAAATGCCGAAAGTGGCAAAGATCTTCAAATTTTCTGTGCCAATTTCTAGAATAGGTCTACACTGCTATTCAAAATGCCAAAGCAAAAGTCTGGCATCTGCCACGCACAAGGTCCAACTAGGAAACTTCCAAATTAAAAAAACTTACACATGCGGGAGAGCAAGCAACACTAGATACAAAATATGTCTTCACACAGAGATTGGTGGGAAGTCAGGACAGGTCACGTTTTATTCCTCCACGCTACTCTAGTGTGCTACTCCCACTTCCATGCTCTGATACCACTGTTAGCTCAGGAGAAATGTAAAAATGTCTGAATGATTTTATTCACAATAAGGAGTGTATAAATACAGGAGAGAATGTGGTTAAGAGGTAACCGCCTATAACTGAAAGGTCGGTTACATGTAGCCAAACTAAACAATGTATTAATTATGCCAACACTATTAACATTTACGAAATGTGTTCGGGGTCACGCACTTGGGATTCATGGTCCATGATTTAATGTTCAAATGTAAAATTCATTATGATAAAATTAATATTTTAAAAATAGTATTGTTATTATTTGTTTTATTATTCTTAATACAAAGTTTAATGTTATGAATATTAATGCCATCAATAGTAGTAATAATATTAATGTTATTAATATTATTATGAATTTCATTGTCATCGTCATTATCACCACCACCATTGTTGATCATTGTCATCATCATTATCATCACCATCATCATTGATCATTTTATTTGTCATTATCATCACCAACATCATTGACCATTGTCATCATAAGTATTGTCTTCATAATCATCAATTATCGTCATTTTCATTATCATCAACATTCTTAGCATCATCATTCTCAACATCATCTCCATCAAATCATCATCATCAACATCATCATTCTCATCCCTATAAATGCTTTTACTGTTATTTTAATCTTCCTCACCATCATCATCATCATCATTTTCTTAAGTAATAATTTTCATCATCATTATCAACACCACCATCATTGATCATTGTTTTCATCATTATGACCACCACCATTTTAGATTGATGTCATCATCATTAACATAACCACCATGATTGATAATTGTCATCATCAATATCATTATCATTATCATTATAATAATATATTATTATTCACATCATTATCTAGATAAAATTGTCATCATCAACATCATCATTCTTATCCCCATCAATGTTTTTATTGTTATTTTCATCATCCTCATCATCATCATCATCATCATCATCATTGTCTTCATGATCATAGTCATCATCATTATCATCACCACCATCATTTATCATTGTCGTCATCATGATCATCACCACCATTGTTGATCATTGTCATTATCATCATCATCACCACCATCATCGATCATTGTCATCGTCATTATCATCACCACCATCGTCGATCATTTTTGTCATCATTATCATCACCACCATTGTTGATCATTGTCATTGTCATTATCATTATCATCACCACCATTTTTTATTATTTTCATCATGATTATCATCACCACCATCGTACATCATTATGTTCATCATTATCATCATCATTATCATTGATCATTATCTTCGTCATTATCATCACCAACATCATTGATCATTGTCATCATCATTATTGTTTTCATAATAATCAATCATCGTCATTTTTATCATCATCATCATTCGCATCATTGTCTTTGTCAAATTTTTATCAAAGCATTCTCATCCACATCAATGTTTTTACTATTATTTTCATTATCATCATCATCATCATCATCATCATCATCATCATCGTCATTGTCATCATCATTGTTGTCTTCGTAATCATTGCGTCATCATTATCATCACCACGATCATGGATCATTCTCGTCGTCATTATCAACACCACCATCGTTGATCATTATCATCGTCATTTTAATCACCACCATCGTACATTATTATCATTATCATCATAATAATATATTATTATTCTCATCATCATCTAGATCAAATTTTCATCATCAACATAATCATTCTTATCCCTATTAATGTTTTTACCATTATTTTCACCATCCTCATAATCATCACCATTGTCTTCATAATCATTTTCATCATCATTATCATCACCACAAGTGCTGAAAATTATCATCATCATCATCATCATCACCACCATCATTGATCATTTACTTCATCTTCATCATCACCACCATCGTCTATCATTGTCACCGTCGTTATCATCACCACAATCTTCGATCATTTTTGTCATCATTATCATCACCACCATTGTTGATCATTATCATCATAATTATTGTATTCATAATCATCAATCATCATAATTGTAATTATCATCATCATTTTCATCATCGTCTTAATCAAATCGTCATCATCATTCTAATCCCCATAAAAAAATTAGTATTATTTTCATCGTCATCATAATTACTATTATCTGGCGTAATCATTGTCATCATAATAATCATCACCACCAATGATGATCATTATCATCATCATTATCATCACCACCATCATTTATCATTATTGTCAACATTTTCATCACCACCATCATTGATCATTTTTATCATCATTCTCATCATCATTTCCATCAAATCATCATTTTTATCCCCATCAATGTTTTTAATTTATTGTCAAAATCGTCATCATCATCATCACCATTGTCTTCATAATCATTGTCATCATCATTAACATCACCAACATCATTAATAATTTTCATCATTACGATCATCACCAACATCATCAATCATTGTCATCATCATTATTATCACCACCATTGTCGATCATTATCTTCATAATTATCATCACCACCATCGTTGATCATTGTTATCGCCGTTACCATCACCACCATTGTCAAGATAATTGTCATCATAATTGTTGTCTTCATAATCATTAATCATCGTAATTATCATCATAATCATCATTCGCATTATCATCTCCATCAAATCATCATCATCAACATCATCATTCTCATCCCCATTAGTTTTTATTGTTATTTTCATCATCATTCTTGTCTTCATTATAATTTTGATCATCATTATCATCACATCCATCATTGATCATTGTCGTCATCATTATAGTCACCACCATTGTTGATCATTATTGTCATCATTACCATGGTGGATCATTTTCATCATCATTAACATCACCACCATTATCGATCATTTTCATCATTAACATAACCACCATCGTCGATCATTTTCATCATCATGATCATCACCACTATCATTAATCATTGTCATCATAATCATCATTAATCATTTTTATCATAATTATTATCACCACCATCATTGATCATTGTCATCATCATTATCATCACCACCATCATTGATCATTTTCATCATTATTATCATCACCACCATTTTTCATCATTTTCATCACCATTATCATCATTATTGTTTTTTTCACAATCAATCATCATCATTGTCATTATCATCATCAACATCATCATTATCATCCCCATCAAATTCTTTTACCATTATTTTAAATGGCCTCATCATATTCATCATGATCATCATTGTCTTTGTAATGTTTGTCATCATCATTAACATTAACCATCATCAATCATTTTTGTCGTCATCATCATCACCACCATCGTGAATCATTATAATCATTCTTATCATCACCACCATCATCTATCATTGTTGTCATCATTATCATCACCATCATTGGTGATCATTATCATTTTCATTATCATTGTCATCATCATCACCACCATCATCGATACTTATCATCATAATCATTATCACCACCATCATTAATAATTTTCATCGTCATTTTCATAATGCCCATCATTGACAATTATTGTCTTCATTATAATCACCACTAGAGTCGATCATTGCCGCCATTCTTATCATCACCACTATCATCAATCATTATCATCGTCCTTATCATCACCACCATTGTTGATCATTTTCTTCATCATTATCATCTCCACCACTATCGATCATTATCGTCTTCATTATCATCACCACCATCATGTATCATTATCATCATCATCATCATCACAACCATCGTCGATCATTTTAATCGACATTATCCTCACCACCATCACTGATCATTGTTGTCATCATTATCATCACCACCATTATCAATCATTATCATTATCATGATCATCACCATAATAATTGATCATTGTCATCATCTTCATCATCACCACCATCATCGATCCTTGTCATTGTCATTATCATCACCACCATCATCAATCATTTTCATCGTCATCATCATCACCACCATAAATCGATCATTATCGCCGTCATTATCATCACCACCATCGTTGATCATCATTTCGTCATTATCATCACCACCATCGTTGATCATTTCCATAATCGTTATCATCTTTATAATCATCAATCATCATCATTGTCATGATCATCATTATTATCATCATTGTCTCCATCAAATCATCATCATCAACATCATCATTCTCATCCCCATCAAATTTTTTACCGTTTATCGCATCATCATCATCATCATCGTAATCATCATCATTATCTTCATAATCATTGTCATCATCATTATCATTAGCTCCATCATTGGTCACAATCCCCATTATTATTATCACTGACATACTTGATCAATTTTGTCATCATTATCATCCCACCATCATTGATCATTATCATCATCATTATTGTTACCACCATTATGGATAATTTTCACCATCATTAACAATAACGGCAAGGTCAATCATTAACGTTGTCATGAACATCACCACCATCTATGATCATTTTCAACATCATCATCATCACCACCATCATCAATCATTTCCATCGTTATTTTCATCACCATCGCCGCTCACTAATTTTCACCATCATTATCATCACCAACATCGTTGAGCATTTTCATCGTGATTATCATCATCACCATCAGTGATCATTCGTCATCATTATCATCATCATTGTTGTCTTCAAAATTATCAAACATTGTCATAGTCATCCTCATCATCATTATCATCATCATCTCCATCAAATCGTCATCATGAACATCATCATTCTCATCCCCATCAATGTTTTTACCATTATTGTAACGACCATAATTTTGATGTTCTAAAACTACAATAATCCTTAAATAATTATCTAAAAGTTATAGATTTTAAAAAAAAGGTTACAAGGATATCAACCCTATAATATGTTTAATTAATTATGACAACAATTTACTATATTACAATGAATGGATCAGGTCTAGGTCAATACTTAAAAATTCTTAATCCATTTCTAATGTCAATTTAATTATCATCCACTAGATAAGTGTCCATTAATTTCTTTTACTAGGTAAAATAGTTTCCCTCTTAGAAAATCAACATTCAACCCACATTTAATAAACCCTTATCCTTAGTTACCTTAGTCCTCTTAAATTATTTTCTTTAATGTCCATTGAATCATTTACTAAAACACACTAATAGAGTTGTATAGTTAACATGCAAGGGAATTAAGTAGCCCCATTCACCCATTTACACATACTCGTAAAATATTTAATAGTCCATAACATTCATTCTTACCTAACAATTGTAGGGTTGATTCTCAACCCTTGGATCAAATCAATTATGGCCACTAGGTCTTAGGGTTCCATACTAACCCTAACTATCCTTATGAAATTTTATTAAACCTTTTTCTTTTCCCTAGCCTCCTCATTTGGTCTCTTTTCTTTTGTTTAATTTGCAGGTTGGAGAAATGGAGGCCATGGGAGAAAGGAAGAAAGCCATGGAGGGATTCATTTGGATCAAGATTAGCTTAGTTTAGTTTATAGATTTATTATAGCAATGTATTCCATTTGTTGATTGTAGAGGTTTCCATTCTAAATTTGGAGTAGTTATTTAGTCATTTCCATTTTGAGTTATCTATTTGGGAAAAACCCTCTTTCTAATTAATTTATGAGATTGAATACATTTAAATGCCCATTCAAGGATTTACTTGCTTCAAACAATGATTTGGTTCCCCTATAGCATCTTTCAGTAGTTTTTTTTACATTTTAAAGACTCAAATTTTTGTTTGATCAAGTTTAAAATTGCATAGTCGTCAAGTAAATTTTTCCACCAAAAGTGATGAAACTATCAACTAAAGTAGGCGAGAGGTCTGGGACCGCCACACCCCTACTTAGGTGATGATTCATAAGTCTTGCCTTACGGGTGGCGGTTCGAGACTACTACTCTGCATAGGGTAGTGGTCCTATTCTTTAAAAATAGAACCATCAATTCCACAATTTTTTCCAAAAAAATTACTACGGTGATTTGATTTATATTTAGCTGAATTTATGTGCCTAAAATCTCCAATTGAAGGGTTTTACCATTTATTCATTCCATGACTTAAATTACTAAATTCAAATATTTCTCAATTCAATAATAACAAGAAAACAACTACAAGTATACTTTCCCAATCAAATTTATTTCAAGTTCAAATGAAGGAATAGAGCTTGATCTATTTCTAGTATCATTGTTTTCCTTTCCATAACAAAAATGCAATCTATCAACAAAGTAACTTATTATAACTTAGTACATATTTCCATTTCAACTACAACCATTTACTCAGGAAAACATAATCAAGTATATATTTAAGATTTACTAAGAATACATTCTTAATGATTTACGACTTCTAAGTTTTCCTTTCATTTTTACAATAATGCAACTTCTAAAAATACAATGAACTTTATTTTTCTTTGAGCATAGCTCATTTCTTTCAATGCAAAGAGATTTATTTTCAACAATACATTACAAATTAATAAGAAAAATATATAATAAAACTATTGTTTTAAATGCAATATTACTAGTCTTCAACCTTAAGTGGGAATTACATGAAAGATTTTTACTGATGAAGGATTTATTTTGGCTTCAAAAATTCTCCAAGTCCCAAATATTCCAGAAGATCTCCACCATTTCTTCACTTTAATCACAAAAAAAAATGGGGGAGAGGCAACACTCTCCACCCAACCAATAATCCAATGAGGAGAAGAAGCTATCCTCCTCATTGGCCCTTGAGCCCCAACCAAAATGTAATAAGGAATGGATACAACTCATGGAAACAACACAATGATTCCACATCACAATAAAAATTTTCACAACCATTTAACACACATTCAAACACAAGGTAATAATAAAATAATGAAACTATCAAAATACACAAGGCTTGAAATGCAAAGCCAATGGAGTAAGGATCTATGGGGAGATCACTTATGCCTCCCAATGGGATTAGGTGCCCACCTTAAAACCCAAAAATACATCTCAAACCCCTACAAAACTCTTATTCCTTCCTCAAGATCCTCTTATGCCTCCCACATTCTCTTATGCCTCCATACAATCTCTTATGTCTCCCTTAAAAGAACCAAGTAAGAAATGCAAGCATTTTCTTATCAAAGGTGGGACACCCAACCAAACCCCTTCCCAAAACATGAAATAGACTTTTATTCCTCCCTACAATGGAAAAATCCCAATAGACTTCTCCTACACCATAATTAGGCATTCTAACCAAGATCCCAACAAGTGCATAAATCATTCACATACATGTAATACACATATATAAAAACAAACTCGTAAAAAAGAGTGTAGCTCCTACCTTTTCATAGTAAGAACTTGATCAAATAATCACATGTCTAAGCTCCTTTAAGCTAAATCAAACTCCAAAATAACCAAGACTTTAACAAGCACTCAGAAAAAAAAATCTCTAACTCCCAAAATGGACATGTAAAATAAAATGAAGTAATCACCAAACAAATAAATAAACTTGAATATAAAGGTAAAGGGAAAAGGAGGGTGAGGTGGCTCCAAACCCACACCCCCTAAGGACAAACTTTAAAACCCATGTAAGAAAAGTGTAATAAATGTCACTTTTTTCTTACAAAACACATAATGGGGTCTATTTTTTCCCTCCAATCCATAGGTAGGGTTGGTATAAGAAATTAAGAGGTGTGGGAAAAGCTTAACTTGTCCCACAAGCCTCCAAAAATGACCCTTAAGCCCAAATCTAAATTTCCCAAGTAAGGTAGGGTGTACAACACTCAAAGTCACATACACTCAACTTAAATCACAAAATTCAAAGGACCAACTAAATAAATAAATTGACCCTTTTGTCACATCCCCAAATATCTTAATAAACATGATTAATTCACTTAATTAAGGAACATTAATCAACAATGATAAAAAGAATTACATCACAAATTAAATCACATACTCCACAATTAAATAAAAGAAAAGGGAAAGAATTACACACAAATCCCATGGTCACAATTGGAGGTCATCCCCTGTATGGGGACCCGCTAACAAAATTAAAACAAATATAACATGTTACACAAGTTTCCATGGTGACCATCATTATATCCATCCAGTATTCCATTGTGGTTGGTCTCCTAACTCCATTTTAATTGTTGTGATAAAATTACCTACAAAATCACACAATACCTCCTTCGGCCTCATGGCTGCATCAAATACATCAAAGATAAAATATACACACATTAATCAATAAACATCCTCATGTAACTAAATCATCATCTCAAATAATTAATGTTATCATTTGACTGAATTTTCAACATCTCAATTATACATTTTCATCAATATCGAGTAAGATCACAAGATTAGTTCAATATTAAATCATAGTCAACATGTGGAGAATTATAAATGTTAGTTATATTTATATACTAATGACACATCATAACCATCAATATAATATTTTCTCTCTTTATGCCTCTAAGAATCCTCACAAATCATACTATGAATCACAATCCATTAGCAGTAAGAATATCTTTATCATCTAACATCATGATAACAAAATGATACAATAATATCCATGTCATAGTCAACAATAATTGAAATCAAAATATAGTAAGTGTCAAAATCAATGGGCACTACAATCGTCATCATTGTTGTCTTCATAATCATTATTATCATCATTATCAACACCACCATAATCGATCATTGTCCTCATCATTTTTGTCTTCATCATCATCAATCATCATCATGGTCATCCTCATAATCATTCTCATCACCATCACCATCACCATCACCATCACCATCAACATCATCATTTCTATTGTCATCATCCTCCTCATCGTCATCATCATTCTCTTCGTAATCATTTTCATCATTATCATCACCACCATCATTAATCATGGTCATCATCACGATCATCACCACCATTTTTTATCATTATCTTTGTCATTATCATCACCACCATCATTG
>CM031240.1:869721257-869723540 GCA_018340775.1 Taxus wallichiana var. yunnanensis
ACAATGTTATCTTCATTGTCATTCTCATCATTTTCATGGTCTATTTTTAGTCTTAGTTATGATCATCGTCTTCATCAACATCATTTTTATCATTGTCAGCATCATCCTCATCATATAAATCATCACCCTCGTTATCATCATAATCATCATCATCATTTTCATTATCCTCATTGTCATTGCCATTGTGACCATTATCAACATCTCTATTTTTATCGCGTTTGTCATTAACATCATTTTCATCATCGTTAATAATCATCGCTAATAAAAATGATCATCATTTTTATCATCATTATCCTCATCTTTATTATCACCAGCATCCTCAAAACAAATACCTCGACCATGACCACCACCACCATCAACACTATCAATGGTTGTGTTCATGGTGGTACAATTTTTCTTAGCAATGTCTTCATCACTTTTAGAGTTGTGTTCGGTGTTAATGTTTCATAGTCCAGGATGTCACATAAGAGTTCACGTCCAACAACTAGATTAGACCTTAATGATCATAAAAAAATGTTAAATCCGAATCCTTATCTTAAACAAAGATCACCAATACAACTTTGTAAATAGTAACACTGACCTCCTTCGAATCATTGTGTCATTAGTCATGTTTACTTTATTTTCGTATACAAGTTGTGAGAGTTTTGTGTCAATTTTTTACCAATGAGAGGTTTTGTTAATTATTTATAGTCTAGGTTATTATTATACGTAGGTTGTAAGGTTTATGTCAAGTGTTTATGAACAAGAGTTTATGTTCATTCATCATTGTCAATCGTCATCTTCATCGTCAATCGGTTTAGGTTTTTCATTGAGTATTCAAGGAATTTGGTTTGTAATATGATTGAACTGTCATCGTTACTCACACTGATCCACTATTATTTAAGGTTATTATTTATGGATTAAAGTTAAGTATGTACTATTAACATTTACGAAATGTGTTCAGGGTCACGCATATCAAGGAATTCATCCTCGTGATCATTTTCATGGTCGTTTTGGTTGTAGTTGTTATCATCATCATTATAATAATCATAATCACCATCCCCATCATCATCATTTTTATAATCATCAACATCATCGTCATTATACAAATCATCATCCTCATCATCATCATAATCATTGTGATCATCATCATCATCTATATTTTCGTTTTCATCATCATTAACATCGTTATCGTAATCATTAATTGTCATCTTCGATAATCATTATTATTATTTTATTAGCACCCTCACCAAAAGTACCAATAACACCACCAAAATTCCATATTCATTATCATTATCATCAATTTCATGGTCGTTTTAGTTTTGGTTGTGATCATCATCTTCATCGTCATCATTGTCATCATTTTCAACATCATCATAGTTGATCAAATCATCATCCTTGTTATCATCAGTAATCGCGTGATCATTCTCATTATGCTCATTCTTGTCATCATTGTAGTATATTTATCATCCTTATCATTATACTCATCATCGTCGTCATCGTGATCATCATCATCATCATCTATAGTGTTTTCCTCATCATCATTAATTATCATACTCAATAATAATAACCATCATTATTAATGGTTTTCCACGGTCGTCATCATCATCATCATTTTCATTTTCATCATCCTTTTCCTCATCATCCCTATCATCTTCATTTTTAATGTTCCCATTGTGATAATTGTCATGATTGTTTTCTTTCTTATCATCATCATTGTTGTTTTCATCATTGTCACTTGTCATCGTCATCGTCAATAGGTTAAGGTTTTTTATCAAGTATTCAAGGAAATTAGCTTATAATATGCTTTATCTTTCATTGTTACTCACACCGATCCACTATTATTTAAGGTGGTATTATTTTTAAAGTGAAGTATGTATTATTAACATCTATGAAATGTGTTCAGTGGTCCATGATTTAATGTTCAAAATCTCCTATGACTGATTAAGTTGTTGAACTATTTTCTATGGCGTATTCATCATGATAATATAATGTATGAAATCAAAACGAGATAATCATTACACTTACTATTCATCATATTATCATTTAAATATAATTAAATATTTACAAATATAGCTAAACTGACAATAAATATCTTCATGATTGCAGAAAATCAATTCCACGACAATGTTTTCCATGAGCACCAAGCCTTAGCTATAGATAAACTTATAACAAAGTTTTCTAGGATTGTAGAAGAATACAAACTACTAAAAAAGAAAAGACATCTAAATAGAACATGACTATTTTTCAACTCCACTAGCAAGTATTAAAACATTCAAGTGTTCTGGATACAAGAAAGGTCAT
>CM031240.1:869723640-869780353 GCA_018340775.1 Taxus wallichiana var. yunnanensis
CTTACATATATACACAAATATGTGTGTGTGTGTGTGTTGTGTGTGTGTGTTTGAAAGGAGCGATAACTTGATCGTACCAAGCGAAGACACAAAATCCAGAGTGTCACGATCCAAGAAAAGTCAAGGTAACAAGGCAAGGACACAAAACCCGAAGAAGTAGGATCAACACCACACCCTCCCATACTACTGAATGGGTGGAGGGATGCTACAAATCTATATGAGTTGTCCAAACAACTACTCGAACACCTGACAAACTAACACTTTCGAATGCACTGAATAGATCCCCCATAAGAGATACTCACAACATGCCAAAAGTGTCGAAAATACGAGATACAAAATCTCTCAACAAACAAGAGAGATACACTACACTTCTACAAAAAAATGCTCAAAACAAGAAGCATCACAATGCGAGAAAGTATAAAAAGTGGAGCAAGAGTCCGAATGGTGGAGGAGCCACGCCTGTAGAGTCCTCTCAACGAATGTCTATATTGCCACCACGGTGATCGGATATCCACCCCAAATCAACACGATGGATGAAGAAGATGCTGCATATGACTTGGTGCAAAATACACAATGGGTGCAAGCAAAAGAACATTAGAATGTGTGTCGGAGTTGATCTTGTCGGATAATTTGAAATATCGATTTCTCAATCTGAGTGAAGGTGCAAAACTCATGTGTTGTTCATGATCCTTAGAAAGAGTCAAACAAATAAGAAAATGAGCTCTATCAATGTGTGATCCCAATGAAGTATCTGCTTTCGAATCAATGTCACGATGAGAATTCCACTTAACATGTGGAATAGAGGAAACAATACCCTATGAATGTCTGCGCACAATGACTCATAGTGAGACCCATGAACGAGCATGCGAGAATCCGAATGCAGGTGGTATGTTTCTTAAAAATCCATGCGATTGAGAAGAAGTAGGATACACACCATGTGGTACTTTGTAATAGGCACGATGTTGAAAAGCATGCGATAACAAGCTTCATAGGTGTATGAGCATCAAGAAGCGGAACAAACTAAAAGACCGACAAATCAATGTCAATGGGTTCGGGAGCAATAGCTGCAAGTGGACTAGAAGCATGGATGTGGTTGTCCACAATACGATGGTGATGTTGTAGGCTAGCAAGTTTGTTCTGCAGGAAGTGTATTATTGTATCTTTATCATGAATGAGTGATTGTAGAAGAGAATTTCACTTCTTGAGTGATCTATTTTCTTCCACAAATTTTACAATATCCTCTTGAAGTCCACATACTTCAAAGAAAAGCATATCATTCTCAAAATCCATGATAGATACAAAATGTAACTCCCAGAAGTTTAGGACGTCGGGCTTAGCCGAAATTACGTCCACAATTGATTACAACACTCCTCCATATTTGGCACTTTATAATTATAGTGCAAGTCTCAAAATAAATATTTCTAATGGAAAGAGCACGAAAAAACAAGAACTTTTGCAAAAATGGCACTCAAAACCGAGTCATGAGAAAAAGATACAAACTTTTTAATATTTTTGCTTTGCTAGTTATTTTAGTTGCCACTAAAACAAAATAAATTTTTGTTGTTTTCACTGCACAAAATAAAATTAAAGGGGGCTGAAGTTAAGCACCTACTAGTACGAGTCATAAGCTTTAAGCCCTCATATGACCATACCATACGACCCGAGGTTAAGGATTTTAATGGGGGTGTCACGTGTTTTCGAGAAAGTCACATCCAACTACCTCTTCTAGTAAAAATACTATTTCTAGACTGTGTAGACAGTGACCTTTTCTTGCCGAAAATAGCAACCTGCGGATTTTCCGAAAAAGTAAAAAACGTGCACGTTAAATATCCGCGTGGACACATGCCAAAAAAGGAAAGATTTGAAATTCTTTTACTCATGACCCAAAAATGATCTGTCGATTTCGGAAAAATACCTAGTGTGGATGTCACGATATCCAAAAGTTTCTTAACCGTGTGGCGTGAATCTTGAGGCGAACCTGTGTATTTCACTGCAACCACAAAAAAACCACAAAAATGACTACCTCCAGAAATGGTCGAGTTTACAGTCGATCTTAGGGTTTTCACGCCTTTCGGATCCAATGGAAGCCTCTATTTTGCATAAAAATGCACACAGAAACAAAATACGACCAAATCCCAAATATATGAATATACAAAGGTTTTATTTACAAAATAAAACTTATAGATGAATGTCAACAACAATCTCTTGCTCTGATACCATGAAAGGAACGATAACCAGATCGTACCAAGCCAAGAACACAGATGTTAATTAAACACCACGATCAATAAAATGAAATTAATTCGCCAGAATAACTTTACATAAAACCTTTGTAAACAAATGCGAAACAATAACATATATTATTATAGAACTCAATACAATACATTGAGAATGGGCCTTGCTTAAATAGGCAAGGAATAACAATTTAAGACCCAGTCAAGGTTGTAGATCAAGCCATAAATCAAGGAAATAACTAGAATCAAAGAACTAGTCAAGACCATAGATTTAGGAGAGAACTACACATCAAGGATCTAGTCAATACTATATAGATCAAGGAAAAAAATAGTCAATACAATAGATCAAGGAAAGAACTATACCTAACAACTATATAATATCTCCTAATATCTAAATAAGATAAAAGAAATATCCACACACATAAGTGGGTGAGGATAAATACAATAAAGATAAATAAAGTACCTAGGTGAACATGAGCTAAGGTAAATACCTACTCTAACATGTATATGTATATGTATATATATATATATATATATGTGTGTGTGTGTGTGTGTGTGTATATATCCCTATAAATTGGGTATATATACATCATCCCAACCATTTCCTTATAATGGGGCAAATGCCCATTTGCACCCATAATAGGGCAAACACAAATGAATAAGATAAGCAAATAATAAATATGTGCAAACCTAGATGAGGGTATAAATGGAATTCCCAATAAAAGAACATTTTGATCCTCCATGAGCTTGAGCTTGTCTCCCATGGCTTCCACCTCCTCCTCCACAAACTGCAAAATAAGAAAAGAAACAATAAGTCAAATGAAAGGAAAAAGAGTCTTTCATAACCAAGTTTAGGGTTAGATGGATCCCTAAATCCAAGGGCTCCAAATGAATCCATCCAATGGATGAGATTCATCCCTACAAAAAGTAGGTGGGAAGTGGGTGAGATAAATTTCAAATTTAAAATGCATGGGTAGACTTTATTTGGGGCCACTCAAGTATTTGTAGGGGGTGTTATTACTTTTCTAACCCAAATGTTTTATTAGAGACTTTTAATTAATGCAAACCTTGACCCCTTTGTGGGTATAATAAAACTTTATTATTTAAATAACTAGACCACAATACCTTTGAAATTAATTTGAGCAAGTTTAATTAAGGTTGAATTTAATTGTATTAAAACAAATGGTAGGGAATCTAAGCCTTATGCTTTAGATTAATTAAATCATTAAATTGTATTGAGAAATTTTCTTAATTTAATTAAAAGGGAGCTAAGGGGGTTGTGGACCCTCATTCGTAAAATGGTAATATTAATGTAATGTAATTTTAAAACGAGAAAGTGTTGACCGTAAATTTTATTCTTTTTTTGCAAGTGGGTTTTACCAAAAAAATTATTCCATAATTTTTCTAGTTTGACCTATGTTTGTCTTGGGTTTCGTGTGGGTAAATTTGTGGGCGTTACAAATGATGTGTGTCATAGATGTCATTCTTTGTAATTCTTGTTGAACGCCTCTGCATATCCGTCATTGTGCTTCCAAAAACAGCAGGTGTCGATGAGGAATCCACATCATCGAAAGCAGAGGATAATTAATTGTGTGGATCTACACTTCAAAAATTCTCTCACTTCTTCCAAAAACCAAGAAGAGTATGCAAAGGAGTGATAGGGATTTGCAAAGGTGGCCTACATAGATAGAGGACTCGTGATGTTGACAAGAGAGAAATACTACAATGCACGACAAATTTAATGGGTAGGATTGATTTAATCGACATCTCTGTACACTCAACCACAATGAATTGCATGTAAAGATGGCATTGCGTTTATGAATTTGCCCTTTTCATGACACTATCTACAAATATAGAATAATTGAATTCAAGTTTGGAATATGTTAAATTTAAAATATAAATCAATGTTAAGCGGATCCCTAGATTTGAGACTCGGTTAAAGCCATGTCATTTTAAGAAATACCTTTAGTCGAACGGAAAATAAAACTCAACACTACACCAGTTGGTAAAGATTAACTTATGAAGGAGAGGAGAGGTTCAAATCTACAAAGGAGGAGCAACGGCGTATGTTACGCTTAATAGTCTTCACCCCGCCTTTGCACACCAAACAAAAACATGAGCGGATGACCCAAAGATATTGATTCTAATCAATTAATCAAACAAGGGATGAAAATTGAGAACATTTCTTCTAAATCAATGTGTCAAAAACAAAAGAAATGATCATAAGAATCATTGTTATTCCATCTACATTTAAATAGATCCAAGTATGATGGTTACTTTCGGTTAAAATTATCCACAAATTGGAGAAAATGTCTTTGGTGGCATTAATGAGTCAAGGAAATGACAAGTGATTTAATGTCTAGGTGATGGTCTTTCCTGTAAGGGTTATGACGAAGCTCGTATGCTAGTCCTGAGGAGCAAGTGAAGGGTAGATTCTTTTTAATATTGTAATTTGGAAAGGTAGATCCATCCTCCGGTTGTTTTCCGGTGAAGATGAGCCTCTGGCGATCCGGGGCGAATCCCTCCTTATCTTGGATTTTGGCTTTGACATTATCGATGGTATCTGAGCTTTCGACTTCGAGAGTGATGGTCTTGCGGTGAGAGTCTTAACAAAGATCTGCATGATGAAATTACGATTTTACTTTCGATTGACCTACAAAATATTGATAACAAATGTCGGTAGAGGAGCATTCTAGAGAATCTCATATTGAAAATGTTATTAAAACCCACACAAAAAGAAACAAAAGATATTTGTTAAACACCAAGTGCGTTAGACTCAGTATGCAAAGGAAAAATGACTAAAAATGACCAATAACCACAAAACCATTCAGATCATTTGAAACACCAAATGTATCAAACCGGTATGCAAAAAAAAACAACTTAAAATAACCGATAAGCACCAACCCTTGCTTTGAAACACTACACAATATAAAAACACAAATTTTACCATATTCGTGCAAATAAGAAGCTCCTACAAAATCCCCTTCATACCAAGGTAGGTCGCCATCGTGTGAAATCTTAAAACACCCTTCTTCACATTGGAATGTTCAATCCTTCCACGGCTCCAAATGCCTCGAACAACATCCAAATGGGGAAATGTTGCGGTGAACAACATCCAAGTGGGTAGTGGTACACCAGTTTGGAGTGACTCTTAGAAACCGAGGGCGGAGGATGTAAACTGGTTGAGAAACCACATTGGGACTCGGGAGAATGTACATGGCTATGATTCAAGGTACACGCGTGCTTAGAAGTCGAAAACTTGAAGAAGCAAATGAGTGACACTCCACTTACGCAGAGCAAAACCAAATGGTGGAGATCAATTTAATCAACGTTCTATGTGTACTAGAAAAATCAAAATCATTGATGTCTACCGACATTTCTCAAAATTGGGAGGCAATCACTTAAAACGCCTTGAGTAGAATAATTCAAAATATTTGGCAAACTATCATTTATAACATTTATCTTATGAGAACCTTTTTTAATCAATTAATTCTAATCAAGTAGGATGACCCAAAGATATTGATTCTAATCAATTAATCAAACAAGGGATGAAAATTGAGAACATTTCTTCTAAATCAATGTGCAAGCAAAACAAAAGAAATGATCATAAGAATCATTGTTATTCCATCTACATTTAAATAGATCCAAGTATGATGGTTACTTTCGGTTAAAATTATCCACAATTGGAGAAAATGTCTTTGGTGGCATTAATGAGTCAAGGAAATGCCAAGTGATTTAATGTCAGGTGATGGTCTTTCCTATAAGGGTTATGACGAAGCTCGCATGCTAGTCCTGGAGGAGCAAGTGAAGGGTAGATTCTTTTTAATATTGTAATTTGGAAAGGTAGATCCATCCTCCAGTTGTTTTCCGGTGAAGATGAGCCTCTGCTGATCTGGGCGAATCCTCCTTATCTTGGATTTTGGCTTTGATATTATCGATGGTATCTAAGCTTTTGACTTCGAGTGATGGTCTTGCCAGTGAGAGTCTTAACAAAGATCTGCATGATGAAATTACGATTTTAATTTCAATTGACCTACAAAATATTGATAACAAATGTCGGTGAGAGGAGCATTCTAGAGAAACTCATACTGAAAATGTTATTTAAACCCACACAAAAAGAAACAAAAGATATTTGTTAAACACCAAGTGCGTTAGACTCGTATGCAAAGGAAAAATGACTAAAAATGACCAATAACCACAAAACCAAGATCTTTGAAACACCAAATGTATCAAACCGGTATGCAAAGAAAAAACAACTTAAAATAACCGATAAGCACCAACCCCAAGCTTTGAAACACTACACAATATAAAAAAACACAAATTTTACCATATTCGTGCAAATAAGAAGCTCCTACAAAATCCCCTTCATACCAAGGTAGGTCGCCATCGTGTGAAATCTTAAAACACCCTTCTTCACATTGGCAATGTTCAATCCTTCCACGGCTCCAAATGCCTCGAACAACATCCAAATGGGGAAATGTTGCAGTGAACAACATCCAAGTGGGTAGTGGTACACCAGTTTGGACTGAAACCGAGGCGGAGGATGTAAACCGGGTTGAGAAACCACATTGGGACTCGGGAGAATGTACATGGCTATGATTCAAGGTACACGTGCTTAGAAGTCTGAAAACTTGAAGAAGCAAATGAGTGACACTCCACTTACGCAGAGCAAAACCAAATGGTGGAGATCAATTTAATCAACGTTCTATGTGTACTAGAAAAATCAAAATCATTGATGTCTACCGACATTTCTCAAAATTGGGAGGGGCAATCACTTAAGAACGCCTTCATAGAATAATTCAAAATATTTGGCAAACTATCATTTATAACATTTATCTTATGAGAACCTTTTTTAATTATAAAAACAAACTGAAAATTTTATTTAAAAAATAAAGAAAAGTGTAAATAATTACACTGAAGGCGTTCCCCCTATGGGAAAGGCCCTTCGGAATGTTTCTCCAAATGTGTTAAGTTTGACGGCCGTAATGATAACTGCAAGGACAAAACAGAGGAGGAAAAAAGCGTGAAGGCTCCTCTGGCACCAACCGAGATGGTCCTGGTATAAATGGTGGGTATCAATGCAAGAGAAAGGTTGCAAAGTTATGGTTTACATAGACCTCGCAAGGCAGGCATCGCTTTCCTTGTGGCGAGTGAAACAATCCCAAACAAAGACCCCCATTCAGCAAGTCTGGAAAATTAATCCGCTTTCACCATCTCTGAAAAATCCTCTTTCCATCTCTATTTAACTTTTCACAGTCAGCAGATCTGTAGAGGGTTTGCAGATCTCAGATTTTGGTAGTGAGCCTTGTGAAGTGACTGTACCTAAAACACTTAGGTTGCCACATATACTCTTGTTCTGGTGTTTTGTTTTTTTCAATTTCTGTTAATGAGAACCCCATTACTTAACGTCCCTCATCTCATAAATGTTTTAGGTTGGTCCACATATATCTTTTGTGGTACTTTCTCACGAAATTGAAATAATGGCTGATGGGGTGGTATTTGTTTCTGGCAGGAGTTTGAAGAAAGTGGAAACCCATAGCAACACTTTGAGGAGCTTGTTTCCTTGGCCAAGGAATGCGTGCAAAGAGGAAAGGTTTGAATTATTTCTGACATCATATCACTCTTTGGTATATTGATTTATTTGGAAAAATTTGAAAAGCATGTTCTAAATGTTTTGTTCTATGACTTTCTAATTGATAAGTGATTGAGTATCTTTAGGCTACGAGGAAGTTTTCCTTTGAAAATTTTAGATTTCTTCATTTACTATCAACTCTAAAATTATTAATGGAGGATTTACATGAACAGACCACTGACAACTCTATGAATTAGTAACGGTTTGGGTCAGGTCTAGAAATGTAAGTAAAATAGATTTTCTTAACCTATTCTTAAGCATATGAAAGGATCAATGTTGCTTATCTGTTCATTCAAACTCTTGGCTTTTGTAAGAAAGGGTGTAATATGTTGTTTATCCTCCTCATGAAAGTTATTGGGGTGTTCATTAGTCTGTAAGGGATCAACAAGATTTTGTAGTGACCATTAGTTGTTCAAGTAATAGTCTTATGTATATCTATTTCCTTGATTCTAACTTGGTGATATATGCTTCTTCTTTTTGATCTGTAAATCCAGTCATATATTATATAATCTGTAAAACAGTGCAAGGTGTGACTCATAGATAGAACTTTCATGGGAAAGCAAGTGACAGCAAAACAAACCTGCTATTGGACTTATTCAATTTGGATGTATACAAGACTTCTTGGAGCACATTCTCCATTGAGGCATCTCATCCATCAGTGATCTCCTTGGCATATATATGGTACTGGCTTTCATCATACTAGGGTTGAACATCAGCCATTGCAACATCCTATGTTAGGTGGAGATAGAACATGCCATGAGCGTAGTATATCTTATTGTTCACTATAATCATGTTAAGGTTTGGTTAAGGGTGTAGTATGTTTTAGTATGTTTTGGCCGATGGTTTGAACTTTGCAATTATTGGTATGATGGATCACTAGTCTGTATGGCATATGGGCATGGTTCAACGTTTTGTATCTCTGAATTTTTAGTTACTAAAATGTTTAAACATTCACTGTAAATTATGGGACCATTTATTTATTTTTATGCATGTGTTCCTAAGGGAATTTAGCATGCACTGAGTTTCTACTTGATGCCCCCAAACAAAACGAAAAGTAAGATCATGTAAAGCATGTTTGATGCCCTCTTTTAAGTTGTGAACAGGAATATCCATTTTCAAGCGACAAATAGCCATTTTTCTACAAATATATACAACTTATATATGTAAAATATAATGGCTTCCAACATTTCTCTATCATTATTCCTCGAACAGTTCGCTTCTGGAAAAATCTCAAACATTAACAGGAAAAACATTTTTCACTTTTAATACTCTTCTAGAAACACCAAAAACACTCACATCATCAGATACTCCCCAGGATAACTTTGGACAAGGTTCCCATCTCCATGGTTGGCATGTAGAGCAGCATGTTGACTATTTATCTATTAAATTCATTGATGCGACTTTAAAATTCCCCAGGCTGAGAGTGCCATCCCACAGGCAATCACTTGCCATGATCATAAAATGGTTTTTCTGTGTAGGATGATTTTAGCTTCTCATTTGAACAATATCACATCCCACAAAACGTTTGTTGCATCTGCAAGAGGATGAGGTGGAGACCAATTTTGATTCATAATGACAAAATGTAATAGAGTTATACAGTAAAATGTTTATACAAAAAAACAAAGCAATCCATGCTCACAAGAAAGGGGAGAAAATAGCCAAAGGAAATCCAAACAAGAAGAGCAAAGTATGAAGCAAGAAAAAAGTGGAAAAGAAATGGACAAAAGGCAATTCAATCCCAAGAGAGAAACAAACACGAAGACATGCAAGATTTTCAAAAGAGAAAATCAAGAAAGAAATCATTTTATAAAAATTAATACAGATGATGGCCTATCACACTACCAAAAACAATGAGTGCATAATATATTGTCGTTTGGGACACTTTAAGTAGGAAAGATGATCCACAACGCAAAGTACAAATCAAGATGGTTTTGGGACAAGCTTCAACATTTAGCTTACAAGGAGTAAATGAATGTTTACCAGTTTAACCTTGCAGGTTGCACACGGAATAAATGTTTGTTTACCAGTGCAGTCTTGTAATAAATTTAGTCTTAAGTATGTTATAAGAATTTCCCAAAGTCCCAAATGTTTCTTGGGGGTGCACAACTTGTACCTCCTTTTCTAAAATAAGTGCCTCATATGATGATAATGACTTCTAACATCCTTCAGGCCAAATTGGTCTGCATGGCCTATAAAAGTGTGTCTATTTAGATAGAAGTTTGTTTCTACGATTGTTAAGCTGAAGACAAACCCTCGAAGCTTTGTTTGATTCTCTTGACTTAATGTCTCATATAATAATTTATGATTGCAAATGTCTTGGTATTTGAGCCTAATATCCTTGTAAAGTGGATAATTTATTAGAAAGTGTGTTTTGTTCTATCATTCATTTAAATTGCATTTCCTACAAATATTTTATTCAAACAGAGTCTTTAGGTGACTCCATCTACCAGTTTCACTCTGTAGCTCATGTGAGTTAGTTCTTAGTTTAGCAATCATAGTTTTTTTGGAGACTCGCAACCTTGTGATGGTATGTGGGACATGCCAATTTAGGGTTGATATTTTTCTTAAAACACCAACTTCTTTTGTATTTGATTTTGTCATCCTTCCAAAGGCTCTTTGATATAAACTGTGTTTGAAGACATTAACAAGATCATAAATGCCTAGATTAGCTAGAAGGTCGAGGAAAAAAACATCTGGTTTAATGATCTGCAAATTCCCAAGTGTGACCTACCTGATATGCTCTAATATGTGACATCAGTTCTTACAAAATCAAACATTTGTCTGTTTCCAAACCGTCTCCCACATGGAAATGATGTTTGAACCAATATTTGTCTTGTAAAGGTTTGTATCCCACCCAAGTCTAATGGAAAACATCCATGATGCGGGAGCATTCAGGCTCATAAGCAATCTTACATCAACAAAAACAAGTAGAAGTAGCAATAAGCAGTGTGCACAGTCTTTGGTGTGTAAATGAATGCAATTGTTGAAATATGGAGTCAGTAAACACTTGACAGAGACTGAATCTGTACACAGCCCAGTTTTCTTTGAATCTTCGCACTATTCCATGTATCGGTGAGGTTTTGGAAAGTCTAACGCAATTCCACAAGTCTGGGAGCTTCTGCAACGTATCGTGCAACCTCACAAGTCGAAAATGTCTCGAAACCCACACAATTTCTTCTGTCTGCAAATTTTTGCAAGGTTCTTTGAAATTCATATTGAAGCACTCCTACACAGCCACAGAGACCTAGACATCCCACACAGTGCTTGGAGACCCACTGTCTTTCTCAGAAGGTAATATTGTGCATTAGCACATGGAATAATTTGGATAATTGTGCATCTTTCCACATAAGTCCTATTGTCTAAGAAGTTGTGTCAGCACTGCAAACCTCTGCACAAGTGATTTTCCTTCGAAGTTACAAAGCTCTGTAAATTTTCACGTAGGTGCGTCTGCCCACAGCCTCCTCGTAGAGAAAAGGTTCACGGTAACCTCGATTGCACGAGGTGCTTTCATTTGGAAGAAGCTAAGTGTTTTGAGGATCAACCTCTGCACAGTGTCTCACAACAACGTTCTGCACAGTGTTTCATCTTAGACACACCCGCAATTCCTGTGAACTACACACAAATTACAACCTCTGTAAAGTGCTTGAACTATGATTCACATGCGCACAAGCTACAACATCTGCATGCCTGTCAATCAGAACATTGTAACCAACAGAAGTTGAAGGATCACAAAGGGAAGATGAAGTGTCTCATGTACGGAAGCTGAACCGTTTAGACTTTCATAATTGTTCTTGATGAACGCCTTGATAAGGAATAAGTTCCCTTAGGAAAAGGCATGGCTGGATTGGCTAGGAGTTTGAATCTTCTTCAGGAATGATACTTAAAGCTAGCTCATAAAGAGTACTTTCTTGGAGCACACAAGTCTGTGTGGATAGCTATATAAGATGAGTCTGTCAATTCAAGGGACTAATGACACATTTATGTCTAGTTTGTAGTCTGTAATAACACTGAGAGTTGTTGTGTCAGTATATTTTGTTATTTCTTATTGAAATCAAATAAGGATAAAGTCTGTGGCATTCCATTGGGTAAAGCTGTGTGTGTATGTCCATTTTGGGTGTTGAGGTCCTAGGCTGTACAGTCTGAGGTGGTTGTTCACTTGATTCCCTAACCATGTCTACATCAGTCAATATGGCATGTACCTATGCTAAATGGTTTTTTCCTACTTTTGCTCATGGGATGTAGGAGTGGAGGGAGCCTGGAAGCTCATGTGGTGTAACTAGTTGAAACCCATAAGGTGTATGACGAACAGAGATGTGGTACCTTATTATAAGTACACTTGATGATTAGAAGCTATTTTTCCTACTTCCATAGGAATGAGGATAAATGCATAGAGAATGCACAAGTGACATATTGTCATATTGAAAACTTCAATTTCACATGAAGATGACAACCAAAAGAAAACCATGATTGATGGCTAATTATTTTCCAAAATAATTGCCAAAATTGCTTCAAGAATATGGAGTTCCAATCCAAAGTGACGGTGAGCCATAACCCATAGTGCATGTCCAAATGTGTTGGAAGAAGAATTTTCAGAAGAATCGTCAGTTTATTTGCAAGGAATAAAAATAGTCATATATGCCAAGCTTTCTATTGGAAGGCTGAAAGGTTTGGACTAACTGCACATAAAATACCTGGAGATATAGCCATGAATACTCTTTTGCACGGTAACCAACAGAAGTACCTCTCATTCCAGAATTAGTATTCTATACTTGGAGAAACATACCTCTATGAATAGCTTTTCCTTGTGGATGAGAAAAGCATGTCATTGGGAACATGCAACTTTTTGTATCTAGAGAACATGCCCCTGGAAATCACTCGTGCTAAAGCAAGATAACAGGAGAAGAAATAGAGTAAATTATACAATGTAGCGCTATGAGGAAGTGTCAAAACCCCAGAAAATGATTTTAGCATTCTATTTTGAATATGTGGATATTTAATTTTTTTCCATTTATGTCTAAACTTTTCCAGATTATGTCCACGAGTTACACATAGATGAACATTCTCCATTTCACAAATGAGTTTGGTCTGTATTCTAAAAGGTGCATATCCAATTGAAGGTAACCATTTTATAGTCACCATAAGGGCAGACAACAGACAGTACACAACAGACCAGTATTGGACCATGTGAAGTGGTTGTTCCTATAAAACTTAGGTTGCCACAGATGCCTTTCTTTTTTCTTCTGGTTTTCTGTTTTTCAGATTCTGTCAACGAGGACCCCATCACAAACATGCCCCATCTTAGAAGTGGGCTTGGCCTGTTTTGTAGGAGTTGCATACCCACATTCCAATGGAAGGTAAGAACTTGTTACTTCCTAAGTTTATAGTCATTATAAGTGCAGAAAGCATACGGCACCCCTAACATAATGTGAAACCGGTCATGAACCCTGTGAAGTGGATGTACCTAGAAACCTTTGGATGCCACAGATTCCATTTTTCGGTATTCTTTTATTTCTGATTCTCGCAATGGTAATTTCCCTTTTTTGCTATTCTTTTATTTCTGATTCCGTCAATAGGAATCCCAGTCATGAACATCCCCGTCTTAGTCTAAATGGGTTTTATCTCTGGGAAAAAATCCTCTTTCCATCTCTATTTAATTTTTCACATTCAGCAGATCTGTAGAAGGTTTGCAGATCTCAGATTTTGGTAGTGGGCCATGTGAAGTGACTGTACCTAAAACACTTAGGTTGCCACATATACACTTAGGTACCTAAAATGGAGGGTTCCTCTTCTGCCTCTCTGTACCACAGGAAAAATGCTCCACAATTTTGAGCAAAAATCACAGAACACTAATTATAGAAATTATCATTTTTGCTTTCATTATTGTAAAAATATAAACCTCAAGTATCATACATACATATTTTTTCCGCCATTCAATGTCTGCCCCTTATCCAATGGTCTTATCCAATGGTGGCCCCTTAATCACCAGGCTGGATAATTAGATGGAGGAACACCAACATGGCTTGAGCCTACCTCATTATCATGGCAATCGCTACTGCCTTATCACTAGACCATGGCCTTTCTACAGTGGTCTACGAGGACTGTGTCTTGGCCAAGTGTAGAGAGCACACTGCTAGTGCTATTGGAGGCATTTTGGTGGTACAATTGCCTAGATCTTTTGAAGAAAGTTTTTTCTCTTCTATTTACTTCCTCATTTGATATTTCAATGAGACATCTGTCCCATTGCTTTTCCATCCTCAAGTACTTCGAGTATTGTTTTAAGGGTTGTTTAATAATTAAAATTTTCCTAATAATTCTGCTTTTCGGTCTTTATAACAATTTTTTTAAATTAGTATTCTGAATCCAAAATTTTGTTTCAGTTTAGATTCATATTTTCTTAGACCCAGGCTTTTAGCTATAGAGATTACAATACTTATAACAGTTTGAAAATTGGGCTCATAACTATGGTTTCAATGCCTCTTTCATGGGCTTGTGGGTGGGCATCAACAATGAGTTCAGTCTCAGCTATTCACAGAGAAAACGATTGGGAATTAACAATTGTAAATGCATGGAAAATGCCACAAGGGCTCTCCTGGATGATATAAGGGACAACATGGAATAATTGAATCAAGGTTTACATACATTGATTGTGGCATTGGACAGAAGGGAGAGGGCAATTCTTGTAATATAGGCTTCTAAGAGAGCCATTGAGGGAGCGACAAAAAACCAATGATTGATGATTAGTTATGAAGTTATCAATCCAAGGCCTTGAATGGACAAGGTGCACTTCTTTTTGTCATATAAACCTTATGGAGGATTATCTAAAAATTCAGTTTGCCACTTTACACCTTGAATGACCAACATTTGATTTTGGAAAATGATTGAACGTGTGTGGGATGAGGGTGTTGAATCTGAAATTATTATGTTATTTCTTTTACAGGAATTTGTCTTCAAATAATATTAAGGGAGCAATTTCGATAGAGCTGGGATATATTATAAAGATACATTGTGAGTTCAGTTATTTTTATTTTTGGTTATACTTCCAATAGGCTATTAAGAATTGTGTTTGGAGAGAAATTTATTGTCTAAATGACAGCTGTGAAAGACTTCCAAATGTTTTGTTGATCTCTAATCTGCATGAAATCCTCGGGACCTCTATGATATTGTGCATAATTATAGCTATGCACCGTTCAAATCATCCAAAGGCATTTACAAAAGGCTCTGCAAACAAAATGGCCACAAAAGGCTACCGCTCGTGATATAAAATCTGCAAATGTACGGAAGTCTTCATATATTCATGTTTAGTTCAAATAAAATAGTACACAAAACGCTACCACTCATGATATAAGATTTGCAAATGTATATGTACGAATTTGTAACAAATTTGAAATGTGGAGATAGACCCTTTAAATGTAATGCTTCATCTACATTACTACACTTACAAAATCAATCATACCCCTTATCAACATCAACTACAAAAGTAATGACTACCCCTCTAAATCAAATAACATATACCATTCGGTGTTCATATTGCATTGGACATATGAAAAGTAAATTGGAGCATGGGATTGAATTTAAGTTGATTAAGAATTTTATTAATGTGTTTTAAGTGAACTCCAAATTTCATTCACATAATTAAAAATGGAAATATGTATCCAAGTGTTTAACATTCGATCCAAGGGGTCACTTTTATGCTAAGCAATTATATAGTCTTCAATATGGCTATTAATTTTTTTCTAAATCAATAACATTTTGCCACAAGTTATATTTTACTTATGGATTATATAGTTGATGTAGAAAAAATGTTTTTACAAATTTTATAATATATATTTCCTTGATTTGTGATTGGACTATTGACTTTTTCCCTTTATTTCTTAGGTATTCGAGGCAACAAATATTTCCTTATAAACTATAGTCTTAAATATTAAAGATTCACGATTTTGGGGCACGGGGAGATTAAATGACTGATTGACGTGGCGTTGTAGGATAATGTTAGGACATTGATTTTAATTGTGTCGAAATGGTTCAATGTTTAATAGATTTAATTATTTAATGTCTTTTGATGCACAAAAAAAAAAAAAAAATGACATGTAAAGGAAGGAGCTCAAATAACAATTTTCGGGAGTAGTATTTTATTTTTGTTGTGTAGTTGTTCCTTTTTCTGCTATGCTCTTAACCCATTGCTTGTATTAGGATATGAGTAGCAGAGACTTTGGCTTACCATATCATTTTATTATATCATTTATACTTTCTCATGCTTAGTAGGTCGGCCTTGGTGGTGGCCATAACATATGAATAGTATATATAGGGATTGTATGTAGTAGTTCATCATCATTCGAGCATTTGAGTCTTATTGTATGGTTTGGAAGTTGCCCCTTCGAAATGGTGAAGCTATTTTAATTGCATATTGAGATCATTTATCTCGAATATTGTCTTCTTTTGTGTTCTATTTATGCTCATAATCCGAATTATACAAGTAATTTCATTACAAGTGGTATCGTAGTCAACGATCCGGACCAAAATTAGGCAAAAACCTAATTTTTGTTTCAGATATATCTTGCGAACCAGAGAGAATTTGTCAAATATTTTTTTACCAGAGTTGTGAATAATTTCAAGTAAGATTCCTTGAAAATTTTAGACTTTTTAAATTTATTTTGCAAAATTTATTGCAAATTTAGGGTTTTTCATAAAATCGCTCCCTAGGCTGAAATTTGTGGAATTTTTCCAAGTTCTTTACATTTTTGGAAAGCCCTCAAAAAATATTGGTAGTATCTTCTTTGTGTTTTTCCTATTCATCCGAATTTGTATCGAAACCCTAAACCCTAGGGTTTGACATCATGGTGGGGCCTTCCACAAGAGCCAAAAAAATCCATTCACTCTGGGTAAAACCCCAGATAAAGATGGGGTAGTGATAGAAGATTTGGAGTCATAAGGGGTAAATACAAATTCCTCAACACTAGGGTTTACCTCAGTTGATCATAAGGTGAGCCAACTCGAGTATGAATTGCGAAATGTACAATCTGAGATGGCTTGTAAAGGAGACATAGACCAAATCAATCAACGGTTGGATGATATCATGCAACATATAAAGGGTAAATAGTATGTCCCAAATCAGTCCCAACTCAACCAAGGAGGATCTTTAGTTCGAATAATGGGCAAAATAACAATGTTGGATCACTTTTCCAAATTCAATCGAATCCAACTTATCGGAACCGGAACATGATACCAAAAGTGGAGATGCACAAATTTAATGGGAAGGATCCTTGAATTGGATAAATCAAATGGAGAACTTCTTTGAGTTACATCAAACCCCATCGGGAAAAAGGTGACCTTGACATCCCTATATCTTTAACCGCACCAATTCATTTGGTATCGATGGTTATGTGCTTGAGGCGTAAGAGTGGTCTTAGTGTCACTTGGAAATTTTTTTGAGGAGTTGCTGTTGTATATATCTCCCTCCCTGGGTAAATATAGACAAACAGAAGAATATGGAAATCAAAGAAACTCAAAGCCTAATATTTATTGCATCACCAACAGCCTGGCGCACCTTCTAAGGCGCGGAGTTGGAGGCGTAGAGCAGAAGATGTCGACATGAAAAAGTCGCGCCCAAAGCGCGGAGTTGCGCAGAGCATAAGATGTCGACATGAAAAAATTTGTGCCCTGGCACAAGTTGGAGGCGCAGAGCAAAAGATGTCGACATGAAAAAAGTCGCGCCATGGCGTAGGTTAGAAGCGCAGAGCGTAAGATGTCTACATAAAAAAAAGGCATGCCACAGCCTGCGCAGTTGGAGGCGCAGAGCGAGAAGACGTCGACATGAAAAAATTCATGCCCAGCACAGTTGGAGGCACGAGAGCGAAAGATGTCAACATGAAAAAGTCCCGCCTGCACAGGTTGGAGGTGTAGAGTAGAGATGTCGACATGAAAAAAGTTGCGCCCAGCGCAGTCGAGGCAGGCACAGTAGAAGATGTTGACACGAAAAAGTTGCGCCCTGGCGCAGCTCGAGTTAGGCGCAGAGCGTAAGATGTTGACATGAAAAATTCGTGCCCAGCGCAGTTGGAGGCGCAGAGCGAAGATGTCAACATGAAAAGTCGCGCCTGGCGCAGGCTTGAGGTGCATAACAAGATGTTGACATGAAATTTTCAGCACCTATGGCGCATGTAAGAGTATGTTGACATGAGGATGGATGCGCCGAGGCGCATCTTCAGGAGGTGCAACATTTTGAGCGTTGACACCCCGACAAGAAGCAAACCCTGACCCAGATATTCAAATGGCCATAACTTTTCACAGGAGCTCAGATTCACGCAAGGTTGGACTTTTTGGAAATCTTACAAGGTCCTCTATCCAACTACGATTGGATATCTTTAATTGGGTGAGAACAAGTTCTTCAAAAATGCAAAATATAGTTCGCCATTTTTTTAGGTTTCTTTGGGTTCTCACCTACCGCCATAATGAGATGATTTAAATATAATGAGGGAGGTGGTTGGGGTAGATTTGGAATTCCTCCCTCTTCCCTCTCTAATTCTTCCTATAAATTGTAAGGAGGGGCTTCTTTCTAAAGGTTGGACATTCTTGTTTTCCCCTCCCTTCTCCTCTTGTCTGAGTGGATTTTGTGGAGTTCAAACCTCCCATTTAAAAATGTAATGCAACCTTGCCTCTTGGCATTTTGTAGAGTATCAGTATCAATATTTGGAGCAAATAATGCATGTCTCATGTGGATGATTCTCAACCCTCTCTCGTGTTCATTTGCATCCTCTTGATCTTTCACCGCAAATTTAGTTATCTCAGTGCATGATCTTGCATTGCATTTTAATGGTTTGTGTTTGTTGGCAAGACAGTGTTCTTCATTCCTTGGTGCATCACCTTTGTTAGTTTAGGTTCATTTTTATGCATCTTCTTACCCCGTCTCCTTGGCAAGTTAGATTAGGTTTTTGAGTAAACCCTCTGCATTTTTATGTGTGCATTTGAACAGAGGAATATGAATCGGCCTTCATCCGGAGAGATTTTCGATTTCGTAAGGTCCCACGCTTCTTGAAAAGCTCTATGTTATGCAATCGCACCGAGAGTCTCAACCCATCGAGTTTTAGACATTTAGGGTGCTTGTGATCCGCCATCAACAAATTGCAATTGCACTATAGTTCCAGATTTCGATAACTACTTTAGTCAATTGGAAAAGTTAAGACAAACAAGATCGGTCAAATATTATGTGCATCAATTCCAGAACCTATCCTTAAGGGTGGAGAATATTACAGAAGAGAACTTGAATGACTTGTTTCTTGGGGGTCTTAAGGACCACATTGAGCATGAGGTACATATGTTTAATCCACTCAAGCTTTCTAGATTCTATTATCATGGCACGTAGAGTAGAGGAAAAAATTATTTGCAGTAGGAGGCAACCTTTCACTAACACCAAAGACCGTAGTACCCCTTCCCCATCATTCACTCAGCCAATTAGACTGACTCCTCAACAAATGGAAGAAAAAAGAGCAAAAGGATTATGTTTTAACTATGACAACAAATATGGACCGGGACACAAATGTGCTGAGAAGAATTTGTTCTATATTAAAGGAGGAAATGAGGATGAAGAGGAAGCTGAAATTATAGGAGAAGCTGAGGAACCAGTAGAAGATGAAGTAGAGGATCACCAACCTACAATTTCTTTCCATGCGTTGTCAGGTATTAGTACTTCTCAAACATTAAAGGTTATTGGCTATCTCAAAAATAGAAGGTGAGGGTGTTGATTGACTTAGGAGTACTCATAAGTTCATAAATAGTAAGTTAGTTGCCTAACTCAATTATTTTATTTACCCACTCTAGAAATGCAAGTTATCATTGCAGATAATGGGACAAATCAAGTGCACAGAAAAAATGCCATAGTATCAAGCTTTCCATGGGAGACTACATGTTAGACTCACCTATGTTTGTTATTTCTATGGGAGGGGCAGATATTGTTTTGGGTGTCCAATGGCTCACAACCTTGGGTACTATAGAAATGAATTTCCAAGAATTGTTCATGTGATTTCATTCAGAAGGAAGGACAATACAATTGAAAGGGATGGTAGCTAAGTCTCCACATATTATTATCTCTCATCAGATGGAGAAGGTTCTCGAAAAGGAGTAAATAGATTTGTAGAAAGTTATTTTCCATAGAGGTACAAAATACGAGTCTTCAATGCCACCCGATCTTCAAGAAGATTGTTCATGCTCACTCATCTATTTTTGATGCAATTCCAAAGGGACTACCACCAGTTAGGGATCATGATCATGCCATTCTTTTGATTCTAGGGATCCAACCACCTAACATCGACCATACATGCCCATATTCCCAGAAAAGTGAGATTGAGAAAATGGTGTAGGAAATGTCAAGGTAGGTATCATCAGGCATAGCCAGAGCACATATTCTTCACCAAAGTGGTCATGGTACATAAGAAGGATGAAAAATGGAGGATGTGTCCAGATTACCAAGAACTCAACAAGTACACCATCAAAGATAAGTTTTGTATTCCAATAATTGGATGATTTACTTGATGAATTGCATGGTGCTTATTTATTTCACAAAATTAGATCTTTGTCGGGGTACCATCAAATTATAATAAGAGAGGAAGATGTTCATAAAACAACTTTTAGGACTCATGAGGGCCATTATAAGTTTTTGTAATGCCTTTTGGTCTTACAAATGCTCCTCAACATTTCAAAGCTTGATGAACACTGTTTTAGGCCATTTTAAAGGAAATTTTTATTAGTTTTCTTTGATGACATATTAATTTATAGTAAGACATGGGAAGAACACTTTAACATGTAGATAAAGTGTTGGAAGTTTTGGAGAAACACAATCTCTATGCAAGTCCATCCAAATGTTCTTTTGGTGTACAAGAGGTAGATTACTTGGGTCACATTATATTCCATCAAGGTGTCAAAGTTGAGCCTCGGAAGATCAAAGCTATGGTGGAATGGCCATGAAACGTACCCAAAATTGTAAGGTCTTGTCTTTCGCCGAACAAGTGTAACAAGCTCCCAATGATGATATAGGTCTCTTCGCAAGGTGTTCGAGATCCGGAAAAGCCCTCGGAGTATGCGTTAACATCCCGCATGCCCCGCTTAGCCCCGTGCCCTTTGTTTTCCCCTTTTCCCTCTTTCCTTGGCCTTTTGATCTTCAGTGACGAAACCGCCGCCTGCTCAGAGCGGCGGTCCTGCACGCATTTTCCAGAAAGCATTTTGATGCGACTCACGTAAAAGATCAATGTTTCACCAGCTTTCCTTGCCGACTTGGGCATGCATTTATGTTTTTGGTCCCCTGGAATAGTGTTTGGCCATTGTTTATGGTTTTTAGAGTTCAGTTTGGTTTTGATCTTTGGGTGTATGAATCCTATAAATAAATGGTTTGTGCACAAAAAAAGGGCCTGATCTTTTGCTCTCATCCTCTCATTTTCCATAGTTCAGTCTTTTGTTCTCTTTAGAGCCATAGCTTTAATCCTTTGCATGCTTATTTAGTATTGTCCAGCTGTTGGTAAGCCACATATCCAGCTTGTGCAAACAGTGTTGTTGTTTTACCCATTCCATTGAAGTAGAATAGCTTAGGAAGCCATTAAAGTTGCAGGTTTTGCTCTTCAAACAGGGTAGATTCAAGGTTCTGGTCGCTTTATGTTGCGTGACTCGCAGTAAAATCCCGCTAGGAATTGCATAAGCCAAGCTCTGTACTCTTGCGCTATCCCTCTCCTACTCGCATTTTCAGTCTACATTCTGAGTCGTCCTTGTCCCAATATCTATTTCTCACAATGTGTTGGCATTACACGCTTTTCTAGATCCACGTGAACATGAAAGAACGAGGAGATCATACTGAGGGGACAAGATCACATGCACCATCGGATTCGCCACGCTCGCCATTAGAATCCGGTTCTAGCTTTCAAAGTTCTAGTTAGAATCATATCAAATAAGGTAGTTAATTGTTTCATTTCAGTAATTTCTATTCTCGATATTGCCAGGGAAGCTGTGAGGATTGATAGTTTCTGAGAAACTATGATTCATTCCTCACTTCTGAGGTAGGATCGAGAATCTTGCAGATAGATGAGCTATTTCTTTTGTTTAGGATAAATCTACAAATTGCACAGCAAATAACTACACTCGGTTATTTTGTTTGTTTTTAAATTGTTATTCAGTTGTTATTTCTAGATATACCTAAAATAGCTGCTTTTCTTCTCATAAAGTTAAAATACAAAAATAGAAGTTACATATGTTTTAGTTTTACTCCATGTAGTTAGAATTTGCTTTATTACAGTTAGATTTACATTTTATTTTGTATGACAATCACGGGACCTCAGGAGCCCAGGGAATACATATTTGAGCCAATCGTGCCTCAACCAAACCTCGTCACAAAGATAGTTGACATAGACTAAAATCTTAGAATACAAGTCTTCTAAACAACAATGATTTACAATCGATCGCTCGGTTGAGAGGGTTAAATATAGAAGACCCACTTACACATGTTTTGGTCAAATCAACCAAACTACAGATTACCCTAGGCAAACATTCGCATGACTGTAGAAGGGTTCGAAAGAGAACAAACCTTTGGTTGTGATCCTTTGGTCCCACAGCCAGGTGCAGGAGACACTCTCACAGACATAGATACTAGTTTAAGGATCCAGGTTGCACGAACGCCTGTGAGATATTCTGAGAAAATCACGCAGTTGTTGGTCCTAAACATAGAAGCTGAGAAAGCATATGATTACTGGATACTAGGAATCAGGACTTGATTTCGTATATGACCATAACAGAACCGCAACAACCAAGAGTCTACGGTTGTGACCCACAAGTCCCACAGCCTAACGAATCCATAAGTCAATCGGATATAAACATTGGCCTACGCACACTAGTATTCCAATCCACTCCACTTCCACCCATCATCATCGAACAATTGTCCTTACTAGATATAGTGGCTAACGAAGCTAGAGAATTCTGACTAGGCCGAGAATCGTCCCATTCAGTAAGTCAATTGTTTCACCATCCACCATATGACCTTATCAGGAGACATACACGAAACTATCCCAGGTCATTTCCCACGTATTCCACAACCCATAGATCGAATCACGCCAAAGCTCGATATTGATTGGAGCCTTCGAGTAGTCATCCTTGCCGATCAATCTATCACACCAGTCAAGTTAGAAGGGCCTTCTTTGCCTTAGATTCGCAAATTCCACTAGTGCGTGTCGAAGACATTAGATTGCCTAACTAGTCTGTCTGCATCCCACGAATATTCCATTCCCACCTGGTATCTCGGCACGACCTCGGGGTCGGGTACCTGAAGAGTTACCTATAGATTCCCACGCCGTCAAACGCTTTTCCGGCACAATAATGGCCAAGGCCCAAAACTCTCAAAAATCTTTGAGGGTTCCAGGACTAACAGGTACTACTGAGAATATTTGTGATGGGATATGGTAGAATCGCGGCTCCACTCATTGCATTGCTAAAGAGGGATGCCTTCCATTGGACAAACACAGCCACTAAATCCTTTGAGTAGTTGAAGGAAGCCATGTGCACCACCCCAGTTTTGGCTACTTTGAACTTCTCAAAAACCTTCATTACTGAATGTGGCGCTTCAGATTAGGATTGCGAGAAATTCTAATTCGGGAAGGAAGACCAATTGAATTTGAGAGTCACCAATTCAAAGGAAAATATCTGATCAAACCTGTCTATGAGAAAGAAATGATGGCTATTCTTCATGCAGTCAAGTAATGGAGGCCCTATCTAATGGGTAGACACTTCAAGGTAAAAATTGATCATGATAGTCTCAAATACTTTTTGGATCAAAAGTTATTATTTGAGGAACAACAAAAGTGGGTAACAAAATGTTAGATTATGATTTTGAAATCATATACATAAAGGGTAAATAAAATTTAGTAGTCGATGAGTTATCCGTATGGGATACATCCGCAAATGCCTTACTATGTGCAATGTCCATATTGAAGTTCGATTGGATGGATGAAGCAAGATTGGAATGGGAGAAGGAAAAGGATACACAATCTCTAATATAGAATATCAAGCAAGGATCTATAACATCTAAAAAATTGATTGGAAAGGTAATGCCCTATTGTAAAGGACAAATTATTCTTATGTAAAGATTACGAGTTGAAGCATAAGATTCTTTCGAGCTACATGCATCACCTGTTGGAGGACACTTTGGGTTTTGAAGACATATCATAGAATAAAAAGAGAATTCTTTTGGGAAGGACTTAAGGGGGATGTACAAAATTTTGTATCAGAGTGTTTGGTGTGCCAACAAAACAAAGGTGAAACCATTAAGACACCAGGTCTATTGCAACCATTACCAATTCCTAGCCAGAGATGGGAGGAGGTCTCCATGGATTTCATCACAGGATTGCCTTGTTCATAGGGTAAGAATGTTATTTTGGTGATTGTGAATAGGCTCACAAAATATGCCCATTTTTGTGCCATGTCACATCCATTTACATCTAAGTACGATTCTGAACTACTTTTTGGAGAGACAGATTCAAAGGCTACATGGAACCCCAAAGATAATTTTAAGTGATCGTGATCCTATTTTCACAATTAATTTTTGGACAAAATTATTTACATGTTTGGGTACTCAACTAGCTCACACTTCATCTTACCATCCTCAAACCGATGGGCTAACGGAAGCGGTCAACAAATTCTTAGAGGGGTATCTACGTTTTTTTGTATTAGATAAGCAAGAACATCGGGTTAAATGGCTACCACTTGAAGAATGGTGGTATAACACATATTTTCATACCTCTTCTCAAATGACCCCAATTTTAGCATTATATGGTTGTCATCCATCATCTATCACTTCTTCCTTGAGGGTGCAAGCTAAGGTCGAGATGTTGAGAACACATTCAAAGCATCAACAATAGGTTTTGGCTAGTTTGAAGGGGAATTTGGCATTGGCACAAAACAACAAGCAGATCAACACCGTAGTGAAAGACATTTTGCAATTGGTGGCTGGGTTTTTATACGTCTATAACCTTACAAGTAGATGTCCCTAAAAAAAAAAAAAAAAACAAAATTGCTCCTAAATAGTATGGTCCTTATCAGGTTCTACATAAAATTGGAAGTGTTGCTTATAAACTAGAGTTTCCTCAATCTTCACACATACACCCAATATTCCATGTTTCTTGCCTAAAGAAGGTTATTGGATAGAAATTTGCAGCCCAGACAGAGCTACTAGAACTTGATGAGGAAGGAAGAATCATTTTGGAGCTAGAGAAGATTCTCTACAAACACGTACTTAAGAGGTTGAGAACCGAGAGACATTAAGGAATATCTGATCAAGTGGAAGAATCGAGCATAGAAGATGCGACTCCGGGAGGATGAAGGTTTTCTGCAACATCTAGGATTATTCAACGCGTGATGACAATGTTTGGTTTGAAGGGGAAGGGCATGTTACACCCTTAACCTATTGCTTGTATAAGGATATGAGTAGTCGACTTGTGGCTTACCATATCGTTTTATTATATCATTTATACTTTCTCATGCTTAGTAGGTTAGCCTTGGTGATGGCCATAACATATGAATAGTATATATAATGGATTGTAGGTAGTATTTCATCATCATTCGAGCATTTGAGTCTTATGTATAGTTTGGAGGTTGCCCCCTTGAAGTGGTGAAGCTATTTTAATTGCATATTGAGATCATTTATTTGCAATATTGTGTTCTTTGGTGTTCTATTTACGCTCATAACATAAATTATACAAGTAATTTTATTACATTTCTAGATGATGGAAATGATAAACTCACTACAAATGTTTGGTTATGTAATTTAATGTTTTTTACAATCCAAATTGATCTGGAAAAAATACGAAAGTCTATAGAATTGTTAATTTGGGTGTCCATTAAAGAAAAAAATTAAAAACTACTTATTGCAAGAGGGTTTTTGCCTTTGCGGATAAAGAATTGTTTCTTGGTAGCCCATAAATGATGAACTCAATTATAAAGTAGAGCTCTTTAAGAAAATTCCTAGAATGAAAAATGAAGGATATTTTCCGTGTTGGCTAGATTTTATGCATAGCTAAAACCTAGTAGTCATGAGATTAATCTCCCTCATTTATCTTTGAGGCTCCCATGTAATAATTTTGCCAATTATGTTTTCTAATATCTATTTGTGGGTTTTATTTTAATTACTGAAGCTCATGAGCCATAGCTAAGCAATTCTGCGGCAAGTAAGTAAGTAGCTGTAAAGAAATATTTGCAAAAGGAGGGAAATAGTTGAATACGAAAGAAGAAGAAGAGGATGTGTAATCCAACCAATAGTTTACAGAGTTGGTCTCATACACATAGATAAAACAAATAGATCTCACAATACAGAATCAGAGGAAAGGAAATATTCTAATCTAAATCTTAGATAATGCAAAGTTTATCTAAAGATCTACACAGAAGTAAGAAGCCAATGCACCATTGACACAAAGTTCTCTAGAAATTTGCCTTTGTTCAATTCCTCATCTTTTAGAAAAGATATCAAGGGTTTCAGCACAAAGTCTGGAACTCAAGAATACTGATTACAAATTATGATCCTTTAACCATAGGTTCTTCTTCTATTTATAGTGTATAGAAGGAAATTACAAATAGGAAAGCAATAATTGAACTAACACATGTGGAAGCTATAAAGAAAATAATTGGCAATCTTTCCCCTAAAATTTCTCTCTACATGACATGCATCTGAAGACTAAATCAAAGCTTTGCATGTCTGCCACCTATTCTCAATTAAGGACCTTTTTAAATAACTAAAAGTAATGGCTTTTAACCAATTACTTTAGTTTTACAATTTTGTCCAAGAAAATAAGAATAAGAGAGAGAAGGGAAGAAGAAGGAAAATGTGTCAGTCATCATACTCTATGCTTTTTCTTTGTTCTAAAACTGAATATACTTGTCAAACATGTGACTTAGTAACTTCCCATCTGCTTTAGCAACCGCTTCCTTCTCAGTCTTAAACCACAACAATCCTCTGGACAAAGCAGCAGTGTTAGCCTTTACCTTCTCCAAACCAGGCCCATATCCCTCAATATCTGCATGAAGCTTTATGAGTCTGCCAATTGAATCTAATATGAAAGGCATGACGACTTCATCAATCTTCTTCTACACAACCAGAATAAATTCCTCATGGGAAGCAAGCAATTCATTTGGAATGTTCTCTGGTACTTCCCCATCTCGTTTTCCAGCAACTGCATCCTCTTCAACATAAGCTTGAGGATCTCCATGTGGAAGGAAATTGCTATCTCTAACTGCTTCCCTTTTTCTATCAATCCATCAGGTACAATTTTCTCTGCAATTAGCACATCCTCTGGCAATGAATGTATCTTAGCTAAGGTATCCAGATGACTTTCAACAACTATGTTCTCATCTTCTATCCTTGTCATTAGTTCCTTTAGCTGAGATAATGCCCTATGCATATTCTCCAAGCCAACTGGTATTCCCACGAACTGCTCTGAAGCTTGGTGAATAATTTTCTCTTTCCATTGAGCAATAGCTTTGACCTGGTTCCCTGCATCTTCAATATCTTCAACCAAACGACTGCATACATGTTCCTTTACTAAAATGGACTGAAGAAGGTTTAACAACCTTAGTGATGATCTCACATAACTGGGAGATCTACATTTGAAGCTTATCTTTTTTGCCTTCTCTTTATCAAGCTTAAGGAATAAAGCGTCTATCAGTGTCCATGTATCTTGCTTTAATCCTTCTCGTGGTGATTTTCCCCAATGGTACTTTAGTCACCGATATGTCTACAACAATTAGCTCTCCCTTTTGTTTCCCTTCAGCTGGAATTGATAATTCAACAAACTTCTGCCTCGATTCTTCAATAATCAACCTTGAAGTCATTTTAGCAACTTTAGACCTTTTACCTTTACCTTCCAAGCTCATAAGCAACTTGCAAGTCTTCCTCTTCCAAGTTGATTTCTTCTCTAGCCTCTGGAATTGACTACAGAGCCAACCAAGATGAGAAATTTCTCTTTGGGAATGAGAAGTCACCAATGTATCACCATCTCATGCTCTGACTCTGCTGCATCCGAATTCACCACAGTGTTATGGCTTCCCTCTTCTAATTGTCCAAAGACAATGCTCTCTCAAACTCTATCATTTGTGCTTTTAACTTCTCCGTAGGGGAGGTGAAGATCTGGGTGGCTGAGGAACAAATACGAATGATGTTGGATTCAATGGTGGAATAATAACATCCGTTTGAGGTCTTGGAGCTGCAGAGGTGCTTATGAGTTGACGTTGGGAAGCTTCATCTAAAAGTGGCACTGGTATAATGGATGTAGGCTTGCCTTTTTCTCTACTACTTGAGACTTCTTGTACACTTTGAGCTTCTTTGGCCTTTTGCTACTCTCACCTTCGTGCTTTCTTTTGTTGGAATCCCCTGCAATAAAATTCCCTATGATTTGGTTCATCAAAGTCTCGTCCATGCAATACCCCTTTGTCAACAACCAATTTGAAGTGTTAACCAAAACTGCGGAAGACCTTTCTTCAATTGTATGACAACCGCCTACACTTTCTTGAAGAACAACTCTATCTCCTCCCATTTGATGGTATGTGTCAAGTACCACATGCCCATCATCTACGAGATTTGCAAGTATCCATGTTAGACCATAGTCAGAAACCTACTACGCTGATAACTCTGTTGAAATCTCCCTTTCTGACTTCGTATTCACTCCTGCACTTCATCCAAAAGTCTTCAAGTGAAGGAACATGTGAGTATTCTTGGGAGACCATCCTCTTTGCTATCCCATATGGGTCAAAGTTCATCCATGCTAGGAAGAACTCATGCTCATATCCAACAAACATTTCTGCTTCAATTCCTCTAGCTTTGTGGATGCTCTGGCAACTATAATGACCCACTGTGATTGAAAGCTACCTGTAGACTTGTGCGTTTTGAATGTAAGTCATGCAACTCTACGAGCTACCTGCACAACTCCATGATGACCCACTTATCACTCGGGTATCTTGGCAACTTAACTGGTTCTCCTGAGAAACCACTCACCCTGAGATATGTGAAGTCCGCAAACTAGATGAAGATACAACCATGCTTGGGAGACAACTTGCAGGCCTCTTTGCTCACTCTGTTGGTCTTCAGATCACTATTTAACTTGCAAATGAATCTGTAGAAGAATCCATCGTTGACCACCCTGTAATATTTGTAGCATTCAGGAACTGTCAACTGCGGAAGCACTCATAAATAGGATCTTTTGACAATATGCCCGTCTATCCAATTTGGAAAATATCCCCTGAGAAGTTGTTGCATATACAAGGTATGAAGTCATTTTGAAGTTGAATGTCCACCTCACACTTCGGAGTTGCTTGCTGATGTTATCACTAATGATCTCCACCCAATTAATCATCGAATCAACTCTGTTGATCTCAATGGTTCTCACAAAGGCATACATCCATGAGTGGAAGTTATTGGTATTGGCTTCCCCATTTATCCTGCAAAGTAATTTGGTGATATCATCAACTTCCTGCACAAGATTGGATCGTGGAAGAGTCCTCGAAATTTCGATGGTGATCTGGGATTCTTCATGTATCTGTTGTTCATTATACCCACGCAATCTACTTTGTGCTTTTCCCATCTATTGTTGGCATCCTGCATGCTAATTGCAATCACCACTAGCCGTGCCAGAAGCTTAAGGAAATAATTAATAAATTGTGCATCCAACCTGATTATTGTCTTCCCTGCAACATCTCGGATTGTCCTAGAAAGAGGATGATAAGACCTTGCACACTCCAAAACAAACTCAGGCAATTGAGATGTGACTGAAATGTTGAAGCTTGAATAATCTCGCTGCTTTTTATTGCCCGCATAAGAGATGATCTACCAATGGCCTTGGATCTATTAATCAAATCAATGATAGGTTTAGGGCCCATGTCTCAGATCATTGATTTCGTGACTCTGAAGTTATGCATGATTCTGATTGACCCTTCTCTTTCATCATGCTTCATCATGCCTAGAATAATCTTTGTTTGAAGAGTTATTTTTCTTTTATTTTTGCTAGAATCCCTTGTAATTGGATCAATTTGTGCAGATCCTATAATTTCTTCTTATTCAAGATATATTCAATGTATCCTATATTGATTTTGATTTCTTTTCACCAATATGAGCACCTGTGATGAATACCTACAATTGTTTCAGACAAATATGGAGTCCATGACATGAATACTCAATTTTTATCACCAAAATCTGCTTATAAAGCCTGCTGCCCTAAAATTTGAGACTTTTCTTGCATGCTAAGCAAGCTAATAATATTATTTAATTCACCTGGGCACTTATACCAACATGTAGATGTTTGAATAACAAAATAAAGCTTCTCCAACCCTAGGCGCCAAAACTGGAAGCTTCCCGGCAATGGAAAATACTCTTTAATGCAAAATACTCCTTTTGGCGCCAAAATCCTCCAGACAGCAAGCTCCATCAAAAATAATTAATTATCTCTTCCTTATGGCATCCCATGCTTATATAGCCAACTGCATGCTATTTTTAATAATTGTTTTCTCCTATTTTTGGCAATTATTTAATAATAAGCCATGTTCTCTCTCTTAATTTGGGTGCCCAAGTTTGCATGCTCTTGCTTGCTTTTTTATGAAATTATTTTATTTATTTTTAGCATGCATCCTTGACTTCTCTTTAGCTCAACCAGTTGCTTTGACTTTCCTCCTATTTATGGCGCCAAACTTAGCTAGAAATAATAATAATAAATATTATTAAATGCATATAATCATGCCAAGATGGGTCGCACTTTTTGGCTAGAGGGTGTGCTAAAAATAAGAAGTCAAAGTGATGGGAATTTTTACCCTGTCAGGCAGCTCCAAAAATCTCATCCTTCACTTAAGTGATTTGTCTTTATCATGGGAATTTTTACCCTACCAAGCAGGCATAAAATTCCCACCTGCCTGCTACTACCAAAATTCCCACTGGCAAGCTTAAATCGTTCCTTCCAAAAAGTGTGACTTGCATGCAATAGAGCTTCTTTCTAAAAAATGCGACTTGCATGGGTGAATAATCTTCCTTGATGGGAATTCTTACCCTTCCAGGCAGCTCTAAAATTCCCATTGGTACTTTAAGTGATTTATCTTTCATTATGAGAATTTTTACCTGCCCGACAGGCATAAAATTCCCACCTGCCTGCCACTACCAAAATTCCCATTGGTAGCTTAAGTGACTTGACTTCATCATGGGAATTTTTACCCTGTCAGTGGGCATAAAATTCCCACCTACCCGTACTACCAAAATTCCCATTGGCAACTTAAGTCATCGTTCCAAAAAGTGCGACTCAACATGGGAGAAGCTTATTTTGCTTAAATTCTTCTTCTTCTTTTTTTTGAAGTTAGCACTCCATGATCAATTTCTTCCACTGTCTGAGGCCATGAATGACTTCTAGAACTTCCGAAAATAAAACAAACTATATAGAAGAACGAATGGAACAAGAGGAATTTAATAGATAAACTGCGGAGAAAACCGAAAACAAACACAAAAGAAATAAATAAAAACAAAAAATGTTGCCAGAAGTTGCAGACAATTGCTTTGCCGAATAACTGGTTAGTAAAACTCATCCCTGGTGAATACCCTACTGAGAGGCGGGAATACTGGCGTGCAAATCTTTAGCAGGGTTCAATTACAGACATGATTTATTTTAAACAAAACTTTATTTATTTAATAAATAATTAAATAAAATTCTCACAGACAAAACTGGCAGAGGGATAAAATGAGTTTTAGCATGTGGGTATTCGTCAAAACTAGCTCATATGATTCTCTGGGAATATTTTAACGTAATGAAGACAACTTTAGGCAATAAAAACATGAAACGACCCGTTATTTTAAAAAGAACAATTTTTTTAGAAAGGGGTAGTCCCAGTTTCGGGGGTGAAATCTAGGGACACCATTCCCTATATTATCTTGATTTAATCTTGTCTACTTATAGAAGATTGTTTGTGGTTGTTTAGCTTTAGTGTAAAATTAGGGATGTTTGTTTGATGGATTTTGATCTAAGATTTCAAGTACCAGGTTATGACCTGAAACATTTGGAACAAGCTTCATTCTCTACACGGTTTCAAAGATGTTCCTCTTCTTTTTTATTGTTTTGGGTTTATGAGAATATTTTTAAATGGTGTATATTTCGCTGAAATGTTGGACTTTCTGTATTTTTCTCTATACATTGGATAAGAGATACTATAAGACTTTTGAAGGCAAAGTGTTCCATCCTCTTCTGTTTTCTTCTGTAATTATGTAAATTTGCGGTTTTGAAGATAACTTAAATGGTGACTATTATGGCCCAATTGTTTTGTAGGTGGATTCGAGGTACTTTTTGAAGGCAAATGTTCCATCCTCTTCTTTTTTTTTTCAAAAATTGTACTATTGGGGTTTTGAATATAACTTAAATGGAGTGTATTGGCCAAATTGTTTTTGAACCGAATAAGAGTTACTTCAAGACTTTTAAAGGCAAGGTGTTCCATTCTCTTCATTTTTGTTGTAATTTTGGGATTTTGAAGAAAGCTTAAATGGTGTGTAGTATGGCTAAATTGTTGTTGGATATAAGGTGCTTTATGACTTTTGAAGGAAAATTGTTCCATCTCTTACTTTTTCTTTTCCGGACTTTTGAAATTTTGGGGTTTCAAAGAAAACTTAAAAGGGTATCTATTTTTGCCAAATTATAGGGCAAAGGTGTGGCCAATTTGTTGTAGTAGAGCCACTTGTAGAATTTATGTAGAGGATTTTTATATGGGTTTTTACACTAAAATGAATTTTCTAAGCTATGTTTGATTGTCTTCATTCAAGTGCTAAGTCTACCAACCTTGGTTTGATTGTCTTCTTAAGGATTTGCCAATCAATACACCCCCGTAGCATGTTATAAATTTAAGTGATTGTGTATTATTGTTCCTAATATCGTTCTATGATTGCCAAGTTAATGAAAATATGTTCAATACTTACGAAAATATGATAAGGCCAGGGGATAAAACTTGCTATTCCAAATTTTAAAATGTCTTTTTCTTGTTATTATACTACTTAAGGTAGTTATATAGTCTTGATATGGCTATTAAATTTTTTTCCTAAACCAATAGCATTTTGCTACATGTTATATTTTACTTATGGACCATAATATGTGTAAAAGAAATGTTTTACAAATTTTGAAATATATATTTCCCTAATTTGTGATTGGGTGTTGACTTTTCCCTTTACTTCCCACAAAATTTGAGGAAACAAATATTTCCTTGTAAACTATAGTTTTAAATAATAAACATTCGCAATTTTGGGTGTGCACGAGCCTAAATGACTTATTGGTGGGCGTTGTATGACAATGTTAGGTCATTGAATCCATGGAAAATGTAATGCCCCACTTCATTGTCCTAACGATGAAGTGTGGGTTCCACCTTCACATCTGCCTGTTTCGTGCGAAATCTTATCTCACAAAACTTTTGTGCGATTGTGGGGTACTCTAATGAATTTGTCATTTTGGGGTTGTTATTTGTGAGGGTATCAACCGATCGTATGGGATTATAACCTTGTAATGTCACCCCTTTACCCGAATATAAAATACCCTTCAGTGGCCATTGCTTTAGTTCATTCTTCACAGTAGACATGTCTTGTAAATTAAAAAAAAAACCTTGTTTTCTTCGTGTCATTGATCACATTCGGGAAGGTGGTCTTCAGTCGCTCAAAACTCGCTTTTATTTCGCAAGATAATACAAACGATAACATTATTATTCTGATCCAATTCGATATCTCAAATTTTAAAAAATAATAACTAAAATTTGTAAACATATTAATAGGCATATATATACATATATAGACAAACGCATGATCTGAGTCAATAGATAAAAACAATAATTAAATTAATAAATCATTATTTATAGAAAATAAATAAAACAAAATAAAGAAATAGAATAAAAATAATAATATTCAAATAGGGTAGTGAAATTGAATTTGGACGGTGGAGGGAGAATAGAGTTGGTGGGTAGTAATTTCAGGTGGTTGGGGAGGAATGGCATGGGTATGGGCAGCCCATCAAAGCACATGGGCATAATAAATAACCAAGAGAGACCCATAATCTTTCCTTGCATAATAATACAAGTGCCTTACCTGGGATCCAGAGGCATTGATTACACTAAAACCCAAGTCAATGTTGTAAATTTTAGCGGTTATTGGTGAGTTCAGTAACGAGGGTAGTGTGAGGGGGTTGTGTTAGACGAAGCTCTCAACCTCTATCCATCCTTAAATAATTGGGAATATGGGTCAAAGAACTTTGTGCAAGGAGATAAATTTGTATCCCTAAAATCCCCTCATCTCATCGGATATGCAATTAATTTATCTAGATCTGGATCTATATTGAAATGTGTTCATTTATCTTTGAGGAAACATCTACCTGCCCTTTTTTGGTTTTTTATTTAAGAAAAAAAGAAAAGATTGAGGATTCAGTTATCTCTTTACCTAAATCTTTGATCTTGACTCGAAGATCTTTGGCCCATGTGACTGATAATCCAAGATTTGAGAGAAATCACTAATGGTGGTTGAAACTATTTTAAAAACCACAAGCAAATGCAGTCAACAGTTTCCACGTGATCATTCTCACCTTACTAGTGGCTCATCCTCCAGCCGCAATGTATAGCTCTCCCTTGGAAACACATGAATACACATGGTTGAACATTGTAGGGTTTTTTCATCTTTTATATTGCATGGATGCTTTCTCGAAAGGAAAGATTCGTAGACAAAGTGCCCAGAGGAAATTTACACTTTTGGAGGTTTCCCTGCCCTTAAAGCTTGATTTTCATTGTTTTCTAGCATGTTGGGTGCGGTACCTCTGTTGTAGACGTGGTTGTTAGTTTTGTGATGAAAGGGGATTGGTAGCTAGGAGGGCATAAAGTGGTTGGGTTGAAAAGGCTTTAGAAACTTCAACTAAATATAGCCCCATGGAATGCCTTGTTTCTGGATATGTACAAATGGTGCTCTAAATGAGGTTGTAAGATTTCCCAAGAAATTCCCCAACCAAGCATGGCCTCATGGAATGCAACCATTTCTCGGTATGTACATTTTTGTACGCTAAAAAAAAAGCTTTAGAAACTTTCAAGAAGATGAAAATGTGGGCACTTAGAAAAGGCTATGGAATGGTAATTGTTAAAGGGGGAATACCACAACCAAACTTGGTCTAACAGATGATCATTATGGAGAATGCTCAAATCATTTTGTGGAACAAGTATAAAATCCTTCTAGAAAATGCAATGGTGGAATCGTGGATACACGCGGATTGTTTGGTAGAATGTCGAAAGAGAGGGGGAATGCGAGTGAACTCGCTGGAGAACCTCGTACACTACGAATGCTAATATTTTCCAGGCATGGTCTCCTTACCTTCATCTTTTATAATTTTCGTATAATTTGGTTTTTCATTTGCAATATAATAGAAATTTTAAACCATTAGATGCTTAAACATTTGGTTATTTTAAACAGACTTGTATCACAAAACAATAAAACATCACCTTGTGACTTATGCATTGCAAATAAACCTTGGTGTAAACCTTAGACTTAAACCCACCTTCTCAGATGTTTGGAAACTCAGTAATTGAAATGGATAGCTGCAGCCCCTCGAGTGGGCTAGTTGAGTTTGAGTTCGTCGTTAAACCTAGTTATCGTCCTTTCGTAAAATTAGGTAAATTATGATTTTTGAAGACTCACAAAACAACCTTTTGGGCCTTGGAAAAGGGATGGCAAGTTTCATTTGTGTCCCTCATTATGTGGGAGTTGTATCAAGCTTTAGATTGACCTCGAGTGATCATTTGTGCTCTCTTCTCTACCCCTCTAGGTGCCTTGTTACCCCATTCTTGTAGTTCTAGGAAGCTGCTAAAACTGAAAAAGTTGGCCTTTGTTTCGTCTCATCATTTGGACCTTGAGCGAAGGAACACTTTTCCGCCTTCGCAAACCTCTAGTATTTCTACTAGACAATTGTTTACAACATTTAGTTTGGGGAAAAACACATTTCTAGATAGTTTGGCAATGGGGTTTTGTAGGCCTCTAGTCATAGTTTGACTAGGTCAAACTGGACCAATTACGACTGGTGGCTCCGGAAAACTCATCGTATTCATTTGCAACTCATTTGCCAATTACCTGTTCCGTTAACTCCAACGTATTCTCCATATATATGAGGGCATGTAAGAATCTTCCCGTGGAGATTCCAACCATTGAAAGTCAGTTTTGGATGAGGTTTCTTATCCCTCGAGCTAAAATTGGTTGTTGTTGCAACTAGCCCAATTATGACCGATGGCCCCAAAAACTAGTTGCCAATTGTAAACCGTTTTCTAGTTTTGAATTCCATCAGTTCTGTGAATTCTTGGTATATAGGAGTACATGTAGGAATTTAATTGTTATGCGAGTGCCCATTAAAAGATGATTTGCGAACGTGGTTCTTTAGCCTCCGAGCCAAAATTAGACATTTTCGCAACTAGTAGAATAATGGGAAATAAGGTCATAGGACCCTAGCCAAGACAATACACCATCATGAAAACTATTGAAACGTATAAGTAATTGTATGAAACTCTCTCATGTGGCTTGTGGTGTGAAATGTGACTTTTGGAAAAATAGTGTTTCTCTTCTCTTCATTATCTTTGTCTCTCTCATTGGTTAAGAAATGAAGTGAAATGGAATGGAATGAATATATGTCTCTAACCCTCTCCTTTCAAATGCAAATTATTATTATTATGTAAATGAGAAACTAAAAATGTTAATTATGCTAGATTTAGGTGGATGTCATGTCAATGATTTATCGTTGATTTCATGCTCACATGGTTTTGCAGGATGCAAGTAAGATGGTGAAACAACGTGGTTGTAATTCAATGTGTATTATTGTAATTTATATATGTTAATGGAAATGTGTGTGTGTGTGTATTGTTACGTTACAATAAAGTTTATTATTGAAATTTTGTAATATGTATGAGATGTTAGTTTTAAGGGTGCTTTGGGAAATGTGCATTTAACCATAGGTGTCATTTTGATTCAAATATATGTATGGAAACAAAAAAGGGGGTTGGACATATATGTTAAATGAAATTGAATTTAATATCTTATAGTGCATTTCCAGTGTGCAATTGATGATTAAATAATTGGTGTGTTGTGTTCCTTACCTTGAAAATGTAATAAAGAAATCTAAATAAAACAGTCAACCTTAGTTTAAAATTTATGCATATCTACCCTTCTCGCATGATCTTTCTTAGCAAACAATAAATTAAAACCTTAGGATGAACCTAAATCTTTATACTTGATGGTACCCCTTGTCTTAAAGGAATACAAGTACAAGATAAGATTTCCTTCCTATCCTGCGCATGTTTAAAGACATTTCCGTGAATCCATAAATTAGGAATGACATGGTTAAACTTGGTCTTGGTGTATGTCGTCCTCTCATATGATTGATAGTTGGGTGTGTGGTTAGGAGAATGTGATTTTTCTTAAGGTAGTACTCTATGGGAAACCAACTTTAAACATGATTTAAAACCCTCTTATGTTGGGTGTAAAATGATACTCGGAAACCAAATCCAAAAATAAAAATAAGGAGTATGTTGTCATGTTAAGAGCTTTCTAATCCTTAACTAAATTTTGGAGCATAAGTAGAGTAAAATTACAATTGATGCTTGTCCTTGGGAAGTGTAATTGTGAGATGTTATTCCACAGGAAAAATGAAACATGATCTTCCTTGTAATGTGATTAAACCCTCTTTTTATGGATAAAGAACCTATTTCATATATAATCCTTAGTGGGTACTAAATCAACTATCAATCTATAAATGAGTGAAAGAAACATGACCCTAAATCCTTAAACAAAAAAATTTTATGAACTTCACATCCTTTGGACTTACACTTGTTTTGTTGTGTAATGGAGGTATGATATAAGATCAAGATGCATGCCTTAGAGTGAATCCTAGGGATAAGACCTAGTATCCTTATGTGTAAATAAATACCCTATTAACAAACGAGTGAATTAAACAAGTAATTGAAATAATGTAGATGATCCTTATTTAATGAGTTACACCATAAGTTAAATGTTAAACAATATAGAAGAAATATAGCAAAAAGGAAAAGGAATGTATGATTCTCACATTATGAGCCTTCTAGAACTTAAGTTAAAGATTGAAACATGATTTTAATAAATGTGTAATCCTAAAAATATCGTGCGTGGGAAGACCCTATCTATAATTTTATATTGTATTTGAATCATTATGTTATGCCTTGTCAATTGAAAAAAAAGTGGCCTTGATGTGCATCATGTGTTTTCATGTTGTTTATGTGGGTTAATGTTTGTGCAAACATATCATGTGTTGTGTGTAGTCCTAAGTGATCTCCTGTAGTGTCGTGTAAACTACAATGTAAGTCAAAAAAATCATTCTATTATTTTTACATTTTTTTTTTGTGAAAATGTGGGCGTTCTGAAGTAGTAGAATTTTAGGGGGCTTCCATGGAAAATTAGTATTATTCTCGTAAGTTCATCTACAACTATTAACTTTTAAAATTTACTTAATATACTTTAAAATCTTGAATTGAGAATTGTTTAGGTATCATTTCCACAACCAAATATGATTAATAACTTTGAAGCCTCCACCTCCTCTTCCAGGAGTGATTTCTCAAGTGGTGGGAATACCTCTGAAACATCAACAAACTCTTCTTCTTAAATTTCCTTTAATTTGGTTATAGGCTACACAGACAATGTTTTATGGGATATTATAAATAAGGTGTTGTATTTTTGTTCATACTCCTTTGGTTTTAATTGTGTTTCTTATTTGTATTCGTTTGGATTTTGATTCAATGTTGTTTGAATTGGGACATTTTGATCCTCAATCTATTTTTGCAATCAATCTTGTATAATATTCAATTCACAGATAATAATTTTGCATGGAATGGAAATGTTAATAGTGGTAAGCAATAAACAGTACACGAACTCCATCCTAGGACAAGTGAATTTATGAAGTGTTGAAACCTCCATCTCCATAAACACTCAAAACAAGAATATTAAAAATTTATTGATTTGCTCTTGCTTCCACTCCACTATTTAATTATAGAGAAGAAACTTTGAAAGAGCTTAAAATTGTTTATTTCAATAATTTTGTGAGAGTAGTTGGTATTGGTTTGACAAGTAAACCACACTAGAAGAAAAGCTTCAAAATTTCCACAGATTACGACCAATCGGATAACAACAACAACGACAAATCGAAAACTGTGAGTTTGTTAGTTTTGGGTAGTACTAATTGTTTAGATCTCTTCTACACTACATTTCATCCGAATTTGTTTCGGTTTTGTCGTAGGATTAACCCGGTAAGTATTTTTTTACGTTTTCATTACGTTTTTGTGTCGTATTTTATACTATAAGGTGGCACACGTGGTTTTATTTGAATAAGGCCAATGAGATTAGGGACTATCCATTGAAGTTAAAATTTTAGATTTTTATTCAATGTATGGATATCGTTGAATAATTTTTTGGCTCTTATTAAAATAAAATTTGTCGTTGACGATTTAGTTATTTTATGTAATTGTAAATTTATTTTTTCATATACATATATCCATTATTTCTTCATATAAATATAAATAAGATTTGTATTTTCACAAATTTCATATAGGTTTTTCATGGAGTATTAAAAAAATTATATGGTTTATAATTTTTTAATCTTTAATTGTCCATGGCCACTTAAAATTTTTATTGGTCATATATAGTCAAAATTGTAAAAAAAACAACCTAGAGACAAATCTCTAGACCTAAATGACTTAATATGAGTACAACTACAAAAAGTTCATAAAAATTATTTGAGTTGAAGTTAGGACCACCTCCACCATGGTTGTTTGTTTCTCTGCACTCATACATCTACTTCGGAGGTATTTTCCATATCATGGCCTTGTTTTATATAGGTATATAAATTCTAATATTGAATGTGAAATTATATTTTTTAAAGTTTGTTTTGAATTTGGATATTTATTAGATTTTTACAATAGAAAGGAGTATAAATTGTTGAGATTGTGGAGCTGAATTGCTTCACAAAGGATCTTATTTCAGAACTTGCGAGTTTACACACGATGGCGTATCAACCGAATAACCGACGTCAATCACCTAACACACCAACCGACATTAGTTGAGACAAACTGACATCGGTTGGGGTAACCGACATCGGTTACTTGTGCATGATTTTTTATATTTAAGTCACGGGAATTAGATCTAATCTTTGTTATAAAGTTTATCTAATGGTTGTAAATGAATGGATAAAGTTCCCTAAGTTTGTATAGGCTTATATAAGCTAAGAAACTAGGGTTAGAGGTAAGATTGGGAGAATTGTAAGAAGGAATTCTTGGTGAGAGCTTAGAGAAGCTTGTGAGAGGAAAAGTATTGTACATCGTGTAAGGTGTGGAAGATTGCATATCTTCAATTATATAACCTCTAGAATAATATATTGGTTGTTTCTTGGTAGACGTAGCCCACACTAAGTGAACCATGTTATATCTTGTGTATTTTCTTATGTTGGTTATTTCCATGTTTATTGCTTGTATGCTTTAATATTATACATATCTGTACAACCGGTTTAGTTTAACCCCTACAACCGGTATCGTAGCGAGGTTTGAGGGTTGTTTGTGTTGAAAAATTTACTCATAGGGATTTCTGATTGAGTGGGAGCACAACAATGGTAGAAGATAGTAAATACAAAGTAGATAAATTTGAAGGCCGTAATTATCAGCTATGGAAGATGCAGGTGGAGGATTATCTATATTAGAGAGATCTATATTTACCATTGGATGAGAAGGTAAGGCTTGCAAAGATGATTGATGAAGAATGGAAGATTCTTGATAGAAAGGCTCTAGGATCTATAAGATTGAGCCTGACAACATCTATGGCTTCGAATATAACAGAAGCATCAACCACGGTAGAATTAATGAAAGATTTAGCTAATTTATATGAAAAACCAAGTGCATCGAATAAAGTTTATTTGATGAAGAAATTGTTTAATTCTAAAATGCAAGAAGGTGGATCTATGTCTAATCATTTGAATGATTTTTGTTCTATTGTAAATCAATTAAAATCAGTTAATATCCCTTTTGAGGATGAATTGAAAGCATTGTTATTCTTGTGTTATTTGCCAGATAGTTGGGATAATTTGGTAATGGTTGTTAGTAATACAACATATACTACTAATATTTTGAAGTTTGATGATGTGATTGGTATAATTCTAAATGAAGAAATACGTAGGAAATTTCGGAGAATCATCATCTGGGAATGATTTGAATGTAGAAAGTAGAGGAAGGAAAAAGGAGAGATCCAAGAGCAAGAGTAATGGGAAATCAAAGTCTAAGAGTGGAAAATCTAAATCTAGAGGTAGAGGAATAACCTGTTGGAATTGTGGAAAGAAAGGACATGCAAAGAAGGATTGTTGGTTCAAGGAAAACAAAGAGAATGTACTAGAGAAAGGTAAAGAGACAAATGTAGCATCAAAGGTAAAGGAGCCCTTATTCTCTCCTTGGATAATAAAATGCCCTTATTGAAGATTCCCTTATTCTCTCCTTGGATAATAAAATTAAATCATGTGTTTTAGATTCAGGATCTTCTTTCCATGTTATCCGTAATAAGGGTTATTTAAAAAATTATGTCCATGGTAATTTTGGGCATGTTTATTTAGGAGATGATGAACCATGCAATATTACTGGTAAAGGTGAAGTTCATCTTAAATTAAAAATGGAAATACATGGATATTGAAAGATGTGAGGCATGTGCCAAGCCTCAGGAGAAATCTTATTTCTGTAGGACAATTAGGTGAAGATGGATGCATGGTTACATTCACAACCGATTCTTAGAAATTTTCCAAGGGAGCTCTTGTTGTAGCAAGAGGCAAGAAGGTAAGAACATTATATTTTCTACCATGTATTACTGATTCTTTTTTTGTGTTATCTACTTTAGATTCATATGCAAGCATGTGGCATAATCGACTAGGCTATATGAGTAAGAAGGGAATGCAGATCTTAAAGACAAAGGGTAAGTTATCAGATTTGAAAGATGTAGATCTTGATTTTTGTGAGCATTGCATATTTTGAAAGAAAAAAATAAAGTGAGGTTTCTTAAATTTGGGGCAACAAAGAAGGAACAAAAATTGGAGCTTGTGCACTCAGATGTGTGGGGACCAACCTAGATAGCTTCTCATGGAGGATCTCAATACTATGTGACTTTCATTGATGATGCCACAAGAAAGGTATGGGTTTATTATATTAAATGTAAATTTGATGTTTTTGAAACATTTAAAAGATGGAAAGCCCTTATATAAAATCAAACTAATTTGAAGTTGAAGTGCCTTAGATTTGATAATGGTGGTGAGTACTGCAACAAGGTTTTCAATGATTACTTATTCAGTGAATGGAATATGCAGAGAAAGAATAATTCCTAGAAATCCATAGGAGAATAGAGTGGTAGAAAGAATGAACAGAACTATTATGGAATGTGTTAGAAGCATGAGGATACATGTTGGATTACCCTTGCAATTTTGGGCAGAAGCAGTAGATACAATGGTATATTTGATCAACTGTGGCCCCTCAAGTGCACTGAATGGTGGAATACCAGAAGAAGCATGGAATGGAAAAGAGGTAGATCTTTCTTTTCTTAGATTATTTGGTTCAAAATATTTTGTGCATGTTGATAAAGAAAATAGGAAGAAGTTGGATGCTAAATCCAAGAGATGCACTTTCATTGGTTATGGTTCTGGTGATTTCAGATTCTAGTTTTGGGATTTAGAAGATGCTAAGATTGTTAGGAGTCGTAACATTGATTGGAATGAAAAGAGAATGTACATGGATTAGGTTTTGGTACCCAAGAATGAACCGAGTGAAGAGTTTGTTGAGAAAAGTGCATTCTCGGATTTAAAACAAAAATCCATAGAGAATCATTGGCATCGTTCATATTTGACCGATGTCGGTGCACCAAATATGGACCAACGTTAGTTAGGTGAATGCAAGCGCTCGGATTAGGTGAACCAATGTCGGTCATTATAGAGGAATCGACATCGATTGGATAGAAAAGATCGAAGGCATCGAAACCGTGTCTTACTTGTCATATTTGACTACACGAATGTCAGAAAATATTTATGTTAGGTCCTTCAATGATCCTCTATATGCACCACATATTTTTGTAAGAAACTTGGTCTCAAAGAGTAAGTAAACCTCCAGAAAGATTTACTCCATTATTTTATCTTTTATTGACTGATAGTGGTGAACTGGAAATTTTTGAAGAAGTAATGCAAGGATACCCACGTTGAGTGGGAGTATGACATGGATGAGGAGATGGATTCCTTGAAATAGAACCAGGACTTAGAATTTGGTCAAGTTGAGAGTTTAAGAGGTAAGAGGACATTGCAAAATAAGTGAGTTTACGGGATCAAGGAGGAAGAGGGTGGATAGAAAGATCTGATTTCAAAGCAAGGCTTGTGGTATAAGGATTTACACTAGGAAAGATGATATGTATTGATTTTGGTGAGATATTTTCTCCTGTTTCAAGTTAAAATTAATTCCATTATGGCAAGTGTTGGAGGATATTTCATACGAGTTTAGTTGCTAATGAAGTCATTGGCAAAGAATATTTGTATTTAGAAAAGATTTATGTTAAGATGACTTTCCTTCATGGTGATTTGGAGGATCAGATCTATATGAATCACGGATCGTTTGTAAATGTTATGAAGTCATAGGGTAAGGAGAAACGTGTGTGCAGGAATTCTTAAAAATAATCTTGTGTGGGTAATGTACTCAAACAAACTCCAAGGAAATGGTATTCGAGGTTTGAAAATTTTATGCATGATCATGGTTATATGAGATATGTGAGAGATGATAATCTCATGTTATTTTTTCATGTTTATTTCTGGAGCTGACCATTGTGTTTATTTCAAAAATTGTAAAATACTTCATTAAGCAAATGTTTGAACTAATTTTTCCTTAAGTTCGCCTCAATGTCCACTTATCATATCCTTGACTAGATAAATCAATCCTCAATAAAGTGTGGTAAATAATACTTTGGTTTGTCAATAAACGATATATTATCACCGATGCACCTATTAGAGTGTGCTCACTTGTTAAGCCTTGTTTTTCATGTAGAGATCAATTGTTGTCGAGTATGGGGTTTAGGGGTGGAAGAGAAGAATCGGTAACCAAGAGTAATGTATAGTGAACATTAGAGAATGAGACTAAAAATATAAAGGAATTAGTTTAGTCTTCACTATGAATCAAGAAAAATGGATACGGATCCTTCGTAGGGTTACCAAAGATATGTCGGAAATGCGGGGATAGATAATAATACATATTTATATATCCACCAAAGTAAACAAGCCAAGAATTATAGTTTATGATTGAACAATAAATTAATATGAATTATATCACAATATGAATTAGATATTAGATTGCATACATGAACATGAAAGTAAATGAACACAACACAACACAAGAACACAAGATATAAGTGGGAAAACCATGAGAGGTAAAAAAACCCACTTTGAAAATAACTTATCTTTATTGAGAATATAAGTTTCACCCAACACTCCCACTATTTCATAAGATTCACAACTGTTACACCTTCACAGATCTTCTAGATTGCTCGCACATTTTTCTATACATTTTTCATCATCAATCTCTAATGAGATCACATTTTATTATATAAGGTGGGTAACCAATTTGGGCTACTCTTAATGTCGACTCGGTTCATGCTTATATTTTGAATACATAAGTCGTGATTGTTAGTCTTTGGTGGAATTTTATCGAGCATGTTTCCCGCTTAATATTACAATCCCAACACTCCCCCTTAATGTTAAGTAGGGAAACAAACAAAATTCTTTTTTATACAAAAGGACTTACAATCCATAAATAATGAGGATTTAGGCTAGTATGTAGAAAAATAATGTTTGTTCCAAATAACACATTTTTTCTATATTATTTTCATCATCAATCTCTAATGAGATCACCTTGTTTTATACAAGGCGGGTGACCAATTTGGGTCACTCTTAATGCTGACTCAGTTCATGCTTATATTTTAAATTCATAAGCCATGACTTGTTAGTCTTTAGCGGAATTTTATCAAGCATGTTTCTCGTTTAATATTACAACCCCAACACTCCCCTTAATGTTAAGTAGGGAAACAAAAATTTCTTTTTATACAAAAGGACTTACAATCCATAAATCATGAAGATTTAGGCTAACATGTAGAAAAATAATGTTTGTTCCAAATAACACATTCCAAGTCACATTTTTGTATAAAAGGAATTACAATCCATAAATCATCTAAGTGATTTAGACTATCATGCAATGAAAAATTAATTCAATGTATTTTGTGACTTTGTGGTTCACTACAATAATGTCGTGGTATACTGTTATAATATCCTGTAGATTTACACAAGTCGTGACCCAATGCTAGTGTTTTTTAGGTTTTACAACTTCACAATCCATTGCTACGGTGTTCACCGGGTTTTACACCTCTACAATGCACTACACAATGTTCTGTAGACTTGAAGAAGTTACAGAACCAAAGAGAGTGATCACAGGTTTTTTAAAAAAGTTGTGAAACACTGCTTTAGTGTTCCGCAAAATTCAATAAGTCGCGACTCAAAGTGAATGTTTCACGGGTTTTGTTAAAAACTGCAGATACTAAGAACAAAAAAATTCAAAATATTTTCTCAAGATAAAGTGATTACCTATAAAGTCTTACATAAGATTATGGAGTTAAAAAAATCTCATATCTAATGCTTCGTTGGGTATTACAAGTAAGCTCACATAAAGCAACAATTTTTACTCGAACAAAATGAAAATAGTATAAGGATATTTCTATTGACACAATTAGGGTTCATTTTAAGACCCCCTCCAAAAAAATTATTATAGAATGGGTGGTGAATCTTTGAAATGGGCTTTTGAAAAAATGGTGAATATCCAAAAGAAACAATTCACGAAAAGGTGATTTAACATGCCACAATTTTATGTGATTTCATAAAGTTGACAGATGTTAGATGACCTTCTATCTATCATTAGATAGGTCGAATTAAACATCCATCCATGTGCCATCGATGAACTGGTTTGGACGGTCATCTCTTCTCTATTAGATGGATTGGGTTGGACGTTTGTCTCTTCTCTATTAGATGGACTGGGTTAGACGATTGTCTCTTCTCTATTAGACATACTAGATTGGGTGGGTTGGAAGGTCTTCTATCTAGGATTACACAATGTTGTCTCATACTAATGTCTCTCCTAAATATATACGCACTTCTACCACTATGACCATCTCTTTGACATTGGACGGTGCTCATCATGTTAGATGATGTTGGGTTGGAGATCACCTTCTACGATTGTCTCTCCCATGCACAAACGCATGTCTCTTTCATGGTTGTCAAAGGTGTAAGATGACATGATTGGATGATCTTATATGTGCCAAAAAAGGAATAAATATAATAAAATGTGGTTTTTAGGGGTGCGTAGCCCTGGACCTTCTCGCTTGAAACCCTCAGGCCATATGTATTATACCTCAGCAAATGTGAGCACGCTTTAATTCAAAAGTTTTGAATTACATGTATAAGTTCATTTTAAAGTGTAAAAGTAGGTGAACTTACCCATACAAATAATATGTCGGTCGAATTGTTTTGTGAACCTGACGAGATCAATCCTTAAATTTTCCATTTCCAATTTTCAAAACCCCTAATATTCATGAGTTTACAAAAAATTTTCCACTAAAATTTTCTCTGAGACACAATCAAGCCGATAAGGGTTGACATTGGAAAAAGAGGTGGCATTGTAAAACCATGCAAAACATGTTCATCCCTCTTTACTTCCCCCTTAGGGGTAACTCTAAAAGGCCAAATCTCAAAAGAACATGCTCATATTGAGCTAGAATTTGAAATTCCCAACATACCATGAAATTTACTGAACTCTTACTAAAAATGTATGCAACCTAATCTTGAAAGATAAAAAAACTTGAGATCAATGTCACCGATTATAAATTTCTCTGAATGAAGTGCAAATGAATATCAATGTGTTTGGTTCATTAATGTTGAACTTGATTCTTTGCAAGAGAAATGCAAATTTGGTTGTCACAAAGAAGAAGAGTACTTTCTTTGGTGCCCATATGAATTTCATCCAACATTATTTTGAGCCACATAACTTCCTTTATTACTTCCATAACACTTATATACATTGCTTCAATATAAGAGATAGATACTATTGGTTGCTTCTTATTACTCCAAGTGATTGCACTTGCACCCAACTTGAAAACATATCTAGAAGTAGATTTTCTATCCACAATGTCAACAACATGGTTAGAATTATAATAACCAAATAAATTTGCATCATCACAAGAAGAATAATACAAACCATAATTGATTGTTCCTTCAAGATATACCTTAGAATCATTTTTCCATTTTCCAATGGTCCTCATAAGGATTATACATGAATTTAGAAATAATTCCAACATTATAGGATATAGCAGGCCTAGTGATATTCAAATAAATCAAACTACCAATAAGTTGTCTATATAAAGTAGGATTAAATTTATCACAAGCAAGTTTTGGATCTAATTTAACACCAACTTCCATAGGAATAGAGATAAGCTTACAATCAATCATGTTAAATATTTTAAGAAGGTTAGAAGAATATTGTGTTTGAGATACAACAATAGATTTTTGATTTTGAAAAATAACCATGCCTAAGAAATTATTCAATAAACCTAGATTAGTCATCTCAAAACATTTTCTTAACTTCTCTTTGATCCTAAGAATAAGATTATTATCACTACTAGTAATTAAGAGATCATCTACATATAAGATAATAATAATAATATGATTGTTTTCATATTTTACAAACAAATCATTATCAAAAAAATAGTTTTTGAAACCAAGATTTTGAAAGAATCTATTTATCTTAGCATACCAAGCTCTAGGAGCTTATTTAAGACCATACTAAGATTTTTAAAGATTACATACATATAATTCCTTACTAGGTTCTTCAAACCCTTTAGGTTGATGCATGTAGATTTTTTCTTTCAAATCATCATTTAAGAAAACAATTTTCACATCCATTTGGTGAATCCCTATCCATGTTGAGCATCTAGAGCTAGAAGAATTCTAATAGTGCTCATTTTGGCAACATGAGCAAAGGTTTCAACATAATCTAAACCAGGTTTCTGAGTAAACCCTCTAACAACTAATCTATCCTTGAATTTTTCAATATTACTAGCAGAGTTATATTTAATTTTGTATAGCCATCTAGATCCTACAATGTTTCTTTTAGAAGGAAGGGGAACTAATTCCCAAGTATTATTCTTTATTAGAGCATTGTATTCAGATTTCATAAAATTAACCCACCTTTCATCTAGGTTAGATTATTCAAAAGATTTAGGTTCAACCTCATACAAAGTTGACAAGGCATGATAATAATGTTGACTGTGGGTCATCTTTCTTAGATTAGTAGGATGAGAATTAGAAACCAGATTTTGAGCCCATTTAAGAATTCTAGTTTGAGACATAGATTAAGAAGACTCCCTCAATATCAACATCCAACATATCATAAGGACATTGGTCAGCCTCTTGGAAATTAGATTCCATATTTTCTGAAGAAGGGTTATCAACTTGAGATTTAGACTCATGTAACACAAAAGAGGGAAGAGAGGAGGATGCACAAAATGGTTTTTCAAGAGCATGAACATTCCTATTTTCTACAATCAGATGCTTGATTGGATCATACACTCTGAATCTTTTTGTGTGAATACCATATCCAAAAAGATGCAAGAGTAAGAGGTAGGATCAAGTTTTTGTCTTTTGAATTTAGGAATGAGAAGGGAAGCATGACTACAAAATATTTTAAAATGAGAAATATCAGGTTTTGTTTAGTCCAAAATTCATGAGGTGTAGTTTGATGCAAAGATTTGGTAAGAATTCTATTTAGAATATAAACAACAATGTTCATGACTTCATCCCATAGAAATTTAGGCACATTAGAAGCATGAAGCATGGTCCTAGCCATTTCTATGATTGTTCTATTCTTTCTTTCAGCTATGCCATTTTGCTAAGGAGAATAGGGAGTTATCAATTCCCTTTAAATTCCACAAGATACACAAAACTCATCAAACTTATTATTGACATATTCTCCTCCATTATCAGTTCTAATTCTTTTTATTTTCAAATTAGCCATGTTTTCAACCAAGGATTTAAACTCTTGAAACTTAGATAGAACATTAGACTTTTTCTCAATGTAATAGGACCAAGTCTTTCTTGAAAAATTGACAATGAAAGTAAAAACATATAAGACTCCACCAAGAGAAGGAACCTGTAAGGGAGCTCTTACATCTCTATGGATTAACTCAAGAAAATTAGAGGAATTAGACTCGTGGCGTTTATGAATTGGTTCAACATGTTGCTTACCACGCAAGCAATTTTCACAAGAACCATGGTTGAATTTCAACTTAGGAAGACCTATAACAAGGTTAAGGCGGGACATTTCAAATAGATTTTTAAATTTCACATGCCCAAGCCTTTCATGCCATAATTTAACATCATTACAAGAAGAATAAAGATAAGATTCAACAACAAATCCTTGAAAAATATACAATCCATTCTTCTGAAAACTAGTAGCAATAATTTTACCAAGCTCATTCTTTACATACCATTTATCTTTTAAGAACACAACTTTGCAGTTTTCTCTAGCTAATTGAGAACAAGATAAAATGTTTTTCTTTAAGTTAGGAACAAATAAAACATTATTAATGGTTTCATTTGCTAACTTAACATTACCACAACATTTAGACCAAATAACAAAATTATCTCCTAGATATATATTCTCATGACATTTAACAACATCGAGAGAGATTCATGAATGTATGTCATGTGCCTAGATGCACCACTATCTAGAATCCATTATTTTTCATTAGAGGCTGAAAGGGCAATATAAAGAGCAATAGTTTTCTCAAACTTATTAGCTTGGTTTTTAGATTGATTTTGATTTCTATTCTTCTTTTTTTATTGTTGAAGTTCTTATTTTTAGCATGATTATGAGCCTTATTAGTTTTAGAATAACAATCAACTGCTTTATGACCAAATTTTCCACATTTAGTACAAGTTCCATCAAACTTAACCTTAAAATTTTTCTTATTCCTATTGTTTTTAGGATTAAATTTAGATTTAAAGTTTGATTTAACATTGCTAGTATTCTAATTTTTAACAGCTTTCTAATTTTGGGAGAACAATGCTTGAGAGGCATTCTCTTTTGAAGTTAAAGTTCTTCATGACTCTTTCTTCTTGAATGAGTAAAGAAGACAAAGTATCTAAATAAAGTAAATCAGATTCATTTTGATATTTAGAGTTCAAAATAGAAATGTAGTTTCTAAACTTTTCATGAATGTTAATCTGTATAATAAAGTATAACAATTTATCTTGAAACAATTGACAATCACAACCATCTAACTGAGCCTTAATGTTCTTAATTTTTGCTAGATAATTAACTATATTTTCATCTCCTTTCATTGGAGTTGTAAAGAGTTCCATTATTAGTTTGATTATCTTAGAGAGGTGGCTACCCTCATGCATTGTTTGCAATTGGTCCTATGCATTAACTAGAGACTCCATATGTCCAATATGCAACAAGAATTCATCTTTGATACTTTGCAATAAGATGGACATGGCCTCTTGGGATTTTTGGGAGAAGATGCTCAAGTTATCAGGGGTAGCTTGTCTCCCAGTGGGTTTCTTTTCAACACCACTAACCAAATCCCATAGCTTTCTAGCCATAAAGATGGATTTAAGCCTTATTCTCCAAATACTATAATTAGAACCATTTAAAATTTGAGATTTATCCATAGAAAAGTTAGATGAACTAGCCATCATTACAAAATTAGCAAATTAGCAAATTCAAAAAAACTAGTGCTATGTGGGTTTAATTAGTTACAAGATATTTGCGGTTAGAAGAAATTAATTTCCACACTTGCAACTTATTAAAAACACTCAAAAATGTATTTAAACAAAGGAGGAAGGCTATAAAATGCAATGGACTAAAAGTGCGAGGGGCCACAAAGAAATAGAGAAAGGTTATCAAATTTTCAAATATTGAAAATCCAGTGAACAAAGAAATAGCGTTCCACATAATTGTAAAGAATGAAGATTTTAATAAGTTTGATATAAAGCATTTAAAAAATATGGGGTGACTAAAGAGAAGTGATGCACAAAAACTACCTAAAAATATTTGTAATCCAACACACAAGAAGATATAGCTTGACCAAGTTAAAAGCCACATAACGAAGAAATAGTGTTTCGCGGGTTTTTTTAACTTTTAGTGTTATCATGGAATGTTAAGGAAAAATATACTGAACATAGGAATCCACACAACAAGGGAATGCAAAATGTGGAACAAATGAATCCCCACAATAAGGGGATGTAGGCATGGAACAAAGGAATCCACACAACAAGGGAATGTAAGTTGTGGATCAAAGGAATCCTCGCAACAAGGGGATGCAAGTTGCAAAATAAAGGAATTTGCGCAACAAGGATATGCAAGCCATAGAATAAAGGAAACCACGTAAACAAGGGGATGTAAGATCCAAAAAAGGCATCTACAAAACAAGGGGATGTAAGCCACGAAATAAAGGAATCCATGCAACAAGGGGATACAAGCCGTGGAACAAAGAAATCTACAAAACAAGGGGATGAAAGGCATGAAATAAAGGAATCCACTAAAACAACAAGATACAAGTCGTGGAACAAAGGAATATGTGTAATAAGGGGATGAAATTTGTGGAATAGAGGAATCCATACAATAAGGGCATGTAAGCCGTAGAACAAGGAATCTGCACAACAAAGAAAATAGATAACCACATACTTGAGGTAGGAAGTTTTTACAACTTAAAAAAATTCTTTAAAAATAAATGGAGCGAATAAAGAGAAGTCAGGAAGCATGAAAACTATATCGCGAGGAGCCACAAGACACCACCAAAGAATTTATAGCAAGATTAAGTTTTGAATCTGAGTTTCACAGGTTTTTGAACATTTAGTGTTCCAAAGAAAAATAAGGTAAAAGCTGTAGAATAAAGCAAATTTTCCAAAAGACCACACAACACTTAAAATAATCCATGCAAAACTAAAAACCCACTCAACAAACAAATGAGTTACACAAAGAAATTTATGCAAGACTAAGAAAGTCAAAGTACAAGACTAAGAAATTTGTCAACACTAAAATATCCACACAAGACTAAAAATTTTGTGCAATACTAGTAAAGTCCCACAAGACTAAAAAATCCACGCAAGACTAAGAAAGTCACTTGAGAAGGGAATAAGTCCACGAGAACAACAAATCCGCATAACAACGAAAGTCTCAAGAACAACAAATGAAAAGCTGTAGGATAAGAAATCTCGTGAAACAAAGGAGAGATCCGCAAAACACAAAAAATATGTCAAAGACTCGCAGAAAGCCATGGAAGAAAGGAAAATATTTAAGGAAGGTTGGTGATGACCAAAAATAGAAATCCAATCACTCAAGGTTATGAAAGGAAGAAACACAAGTTCACACAAGGTTTTGATCTTCCAAACTTAATTCAACCTTTCAAAACTTCCAAATTAACAGGGAATTGGAATTTTACACTTGTAGATCATGAAAAAGCCACAAAGCACAAAATTAGACCTTCACGGGTTTTGGAAAATTCAAGTTATCTTTTTCCAATCAATCTACAGAGGATATTGCTCCTACAAAACAAGTTTATCCTACACAACCACAAACATCTATCTCTGATACCATGTCAAGAAATGCAGGATAGATAATACTACAGATTTATATATCCACCAAAATAAACAAGATAAGAATTATAGTTTATGATTGAATAACAAATTAATATGAATTATATCATAATATGAATTAGATATTAGATTGCATACATAAACATGAAAGTAAATGAACACAACACAACATAAGAACACGAGATATAAGTGGGAAAACCATGAGAGGTAAAAACCCACCTGAAAAATCACTTATCTTTATTGAGAATATATGTTTCACCAAATACTCCCACTATTTCATAAGATCCACAGTTGTTACACCTTCATCTATCTTCTAGACTACTCGCACATTTTTCTATATATTTTTATCATCATCATCTCTAATGAGATCACCTTGTTTTATACAAGGCGGGTGACAAATTTGGGTCAATCTTAATGTCAAGTTTGTTATGTTAATATTTTATATTCATAAGCCATAATAGTTAGTCTTTGACATGTTTTTATCAAGCATGTTTTCCGCTTAATATTATAACCCCACCAAGATCAACTTAAGTGGTTGGGGTTACCAAACACACATTTATATGACTTAAGATACATTGGGGTTTTCCTTTGTTGATTAAGTTTTATGGCCATAAGAAATTAATGCTCGGTATTAATGAGAATGTAATTATTCCTTTCTAGTTCACCATCCTATATTAATCATAACTAGTTACATCATATGCAACATGGATTTGTATACATGAAACACTCTCTCCTTTTGTATCAATTTTATCTACCTTCCTCGTAAAGGGTAGGTCCACTCTCAGGATACGAGAGGTGTGAAGGGAACCAAATTGGCTCTGCGTGGTTAGAGGAAAAGAACTATGATGATGTTTTCCCTCTCCTGCTTCATTGTTGTGACCTCGACATGATCTCTAGTGTTATCTTGATGGTGACCGCATTGAGAATTCTCCTTATGTTCTTCCATATCAATATCTCTCAACAAAATATTTTATTCTTATTTGTAATCTATATTATTAAAAAGGACAATCATGATGAACATAATGAAGATGTAGTGTACTTGAAAACTCTTATGTACAAAGTTGAAAACACAAAATATTTTGTATCATTAATATATTTATTGCATAAAGAAATGGGTAATGAATTAGCTCCTATATCATTACATTCATATGTCAATATGCTCTCGATGTTTATTGAATTGAATAAGATGGAATGAATTTATTCTCTTATGTAATTATCTAATTTGATTACAATAAGATTACTCATTTGATTAAATTACAAATAGATGGTTCCATTTGATTATTACGCTTTCCCTTTAGTAAACAAGCATTAGTTGTTTCCTTTGGTTTCGCATCATGGATAATTTAAGTTAATAACTAGGGATGTGATTCTCATCCTTGGTGAAACTATATGGAAACCCAAATGAAGGAATATAAAAAAAAAATAGAGTGTTTTCCTAGTATTCTACCAAGGGGTTCTTACATTTTGGTATTAGAGAATAGCTTTAATGCCCAAGCCTAATGACATCCACTATTTCTAAGTTGTGTCTCGTTGGTTTTTTCAGCTAGCAATGGCCAAGTCATGAGCTAATGGGGAGGAGGACCATCAAGGTGATAAAATTCAAATGAAGGTCGATCAAATACTTACCTTGGTCTTGGTATCTAATACCCATGATAGGATAGGTTTCCTCGAATAAAGGATCCATGATCCAACACAACATGATGACCATGGGAATGGCCAAGATCAATACAACCGACAAGATAATGGAAATTTTAACCAAAAAATACAAATCGGGTGAATCCTAATCCAAAAAAATAATGACAAAAATATACCCCCACCTAATATGGTTCAAAGGTTGAGATAAAAATAGCTAGAGACTTACAGAGAATAGCTCTACCAATGTACAATTGGATGGTTCTTGGAGATCATGTAGAGTATTCACTCATTGAAATGGAAAAATATTTTGAGCTTTGAAACTACTCCAAGAAAACCAAAGATGTTTGGTGCACATGCCAACTCTAGGGAGAAGCCTCAACATGGTGGGAGAACTTGAAATCGAAAGAGAATTAAATTTTAAGAACACCACATGGGAACAATTTGTTTCATTCATCTGAAAGAGATGGCTACCTCAACTCTACTTTGGTGGGAAAATGACTATATACTATCTAAAATTTAATTAGAGGAAAATTAAATACAAATAAATTAACAACAAACCTTCCTTTACAAATCCCAAAACAACCTCGGATTACATCTGCTGAAAGAACGAGATTGAGTGGCATCCTTTGTTGGTTCCGTTTGAGTTGCGAGATATGGTTAATTTTTGGATACTTCAGTATTCTGAATGAAATAATAGTTAAGCCAAGAACATGGATGCATGATATTAATGTGATTTGGGCAACATAACAGTATTGGAACTTGATTTTGACTCACCAAAATATTGCACAAAATGGAAACATGAACTCTCAAAAGCTTTGGTGGATGATTTTCAAAGGAAGGATCATTGATTTATAGTTGAGGAAAGTGAATCCTTAAGCTAAGTTATGATTGATTTGATTTGGAGATAACTAACTTGACTTGGCTTGTTTAGTTGAGTTTCCATATTTGATTGGAGAGTTAAATTGTTGTTCTTGATTTACAAGAGTGAGTCAAGGCTGAGTTGGCAAGGGGTTGCACATGATTTTGATTTAAAATTCCATTTCTGCTTTTTATTCACCCAAAATGTGTCATGAATAGCTGGAATTTGGAAGAAGTTGGATTGAATTTGAATTGTCATGACTTGGAAGATAACTCTAGTTAACTCAAATGTTGATTTGAGTCAATTTAAACACATCTGTTTGATTAAAATAATGATTTTTAGTTCTAGTCAAGACTTGAGTTAACTTGGATTTGGGAGGTGGATATGATTTGATGATTATTTAATTTATTTAAATGTGAAAGTGGACATGTGGATTTAATTATTATTTTTATATTAAATTAGCTAATAAAATTAGTTAAAGGGGTGATAAGGGTGTAATAGAATTAATTAAATTAATTATTTGTAGGAGCAAGTTTAATGACATTTTGAATGATTATGATGCATAACGGTAATTTGGGGGTGTCTATGATGACTAAGTTCTAAAACCTTCAACATGGAGATATGTTTGTTGCTACTTATTGGGAGAAGTTCACGTGTCCTAAGTGCGTACCACAATATCAAAAGGATGAAAGATTTAGGATCGAAAGTTCATCTTAGGCTTGAACCCTCACATTGGAACAAATGTGGACATCCATGGACACACCTCCATGGACCAAATTTTTGAAAAATCCATGAAGCAAGAGCAGAAACTAAAAACTTTAGTTGAAACAAGGAGAGATTTCAAGGTGGAAGAGGAAAACAATATCAAAATTCAACTCCATTTAAAAATAAAAACTGGAACCACAAAAAAATGGAGGGAATAGGAACATATGGCACAGGAGAAATTTCAAAACTAGGAATTCCTTTAAGAAAAATGGGGGACCTAAGGGAAGGAAAAAATGTAAACAATAATGAAAGGTTTAACAATGGAGGAAAGCCTCTAGAAAAGAAAGGTTTGGTGGGAGGATGCTTTAATTGTGGAGGTGATCACTACGACAATCATTGTCCTCATAAAATAGCTTGTGGGAATCCTAAGGAGGCTCTACCAAGCCAACCATAAATGTTCCAATAGAAGATACATGAAACAATAGATAACTGCTAGGTTAATTTTTAAGTCACACCAATAGAAGCATCGGGTAAACTTTTTGGCTATCTATTTCTATATTTATTGATATAGGAACATCTCGAGTGTTTTTAGCTCCCGAGATTCTTAGTAAAATTTATAGAAAAGATTAATATATGGAAAACTAATGGTCATATTAGTATGGTAACTGTCGAAGAGAAAGGTAGAGCAATGTATTTTTGAGGTCAAGTTACAAAATTCCAAATTTTTTTATTGTAATTAACTTGTATATTGCACATTTGGGCTCATATGATGTTATCATAGAGTTAATTGGTTATGGAAACATTGTGCAAAGATTGATTGTTTTTCAAAGGATATTGTTTGTCTTGATGACAAATGATACCCCGTGCATATCCATGGAATCAAAAGAGTAGTAAGTCTAAGGAAAATTTC
>CM031240.1:869780453-869837953 GCA_018340775.1 Taxus wallichiana var. yunnanensis
ATTATGAGATATATTTGCTTACTTGTTATAGTGAACCCCAATGCCAACTTAGTTTGATTCCATGTCATGCTTGATAACGGGTCAGACTATGTATTACACATACTTCCTTGTAAAGATAAAATAAAAGCAATACCATTAAATTTGCATCAGTGTCTCAAATTTGTGCACAAAAACAAATTTAATCATTATCTATAGAGATGCTCCTATTTTGAAACCACATATTCGAGCATGATCATCCTTAAATGAATACAAATGGAAATATCAACTGCTAAACCTCAAGTGCCTGAAGAGCCATTAATTCTATAAGTCATATCAACCTTCAAGGGTGTGTTCCAACAACCTCTCTTTGCACAACTACATTATACCGATTACAAATAATCCTAATTTTCAAACCAATCATAAGATAAAGGATCATACCATTTTGCATAGAAGAACAACAAATTGTTATGATTACTTGGATGACAAGGATGATGATTCTACCTATTCATCTTCTCTATGCTGGTTGTAATTAATCCATCCTAATATAGCGCGTTAAAATGCATACATAAATTTGATATGACAAAATTATAAATTATCTTGATTTTCCAGCCAATTGTAATATAAAGGATCATACCATTTTTCATAAAGGATCATACCATTTTGCATAGAAGAACAAAAATTGTTATGATTACTTGGATGGAAAGGATGATGATTCTACTTATTCATCTTCTCTATGCTGGTTGTAATCAGCCCATCCTAATATAGCGTGTTACAATGTATACATAAATTTGATATGACAAAAATTACAAATTATCCTGATTTTCCAGCCAATTGTAATATAAAGGATCATACCATTTTTCATAGAGGAACAACAAATTATTATGATTACTCTAATGACAACAAATGATGATTCCACTTATTTATCTTTTCTGTGCTAGTTATAATCGGTCCATCCTGGTCTTGTGCCTTACAATGATACATATATTTGACATTATACAACTTACGATGATGACTCTCCAAGATTTGATGGTTTTATAGTTTATTTTTTTGCTAGCCTCATGCATGTACTTACCAAGATTTATCTATTATTTTCACGTAGCTCCTTATTATACATAGTTTCTAAATGTTCCTTACCATATATAGTTTTTGGTATCTTTTCTATCGAAGTGTTAGAGAGGATCTTTTGATCAAATGAATGAACAAGTAATTGCAAGAACAAGAAATCACACAAAGTATAATGAAATATGAAGAATTCCTAAATGACTCAACACATGAAATGAACTCCAATAATATGATCAACTATATTCATTTGCTAACCAGCTCAAAAAAACTCACAAAAGAGGTGTACATATAGGAGAGTGAATGTGTAACTGCTCCTAGAATAGTGGACAACACTCCATGAATAGGAATGAGAGTTACAATCCCGGAATAGCTAATCAAATGATCAACCAACCTAATGTAACTCCTATGACACACTAATCTAATAATGAGAGTTAAGAAACTCCTATGACATATGACACCTAGATATGACACATGCCACTCAAGTATGACATATGACACCTAAGCAAGCTTACACATGAGAGTAGGGATACTCCATGTGTGTAGGAAACATTCCAAGTATATAAACAAATACAAGGAAAATAATATCCTACACCAACACCCCCTTAAGCATAGCTTAGGTGGGTAGAAAAAGTGGGTCCTAACAACAAGGCTTGATGAGGAATCCACATGTGTAATAATATTCTAATAGATAAATATAATTTCTAATATATATATATATTTTGTTAAATCTTAGGAAGCAATATTACAAAACTAACTTTTATAACAACAACGATAATCTGATTTTTTATATAAAAACAACAAACCATAATGTGTAAAAATCAGTCTTTTATTTATTGAATACGAACCAACTACAATAAAAATACTAGTGTCTAAATACAATTGTTTGGAGTTGAACGAATGAACACTTACAATCTGAATTGTCATTGTAACCCCTAAATGGAATTTCCAAGCTCAGATGTGAGGGTTTTCACCCTCGGACACTGTATGCATATGAGGGATTTTTTCCTCTATTGCTAATGCAGAAGCTAAAGCTACTCACAGACAGAAAAATAATTGACTGAATTTCCAAGATGTTGTAACAATAAACCCCAAATCTGCCTTTATAACCTCCCATCCTCTTCCAAAGTGGGTGCCCTGCTCGGGAAATACATGCATGCCCCATAAAACAATAAAATAATCCTATTCCCCTTAAGTTGGCGCCCATTCTAAAATTAGGAATATGCAATATTAAAAGCTCAAACTCCACTTTATCCTAAAAACAAGATTTGTTTTCTCATGCATCCCCTTTATATCCTTGATGCCTCCATTATAAACTCTTCTATTTAACTATTATCCAACTTGGTGCCTACTAATAGAAGTACACCATTCTATTATTATTTTATTCTATTTCTGCTTTTTGGATTAAAATATACTTTAAGTATCCTTTCTCCAATTAAAATATAGAAATATCATTGGACCACTTGTATTAATTTATTTTCCTCTTTTAATTTCCCCTTAGCTTATGGAAAATAATGAAAATAGGCTTTAGGTAGGGGACATTACACAATGCAAATCTCTCATCAAGCGGAGAAAACCCAAAGGGAAAAAAATTCCCCAGAAGAGAAAAAGAGAAGTACATAGAATATCTCTCTCAGAGAAAATCCCTGACATATATAGAGAAGCTCCCAAAAAGTAGAGAGAGAAAGAAGAGGAGAGGTATAAAAAGCCTCCCTAGAAGAGTGTCGATGATGTGGTCTTCCACCTGAAGACTGAAGAAGGTCCATTTGCATTGAACAATGTTTCTACCCTTAGGAAGAACAAAAGAGGTGTATTGAAAGTCTGCCCACTCCATGAAGGAAGCCGAAGGCAGTAGTACGAAGAGCTCTGAAGCTAGTCCATGACTGAAATGTGGCATAGGTTTGGCAAGAGTATGCATAAAAATGATGGTAATGCCACTGAAGTAGATCTGTTAGAGGATGGGTATGGATCATTCACTAAAGAATGTCCATATGAAGTGAAGGCCCAATAACCCTCACAACTATAGAATGAGGATCCACAAGTAGAGGTGGATCAATGATGATCTCCAAAATAGTAGAAGTGATTGATATCCCCGTAGGGGCACTCCCATCAATGGAGATGTAGGAATCCTTTGAAGTACAAATGTGTGATGGCTCTGCAAATGGAAGAGATCTCCCTGTATTGTAACACAAGTAGAGTTTGTAAACAAACATTTGAGGTCTAGCAAATTCTTGTCCCAAAAGGGTTGTTTGACAAATAGAGAGCAATGTTTGACAAAAATGTATCATCAACACAAGGAGTAGAAGATGCCTCACACAATGATTGTGTATCAAAGGAAAATGCAATGAAAGTAGGTGGAACACCATGGAACTGTGAACATGTTTGCTTGATTGTTTGATGGATCTCTCGATGGTGGGAGTCAGGAGGAGATTCAACATTCTCTAAAAGGTGATCGGGAGAGGGAGGAAATGTATCCTCATCAATACTCATGTCATTAGAACTAGAAGAACAATCCTCATCATTAGGAATATGAATGGGTGAATTTGTTTTAGCTAAACTATCATCACATGAAATGGGGTGGAACAACAATCTCAAAAGGAGTAGGAACTACAATCTCTGAAGGGTCTCCAAATAAGGTCTGAAGAATGCTCCAAATAGTTTTAGGACACTCTGTGTGCCATATGATGGTGGAGAGGCATGGAAATATACATCAACAAGTGACCAAGAACCATGTCACATGAGTTGATTTAATCATCAAGTTGATCTAGGTCACTGGGGCAAGTACTTGTCCATACAAAAATTGATAAAGGTCATCTTGAATGAGAAAATGTTCCATGCTCAAATGCCGTGGTGCATAATTAGCCCTACCAAGCAGAAGTGGAGGCTATGATGCAGATCGGGTCCTACAAAGTAGAAGTCTTTGAAGCACATCTTTCATCATGCATCCGCAAATGAGAACAATCAGTGCAATAGAGTCACAAATGACAAATGCACGTTCAGATGGATGCCAAACTCATCCAAAAATGCGTCCACATAATGCAAAAAGAGATGAGTGGTATGAGTGGAAAAAAAGTACACTCAAAACAACGAGATGTCGGGCTTAGCCGAAAATGCATTTTCATGTGATTACAACCTCCTTAAAATTTTACGTTTTAACCCTAGTTTTAGCATTTTATAATTTTAGTGTGATTACAAAATAAACGACACCAATAGATTGGGCACAAAAATCATGCACTTTTGAACAAAACGACACTCAATTTCGAGTTACCTATCAAAAATTACAATGAATATGGTTTCTTGTCATTAATGGTCCATTTTAATTAAATTGCACTAAATTTAAATGCTCTTTTTGACTAAAGATAATTTTAGCAAAAGATACATAGGTGGGGATCAAACCGGGACCTTCCAATAACAACACTAAGTTCAAACTAATCCTCCCACTCACATGTGCATCAATTTGGATGAGATATTATATGAGTGCAAAATAACAAAAACAAACTTATCAAAAACATGTTTTTGAATTTTGAAAGTTTAGTTAGCTTTAGAATATAGGCATCATTGTTTGAGTGTTCTTTAGTTAAGCTTGAGTTGGAGAATATAAAGGGCCAATTCATTGTTTGAGTGTTCATGCTTGAGCACCATAGTTGAGGCCTTGTTTGCGAAGGTATGAGTTCATGAACTCAGATGTGATCACATTCGAGTTCAGGAGATCACTTTCCAAGTGGGGAACTTGCCAAGTCCACCATGGTTCTTGAATGCATTTAGAGCAACTTGGCTCGAGTCACCATCAAAGAGTGCAACAAGCTTGACTTGCACTTAGCTTGCGAAGCTTCTTGGGATAGAATCATGAACTCAAGATGTGAGGCAAAGCTGGATGGTTATTGGTTGAGTTCTGAAAAATCTCCTTGACTCGCATTATAGTCCCTCTCGGAACTTGCTCACCGATTGAGTTGTGAGCTCAAGTGATGGTTCTTGGGCTCACATGATTATGAGAGACGATTACAAAGGAGAAATACGCTTGATTTGGCTGCCTCGAGTTTTCCAAAAGCCCAATTTTTTGAGATTTAAAAACCCCCATAATTTTTACCAAACCCCTCTCCAACTCAACAAATACTAAAAATTTCTTTCTGAAACCTGCCTCCATTAGCTTGGCCAAAAATGACTTCTTCCAAATTGTCACGATACCATAGCATCACCTCAAACTCAAGATAGAGCTTGAGAGCCAAAGCTCAAACGATGGTCATTCACCCACCGACCAACTCAAAAAAGCTCTCCTTCTATAGCTAAAGATAAAGACACATATTATTAATGTCTTGAATGAAAATTCACCTACAAAGTGCGAGTGGGGACAACTCAAAATGAGTTCCCAAAACTCGAAAAGAAGAGAAAAGACAACGAAAGGAAACAAATATAGAGTCCGCCTCAGAAGCAAAGAGAATGAAAGGGGGGCAGTGGGGACCAGAGGTCTACCTGGTAGCCGATTGAGTTGTGATAGGGGATCTAAAGGAGTTTTTCAAGTTGCTAAAGCCTAGGTGAGTGCAAGTTGAGGCCTGGATAGGATTATTGAGACGTGTGTGCGGATATAATACAAAAGGAGAAATACGCTTGATTTCAGCAAAAATGCCTCCCTAAATTTTTTTTTGTTTCGTGGGGAAAACTGGAGATGAAGAATACTGTTCAGGGCTCACGGATGTCGAAAAATGCCCAATTTTTGAGATTTAAAAAATATGAAATGAGTCTCATAATTTTTGAAGGCTATACCAAAATCCCTCTTGCCAAATGTGGTGATTAAAACCGAAAAGCCATTCACAAATACTAAAAATCTTCTGTACTACGGCAACATGACCTCCATTATGTTTTAATGAAAAAGACATCTTAGCATGATTTTAAATAAGCTCTAGAATAAAATGAACTAATCAAATGTATACCAAATTCCGCTCGATACCATATCGAGTCCAACCGAGTCTCGGGAGGATCTTGGGATCAAACGAATGAATAACAATAGGTGAGAGAATGAGAAATATTCTAGAGATGATAATGCAATATGAAATAATTCCTAAATGACTCAACACATAAATGAACTCCATCGATAAATGATCAAATGTATTCACCTAATCCAACTAAAAGGGGGCCCCGGATGATAGACCCGAAAATGCTCACATAAGAGTGTGTACATATAGAGAGTGAGATGTGTAACTCCTAGAATAGTGAGACAACACTCATGAATGGGAATGAATAGAGTTGGGACACAATCCTTAAATAGCTAATCGAATGATTAACCAACCTAATGTAACTCCTATGACACACTAATCTAATAATGAGAGTTAAGAAACTCTTATGACATATGACACCTAGATATGACACATGCCACTCAAGTATGACATATGACACCTAAGCAAGCTTACACATGAGAGTAGAGATACTTCATGCGTGTAGGAAACATTCCAAGTATATAAATAAATATAAGGAAAATATTATCCTACAACATTTTCTTGTAAATAGTCTTGTGTGGTTTCTAGATTGTTATCTTCTTGCTTCCTTTGCATGATTTTTTTTTCGTTTTACCTATTTTTGATTCCTTATTCTTCTCGCGTGCTTTCTAAGTACCACATTATTCATAATTTCATCTTATTTTGACATATCTAAGCCAAGGTCTTTTTCTTTCCTTCATGATTTATTTGAGCTTTAGGTGCTAATATTAGTTTGCTTCACTTTTTTTGTTATCAATTTCCTTTATTTACCAATTGTTTCAAGCCTTACCCTTAATTTGCGATTTCATCTTAAATTTACTTTCGATACCACTTCCTCTATTTTGACATATCTAAGCCGGGGTCTTTTTCTTTGTGTTCATGATTTATTTGAGCTTTAGGGTCTATCATTAGTTTCCTTCACTATTTTTGTGATCCATTTCCTTTGTTGTCCAATTGTTTCAAGCCTCACTCCTAATTTAGCTTTCTTTTACCTCGTCCCTAATGCTTATACAAAACTTCTAAATAATGACAACAATTATATGGGAACACATTGTCCCTTAGTGCACATAGATTTCATTCGAGTTGTAAGCTAGGAGTGATTCCTCCTTATTTGTTTTGTCCTCTCCAATATTTATTATTTTTCACCTAATTTATTCGATTTCATTGATTCACCTTTATCTCATAAAATTCTCTCCCTATATTTTTTTTGTATACATCATTTGTTTCCAATATGACCAACTTGTGTATTTTATTTTTCTTATTTGTACCATTTTGTGCCATAATGCATATCATGCATGTTTTTTTGTGTCCTTGCTTGCATTTGCCATGATCTATATCATACACACATGGGGAGCAAGGACTCCTTTTTACTTATGCAATCACCGTTGATGTTATTTTTTTCACTAGGTGCGTACTACATTGTGCCTACTTTGATTTCCTAATCTCTTGGTGGATTGTCATCTTCACCAAACCTTAGATATTTTTACATTGAAATTCACCACCATGAAATTTACTTTTCTCATCATAGTGTATCCCTTCATGCAAATAAGTCATGTGCCCTTCTAATGCAAGAGCATCCAAGTTCATGTGCAATCCTACGCCAACCAAAAACAAGTTAGAAATAAAGTAGTTTTGTGCAAATGTTTGTGTTTGCATGTAATTCATTTGTTTGTCCTTGGATGAGGATTGTTTGCTTGACGCTATTCTTTGGTCGTGCACTAATTTTGCTCTAGAAAGGTAGTGATGGGGCAGTTAGCTAAGAGCTGCCAAGCTTGTTTCACAAAGCCTTCTTACCCAACCCTGACCAACTTTTCTGCCTTTCAATTTTGATCGATCCATATGATGGATGAGATATGTGTTTCATGGTGGAGCTGAAGGCATCTATGTGTGATATCACAAAAATGAAGTTTTGTAGAGAATTTGACAACTGGCAACTTGGCCATGGGATTTGGAGAGAGGTGGTGGTGATTTACCACTTGGGAGGGCACCGAGTTACTTTAGGTGTTCCTATAAATACATATCTTATGTCTAAATTCGGGGACTTGGAATTCGTGGAAGAGAGGACTGTAAAGGAGGAGGGGCTGAGCTCCAAACCGGGTTTCATTTGAGTATCACATCAATGTGTGTATTTTGGTAGGAGACTGTGTGAGAGAGAAAATGTATCCATTTTTTGGATAAGGAATTCTGCATTAAGTGTTGTAAGTTTGTGAGTGACGTTTTCCCTATCTATATATATGTAGGTGGTGCATCCTTGTTATCGGGGATAAGTGGGTTTTCCTTTGCTAATCCGTAAACTAAGTGGATATTCCACACTAGGATTCACCAACACGGACCCTATGAATCCTAAAATACAAAGTGATTGCAAAAAATGTTTCAATTGCATGCAAAACAGAGCCATGAAGTACTGAAATAAATGTGCAACATAATTACAACATACACATGAGAAGTGAGCACCAAACACAAGTGAACACAAGATTTATCCTGGAGAAAACACAAGATGGGAAAAAACTCCAGTGGCTGAGGAAACTGCACTCCCCTTTCACTATGTAATTCACAAATTTGTACAAGTTATTGCCATTAATGGCCTTTATGGAACATAATCTCTCTCTCTCTCTCTCTCTCTCTCTCTCCAAAGTTTACAAGAATTTCACACCTTTTGGACACTTCTTAATAACAATACTCAAAAACTTCACTCACTACTAGGGAATCACTAGTCAATGTTGGACCAAGACTCCAACTTGCTAAAACTTGCAATGGGAATCCAATTTCATAACTCCTCTATGATTTTCACTGCCTCTTGATCCATCCCCTTTCTACCTCTGAGAATATGCCAAAATGTCCAAAAAAATGATTTTGGAAGTTGAAATGTTTGTAATTGTTTCAATCCACATGTTTCTAGATGTGTGCGAAATTGTTAGTGTTTGTAGACTGGTGGTTGCTCAAATGCCTTAGCAGCTGCTGAAACCACCACCAAAATTTGCACAATTTCCAATGACACTTGTGCAACTGCCGGTGATGCCTTCACAATTGCCAATGACACTTGTGCAACCACCGGTGATGCCTGCACAACTGCAGTGACACTTAGGCAATTGTCACTTTGCTTCAATGGGTGATTCAACAACAAAAAGTCCTCTAACTTCTAGAGGCCATAACTTTTGCATACAAACTTGAAATTGGGTGCCATTTTTTTGAAAGTGTGTACTTTTTCAAGAGGAACCCAAATATGTAGTCAAAACATACATATGATTAATTCCAGAGATGGTAAAAGCCTTGAAATCTATCTAATTTGATGTGTTTTTGCAAGAATTGCCTTATACAAGTGCTTACAAGTATGAATTACATGAATTGGGTATATTTGAGATCCAAATTTGGGTCATACCTTCTCAATTTGAGGAGTTTTAGTCCCTAAAAGCTTTAGGGATTAATTGATGAAATTTCTTCCCCCTTCTTTGCCCTCCCTTGGAGGTGCATGTTGTGAACTCCGGTTGTTTACTTTTTGTTCTTTCTTGTGTGGCGATTTCCTTCCATCAAAGAAGGCTAAAGACTGCAGATAGGTAGAAGACACATTTATCTCCTCCATCTTGGTTGCACCCATCTTATTTTTCCTGAATTGAGGCCATAACTTTCTTCTTCCTCTTGTTCTTAAAAGGATGCAATTTTGGATGCAACTTCCAACAAGTCTCCTCAGTATGACCATTAACATCACAATGCCCACAATGCTTTACACATTCTTTGTTAGAAACAAAAGTAGCATTCAACTCACCTTCCTCACCATTTGAAGGAGACGGACCCTTGTCTTTGTCCATCTCAAGATAATGAGCTTGAGAACAAGCCTCATCAAGATTCTTGGGCTTATCTAACAACAGTGCCCCCTCAAGTGACTATGTAATCCCCAACCTACTTCATCAAGATGTCATGATCAAAGGTGTCTTGACCCATTTGGAACACCATCTTGTGAAACACACTAGTATAATCTTGCACAGTTTGTCCTCATTGAAAATATTTCCAAACAATAGAGCTTTCCTCTTCATAGAAAATAGGATAGAATTGCTTCTTAATCAAAACATTAAATTTCTCCCACTTACTAAGGGGTGGTAGCTTCTTCATAACCAAAGAATGAACATAACTCTCAAACCAAGTTAATGCATGTTTAGATAACTTTAACCTTGCAAAGGAGATTTGTTAACATTCATTAATTTGATGTAAACTGAAGTATACCTCAAGTTTAGCTAGTTAATGGTTTAGTCTCTCCACATTCACCTCTCCTTCATACGGCGAAAGTTCAATCCTTGCCTCAACCTTGAATGGAGGTGGAGCTTGGCACAGGTGGTTCTTCTATCTTTTGATGGTCGACTGTGTCCTCATTTGCTTTTAGTGCCTTTATAGAAAGACCAAACTTCTCCATGCGAGTCCCCATGATTGACTCCAACCTATCAAGCTTCTTCATGGAAATAATAATACTTGCAGGATCCTCTTCCAATTTGTGGAACCGTTCTTCGCCTGTCTAGGTCGCCTCATCATCCAAATGTGCCATGCTTGTCACTTTTTTCTTCCACTTCCTTGTGGAGATATCTTCTTGTAAGGAAACCAAGTCACCTTCCCCACAAGCACTTGTTGCTTAGGGGATGGGAATAAACTACACACAAAGGTCACACAAAACCACACACTATAAAGGAACACAAACTAACACAACTTGTGGAAAGTGTTAGAAAACCTTTTTCGGCAAAAAGGAAAACATGCTATTATACGAATTTGATTCATAAACCATGCGGATATTCCACACTAGGCTTCACCAACATGGACCCCATAAAACATAGCTTACAAAGTGACTCCAAAAATAGTTTCTGTTGCATATAAAAAAAAGCTATGAAGTACTGAAATAAATGTACAACATAATTACAACATACACACATATAGCAAGAAGGACCAAGCACAAGTGAACACAAGATTTATCTTGGAGAAAACCTAAGATAGGAAAAACTCTAGTAGGGGAGGCAATGTCACAACCCTTTCATTACTTAATGCACAAACTTGTACAGGTTACTACCATTAATGGCCTTTATGTAACAATGCTTTGCTCTCTCTCTTCAAAGTTTACACAAGAACTACTCAACACCTTTAAGACACTTCTCTAACAAAATACTTAAAAAGTCACAAATTGCTAGGAAATCATTAGTGAATGTTGGACCAAGACAATGGGTTGCATAAGGTGTCCCATGTTTTCCACCCACTAGAGTTTTCATTGTCCTCCAGTAGGAGATCCAAACAATGTGCTATGTCAAGAGGGTCCAAAAAGTGTAGGTTGCCTCTCCTCAAGATGTCTCTTTGTTCTACATATGCCACCGCTTGTTTATCACAATTTGGATGACATTCACCATGCCCACCTCCTTCACCACCTCATCCAACATATCACATAAAATGTTTGCAATTTTCACTTTGTGGGAGGAATCAATTGACTTTAGGAAGACATACTTCTCACTTGAAGGCACTAGGAAGTTAATCAATGTGTGATTTTTCCATCTATCCACCCATCACAAAATGGTGCTACCTTTTTTCTCTTCTAGAAAAGTTTTGGTATGTTTGAATGAATCCTCTAACAATGGGCCACTCAAAATCATGGGGAGTAGGAGCCATGAACCCCTTCTCGACAATGGTCAATGCAGTGACCAAATTCTTTTTGATGGACTTTTCTCCACATTAAAAGGAATGTTGTTGTAGTACTAAAAGTTTTTTTGAGCTCTTCTTGTTTCATTGTATGTTTCTTTGTTTCAAGGGGTACCTTCAGAGAAGGTTGTGACCTAGTACTATTTGAGGAACAAAAAAAGTACTATACTATCTTAAGTAGATGAACCCCGTGTCCGTCTTCAACTCCTTGAAGTTGAGGTGATAGAAGAGGCCTCAATGTCAAACATCTCTTGTTGCCTTGCTCTTCACTAGGGCTGCAAGTGCATCAACTTTCTTTTTTTCTTTGCATAAGGCACATGGTAAAAATTATCTCTCTTTGAGCATTAGGTGGTGTTTGTGTGCACAATGTCACTTCTTTCCCGATATCTATGTAATGTGCAACTTAAGGCAATAAACACCTCCACTTATCTTCATCCCACAAGAATCATACAACACAATTGTCCTCTACTCGTTCTTAATGCTTCCAAGAAGGGTCTTGCGACTTAAGCTTACTACTTCTAATCAAACCCGAATCGGATGCCGATGCCAGGTCTAAAAACAAAACAAAACAATTCTATGTTAGTTTTACAAGTCTTAGAGATATTAAATTGTATGAGGAAATTAGAATTTAGGACATATTAAACTCAATCAAAAGAATTAAAATTATTAAATATTGTCAAGTGGCTTCTAACGCAGACAATTTGTGGCAAATGTAGATGTAATCATGTAAGTTTTCTAGATGCAATCATATACAAAGGGCTATTGACTTGACCAAACACTAGTGAGAATGCTTTTCTTTTACTATTCAATTGAAGGGTTTGCTATTTACGAGTAAATTGAAGATCATTTCTAAATCCCAACAAATATAGCTCAATATTTCTCATATTTAAGATCCACCACCACCCACCTTATACAAGGCAAAAACTTACAAATACATATAGTAAAAGCCTAGCTATATTGAAGAAAGAATTACAACAAAGGTATATATGTTTTGTCCCTAAACAAGATGAAATTCATTTGGGAGCTACAGGAAGAGGTTCAAATAAGGTTATCACAATGTTATGAAATTTGTTTGGGAGCTATAGACTACTAATATCCAATGATGATGGATAAGAAAGTGTTGTTCGAATCGGTGTTTTAAAAACCGGTCTATTTGGAACCAAAAATGGCCGGTTCGACCGCTTTAACATTTTTTTTAGGGACTTGTAGAACCGGATCGCTTGACCGGTTTGAGGCCAAACCGGTCAAACCATCCGGTTTTCGACTGCCGATCGTTTCACCCAAACCGATTGGTTTGACCTTGCACAAACGATACGATGATTTTAATAAAAAACATTTTTTTTTAATACATTTTATTTTTATTTTTTTAAACCCTAATTTGGTGTTATAAACACACCCCCCTCTATTCACTTCACACCTCTCTCATTGAGCATTTGTGAGCATTTGTGAGTGAGCATAAGATTGAAGAGTTTAGTTTTGGAGTGAGCTTGGAAGTTGGAGGCTTGGAGCTTGTTTGGCATTGCTTGTGGGCTCTTTGTAGTGATATTGGCATCCATTTGTGAGCACCTCACCTCTATTTGTGAGCACCTCTTATTTGGAAGGATTTGGAGGATTGGGGCAGCATTGAAGAGTGTTCATTTGGAGTGAGTTTGGGAGTTGTTTGGCATCAAGTGTGGGCTCTTTGTGGTGGCATTCACATCTACATTTGGAGGGTGCAACCCATATACAAGCTTGGAGTATTTCTTCACCTCATTTGTATGCACATTGAAAGGTATGTTGCATTTTAAACTTTCCCCTTATTTGTAAATTTTATTAAATAGAAAATATGAAATTTATTTTGGTTTTATTTGCATTTTCAGATTTCTTTGCATTTGTAATGGCCCCCAAAACTAAAGACCCTACATGGAACCATGCAGATGTAGTTGATAATCAAGTTTTTGTAAATATTGTAAAAACACATCAAGTGGGGGATTCATAGGTTGAAACAACACTTGGCTGGTCAAAGAGGCCAAGTTTCCCCATGTGATGCACATGATATTGATGCCATTAGGTTGGAAATGAAAAACTTGCTTGAGAAACATAAAATAAGAGAAGGCTAGGCAAAAGAGATGGAAATGAAATAGGAGGAGGAAACATGCCTTGAGTGTTGAAGGATCTTTCTCGACACTTCTATTCATGTTAGAGACCCTTTCGGTATATGCCTCCGCATCCACTCATAGTCAAGAAAACCGACCTCAAAAAAAAAAGAATATTCAAAGCTTTTTTCCATCTTCCACACCTGCTAGTGCCTCCATGCCAACAAAAATCAGCCCACCCATAACCATTGGAAGAAGCAATACAAAGAAGCAACTCTTTTGAATACATAGCTAGATGGTGGTATGATGCAGATATCCCTTTCAATGCTGCTTGCTCACCTTATTACCAACGTATGTTTGATTCCATTATTGCTGCTGGTAAGGGATTTAAAGGCCCTAGTATGCATGACTTGAGAGGACCACTTTTGAGGAAAGAAGTTGCATCCATAGATGAATATTTGAAGAGTTGTAAAGCATCATGGGCCAAATAAGATGCACTATTATGTCAGATGGGTGGAGTGATGGCAAGAATCACACCATAATAAATTTTCTTACCTCTTGTCAAACAAGGGACTATGTTTTTGAAATCAATTGATGCATATGATAGAGTGAAAGATACAAATTTGTTGTTTGAGCTTTTGGATGAGATTGTTGTAGAGGTGGGGGTGGAAAATGTTGTACAAATCATAATAGATAATGCCTCTAACTATGTTCTTGTTGGTAAGATGTTAGAGGCTAAACACAAAACAATATTTTGGACTCCATGTGTTGCACATTGCATAGACCTCATGCTTGAGGATATAGCAAAAAAATGATTGGATCAAGAACTAAAAATATCCCTTTTGGGACTTAGACAAAAAATCGAGTTTGCTGTTATAAATTGGAATTTCTGGGAAAACACAACCTTGGAAAAATGGGTTCGATTTGCATGAAAATGTTTCGGATTGCAAACAAACTGTAAAATAAGCTTTCTAATGTCAAAGCGACATATTTAGGAGTAAATTTATGATATTATTTGCCACACACAATTAATTATTCCAATTCTAATGCAAGTCGTACCACCGAATTCACAAAATAAATTGAATATATATAATATTTGGAATTCAAAAATATGTAATGATTACAATGTTTAAAGTCAGATTCAATTGGTTTTTCATCCCAAGAATAAGACCTCTAAAGGGTTTTGATTCCCAATAGGAATTGATGAGAAACACTCACAATTTTCAGATTTCCATATTCATAATGACATGCTAAAATGATCCCCCAAAACCCTTATTTATAATATCCCATGCTTGGCGCCAAAGGTCAAAAGACACGACTCTTCATTAATCGACCCCCTTCATTATGATTTGTCTTTACATTAATTGTTGTTTGTCTTTTGCTTGGTTGACCCCTTATTATTTAATAATTATTAAAATATGATTGCTAAGTCGCTGCCTTCTTCTTTTTATTATTTTATTTCTTTATTGTTCTTTCTAACCATGGAGGTCTACCCGGAAATTCCAATTGTCTTCATTTTTTGGTGGAAAAGGGACATTACAGTCCTCCCTCCCCAAGATTGCTTGCCCTCAAGCAATCGCGAACACCTGGGTTCCATGTGATCTTTGTTGTCTTTGTCTGTATCCATACAAGGAGCAAATTCCTTCGTAAAAGCATGAGTGTTTAATAACACTCCTTGAAATTTTGTCCTTGTCTTTTTGTTGGTGCAACCTTTAGGCTGATCTTTGTTGATGTCAAGGAGAAATTCTTTCAAAAGCATTTTAATCGTTTTGTGAATTTTTGTTGAAGTAATGGCTGCCCTTTCCATCCCAATCTTTCTATGAATATGAAGTAATCATCTGCCATGAATCCATTAACCGAATGATGAAGAGCCCAATTATGGAGGAAATTAAAGATTTGGAAACATTTGAGACGTTATGGCAGCAGCTGTCATGTTTCAGAATTATTATGTCACTATGCAGGAAGAACACTTGGAAGGCTGTAACAACTTGATCTTCTTTCCAATCATCCATCCTAGCATGTTGATCAATAACCCAAAGAGATGACAAACGAAAATAGAATATATGGTATCACTAGTCAGCAACATAGGTTCATATTTTCCCTTATTCTTTATCATGTTTCCCATATCAGTATGACCCTTCATGCTTTGGTCAACAATATAGTAATGCATGCTACCGATGATGGACAACATGTAGTGGCCACACTTAATGATCATCACATACATTCCTATAATTCTTAGGTATAGAAAAGATATTTCACATGCAAAGCTGATACCTTCATATATCTTATTATTTTGATGCCACGTATGTATTATCTTGACAATGCTGTCTTGAAATTCCTCCCATTGTGAAACATACTCATCATGCATACAAAGTAATGATGAAACAACTGAAGATATGTGGGTGAAACTTACCCAATCAAAAGCTGCCTCAAATTTGCAATATGGTAATCTATTTGATGCCCTGACATGCACATGTTCCTGCACCTCTATATCCTGCCCAAAATTTTGTCCATGTACCTCCCTTTGATTTATTAGCACATATATCTTGCAAGGAAGGGATAGAAAAAATTGCAACCTTACATACCTTGGAATAACATTATGTGTTTTAATTCCATGTGATTTGCACAGCTGCCCATTAACTCTCTTGTCCAGAATTTCTGATTTAAAATCAGACTTCTTCTTCTTGCAACTCTCCTCAACAAGGTATCCTCTATCTTGGAATCAGATTTCCTTGAAGTAGATATATGGGATTCATGGGGCTCATGTCTTGAGATGGAAACATTATAAATGGCTTCAATTGTTCAGCCGCTATGTACAGATCGGTGAACTTACCTATTGCTCCATCTTCATGGAATAATGCAAGGGTGCTGCCTTCCTCCATGGTTTCTTTATGGGCCGTGTAACACCAATTCTTCCATGCTTCATATCTATGGCTAACAATTAAGGAGCGTGGGATTATTTGCCACTGATCCGGGGCTGCCTCAGAAGCATCCTTTACTTTGCTTATATAACATCCATGATGATCAAATCATAACAATTTTTGTTATCATAGTGTGTACCTTTGGTGGCTGCCATAATAAATCCCTTCATTGTTTTAAACAAGTTACTTCTCTTGGCTAGCTGCCCCAAATCCCCCTTGTTGAGGTTCTTCATGAAGGAAGAAGGTAAACAAGACACAACATACCTTAGGCTGCCTTCAATACTTAGAATTTTTGAGTTTAAATTTTTATGAGACATGTACTCAAATCGATTAATGGATGTGAAAGTTGTCAAGCCTCTTGTTAAGGTGTTGCGGTTGGTGGATGGGGAAAAATTAGCCATGGGCTATATTTATGAGGCTATGGATCGAGCAAAGGAGCAGATAAGGGTAGCATACAAAACATGGTAACTAAGTATGGGCCTATGTGGGAGATTATAGATAATAGATGGAACAATCAACTCCATCGCCTATACATGCAGTTGGATATTTCTTGAACCCGAAATATCATTACAGAGCTCATCTTGGAGAAGATCAAACCAGAGAAGTAAAAGATGGTTTGTATGAGTGCATAGAGCACATGGTCCCTGATGAGATGCAACAACTTGAGGTTCACCGACAGATCCATTTCTTCAGCAGAGCAAAGGTACCTTTTGGAAAAACCTTGCAAAGATTACGCAGGGATGTGGACTAACCAGTAAGCAATTCTATATTTTTGAAGTTCATTTGATTAAAATTTTTAATGAATAATCATGAATTTTTAGCATAAGACAATCTAATTTGTTGAATTACGCTTTAACCTTTAAGTTATAAGTTTTACTTTTAATTTTTAACTTTGTTTTTATCGTCATTGTTTACTAATTAAACATTTACATTTTTTATCGCAGCACATTGGTGGGATTCATTTGGTAGTCAGTGTCCTCAATTGCAAAAGTTTGCAATTAGGATCTTGAGCCAAACTTGCAGTGCTTCTGAGTGCGAGCGCAACTAGTCCGTCTTTGAGCGGATTCACACGAAGAAGAGAAACTGTTTGGAACAACGGTTGAATGATCTTGTCTTTGTGCGGTCTGACCTTTGGTTAAGGTGCGAACCATTCTTTGAATCGAAGACCTGATACTGATCCCATTGTCTTGGATGATATAGATCCAACCTTAGATTGGGTAGAGGAGAGTCAGCCAACAGAGTTTGATCCCGATGACTTGGGGTGGATGGGTTTGGATCAGGATGATGAGCCATTAGCAGCACCGCCGCCACTGTCACGAGACATAACAGGCACTAGTCACACTCGTGCTACTCCCCGTAACAATACAGTTGTTGCAGATGTACATGAGGATTTGGATGGGTCCGAGTCGAGCCAAAGGCCGGTGATGATATTGTTGAGGATGACCTTGAGGATCCCATTTCCAGTAGCGGTGTACAGTTTGATGATTGATCATTGATGTCATCTAGTTTATTGAATTGTTTTAGAGTTTTGTAATTGTAGTATTTGTAATGCATCTATGATCATAACATGTTTTTTTTTGGAGTCTCAGACTATGGAGGCCATTTAGAGCCTCATTGTTTATGTATTTTGTTTCGGAATCTCATATATGATATATGTATTGTGTATTGGACTTGGAGTTCGTGCCATTTTGCTATAAACACCTTTCTTACATATATATAAGAGCAAACTTTGCATATTTTGTGTGTAATTGTTGGAATCATGGTTTTTAACCTTTCAAATATATTTGTTTTCATTAAAAATATAAAATTTTATATATTTTTTAGTAAATTGGTTTATAAAGTTTGAACCGGTCCGATTGGTTCGATCCGACCCTCGGTTGATTCCGAGTCTAGTTTCGATTTTTAAAACATTGGTTCGAACTTCAAACACTGATTCTATTCTCTTCTCCAAGCAATTTTTCCCAAAGCTTGTTTATTATACATTATTACTATTAGTATCAAATAAGGTTATCAACTTATCATAGTGCTCCTCAAGGAACTCAAACTCTTCAACAAAACAAGGTTATGAAGCAATGTTGACTTTCCAAAGTCCAAAACACTTAGAGTCTCGATAAAATAATCACTCATGAACAATGGAAATAAATTAAAATGATTGTGTTTTTTTAACTCATTACTTATATGTTGCTTGTAAATTTTTGCCATTATGCCGTTGTTTTATAACTTTTACTCATGTTGATCTTTGAAGTTTGAAACCCTAGTCCCTAACAAATTTGAAACGGAGTTGACCACACCCTTTTCAAAAACCCTAGTAGACAATCTCCAAATTTGTAGAGATATCACAGAGAGAAAATTGAAAACATATTGAAAATAACTTTTTTTCTTCTTTCTCGACGCTTAAAGCCATTCATAGGCAATTTAGACATTACTTATCGTGATAAATCACCATATAAAAATTGTGATTTTTCAAACCATTAATTGTTTTGCATGTATGTTATTGCGAATTTATCGCCGGTGATTTATCGGTGTGATTTTTGAATCGAGATACAAACCCCCTCATACTGAGTTTCATTCTTCTAGAATTTTACATTAGTGGATGGCGTGACCAAGAAAATTTATGATCATACATGCCTATTAGACCTTCCTACTATTTTCTACACTAACAAAAAATGAGCACTTCAAATGTAATGTCCCCAATTTCGAGCAAAAATAACGGCCCTATTTTGGTCTTAGCCCTGGTCATTCCCAAGGGACTAACGACTTTGGAGGTTATTGGGGATGGTTGTCTGATTTCCTACTATGTTTTTGTTATATTTTGGTCGTTGGGAGGGTTTAATGGGCCCTTTGTGTTCTATTTTGTCGTTGGGATCACTTAAGTGGACACTTTTGGCATTTAATGTTATGTTTCTTCGTTGGGGCCACTTAAAGTCCCTTTTTGGCGACTTGAGGGGATATGTATGGCATTAAATGTTATATTTCTTCATTGGGGTCACTTTTTAGGCCAAGATGCCTAGGAAGGGAAAAACAACTTTAAGTTATTTTTAATTGGGCCCTCTTTATCGAAAGTGCGCCTTGGGGTTTTAGGGTTTCTTTGACATGAAAAAGGTTATAAAAGGAGAAGAGGGGTGAAAGGATAGTCATTCATGCATACACTTATATCTCTTTTTATGTGCAACTGCTGTTTGCAACTTTTAGCTTGTGGAGTAAGATCCCACGGGAACCCTAGCTTCGGTGGTGAGAGATCCATCCCTAGCTAGCAGGGCATTCTTCGGTAGTGAAAGATCTACCCTAGCTTGTCATTTGGAGCTGATTTCAGGGCTGTTTTACAGAGGTATTTTCAGGATTTTCAGAATTAGGGTTTGAGGGTTTTTGTGAGTTTTGGTGGAGATTTTCAGCTGGTTTTCGGATCAGACCTACGGCAGCCATAGAGGAAGGGTTTGGCATCATCTACAGAGGGTTTCACAAGGGTTTTGGCCATCTACCAAAGGGGGCGACTTGTTTGGGAGATTGCAGCCCTAATTTCTAGGGTTTCCAGTTGGCCGTTTTCAGATCTGAAGGTTGGAAAGTCATCTTCTATATTTATATATGTTATTTCCCAAGTTTCATCATTTTTGCACTTGTATTCGGAAAGATATTAATTTTCGAAGTTTCCCAGCTATTTTAGGCACGCTGTAATTTTCTGGCAGCGTTATATTGACTGAAAAATTCCAAAAATATTTCCCTTGTGTTCTTTATATTATTATCTAGTTCCATTTAAAATTTCAAGTGTTTTGAACGGATATTTTGAGAGTTATTCATATTTTACTGTTCGCTGCCCTAGCTGTAATTTTCTGCATAAAAATCTGCAAAAATCAGATTTAGTATTTGCTGCAAATTTCTGTATTTTGTCAATTTTTTGTAAGATCCCAACAAGGGATATTTCACCTAGTCCCTAACAAATTGGAAACGGTGTGCGACTGTAAACCCTAGTAGACAATCTCCAAATTTGTAGAGATATCACGAGAGAGAAAATTGCAAACATATTGAAAAACAACTTTTTTCTTCATTCTCCTTGAACGCTTAAAGCCATTCATAGGCAATTTAGACATTACTTATCGTGATAAATCACCATATAAAAATTGTGATTTTTCAAACCATTAATTGTTTTGCAGATGTCTATTGCAATTTATCGCCGATAAATGTTGATTTATCGCTGATAAATTGTGATTTTGAATCAGAGATACAAACCCACTCATACGAGTTTCATTCTTCTAGAATTTTACATTAGTGGATGGCGTGACCAAGAAAATTTATGATCATACATGCCTATTAGACCTTGTACTATTTTCTACACTAACAATGAGCACTTCTTATTTCCCAAGAACAAGATAAATTATGTTTTCTAATAAAGAATATAACCTCTTGGGGCCAAAAAATGCAAGTGTTTAGATCCAAAGTATTAAAAACTAGAAAAGCATGAAGCACCCACATGAGTGCTATGCTCTCATAAAATAGTGTAAAACAATTTATTACAAATATAGTCATGCACCTCGACACCTAGAATCATACTCTATGTAATAGGGCTCCTCCACATATAATAGAAATACACATTATATACTAGAGTCAAGCTATACTATATCACCCAATTACAAATAGGACCATTCATTCATGTTCCATTAGATTACATTTAATGTTATTGATATGTTAATTCTCAACAAATAATTTACTAGTCTTGTGTGAACATTAGGTGGCTATAGAATCACCATCTTAACTAACATGGATAACTAGCCTTGTACCAAAATTAGTGTCTATGATAATGACCCGTCATAGAATTTAACTAGTCCGTTACCAAACTTTGGTGTTTATAATATTAATCCATGTCATTAAATATTTGCACACCAAATTAAATGGTTAGTGAAAAACTAACCTATAAAAATAAGCAATCTCATATCAAAATTGGGTGTCTGAAATATATACTCTATAGATATCAATATAGGGTGGATGGATCCTTCCCCAACAAATAGACTTGGCTAACCCTCCCCGCATTATCCCCACCCCCATCTCTCTACATGGCTACTTGTAAAAAGATCTATATAGAAAATGGTGATCATATTTCAAATCTACATGTTGTAAGAGAATGATCTCAAAATTTTGCGAGTATTTTACAGCTAAAAAACACCAACAACATATAAATGAGTGTCAAATTGAAACTTAAAGCAACATTTCAGACTTTTATTTGATATGTCACCTTTCATGGAGTAACTTAAATCTGGATTGTAATTTTAATATACAACCCATTCCTCATGTAGAGTCATGTAGAGTCCTTTTTTACTTACGTGGAGCCATTCACCAGGCATTTATATTTTGTGACAATTTATTTGAAACCGAGTGATAGACCTTAGTTTACTCGGTGAGTATGATTTCTATTAATTTAGATGTACAAATAATTGGTGATTACTTACAGGTCCCTTCCCCTCTATTGATGAATATATCAAGGGAGAAGAGCTTTTTTGTAATGATTAATCTTTTTCCATTGGTCAAGGCTTGCATAAGAATGGAACTCACTATAGTACACAGGATAATGGTGACAATACATTATCAAGATAATGAACGTGTCGATGAGGTAGTTTTTTTCCTCATGTAGCTCCAATCTGGGCCTTTTACATTGGTTTTTGTGTCTCATTGTGCTTTACAATTGAAATAACATCTGATTCAAGTACGATAGATTTGCTTCATGGGGTGGTTCAAATCAGCTAGATGTGTCAATATTCTTTTTGACAATGCAAATCACCCATCCAACACTTACCATGAGCATGATTATCAATAAGAACACTAGAATGAAAATTTAAATTAAGTAGCTTAATGTTGCTGTGCAAACAGCTAGAAAACAATACATCCTTGTTGTAGCTAAATGAAATTTACTATGGCAAAGTGGTTCCCATCCTCTGAAGGACATCCCACGCAACTGGATGTCTCATATTCAAGTTGACGGAATGTAATATCCTTGAAAAATACTTTCTAACAAGGCTAGATATTTTGTCAAACCCTATGACAACAATATAAAAAGTTGAACTTTTATGACAACAACAACAAACTGATTTTTTATTTAAAAAAATATCAAACCGCCAATATGTATCAAATAGACTTTTACATATTTATGTCAAATCGGGTTGATTGAAAATGCCAAAGTGTTTGAATACAATTAATTTTTTTTAATTGAACCAAATGGAAAGATGAACATAAGATAAAAGCATGCAAACTGATTTGACTGAAATCTGCCCCAAGACGTGGCACCAGCATTGTATTTTGTTTCCAAAGGGGGACGTCCTAGGTTTAACTTGCTATTCTCGGATGCTAAAACAACTTTGAATATGACGCCCTAGTTGAACCGGATGAATATTTGCACTCAAATGATCACTACAACCCCTAGGTGGAATTGCCAAGCTTAGATATGAGGGTTTATGTCCTCAGATCTATGTGTAAATGAGGGTTTTCATCATCTATTACGATCACATGCAGAACAAAAGCTACTTGCAGACAACGAAGTAGTTGATAAATTTCCAAGATGAGATAATGATAATGCCCAAAATCTGCTTTTATAACTTTTAATGCGCCACCTTTTGGAGTTATATGCATGCTTAAATGTGGGTAAATATTATTAAAGCAGATTTTGAGAGGAGGCCTCAAAAGTTATAAAACAAATTTTGGGGATTATTATTATTTCATCTTGAAAATTAAGTCAACTACTTCATTGTCTGCAAGTAGTTCAACAAATTTGTATATTTATCTTCTTTACACATTCTGCAAAGATAGAATTTGCAAAGGATATTTGTTAAGCTACTTTCCTTGATAGAAAGTTGCTTAACAAATCTGGATATTTTATCAAACCCTAGGGCAGCAGTATAAAAATTTGAACTTTTATGACAACAATAAACTGTTTTTTTAATAAAGACAACAAAAACCCGATTACTGAAACAAAATACAATTTATTTATTTATTTATAAATCAGCCTCGTGGGTAAATACCTGAATATCTATATACAATTATTGGCTCAATTTTGATGATCCAAATACGTAGAAGGCTGCAAGAAATAAACATGCAAGCTGAAACCCTTGCAAAAACTCTCCAGATGTGGCGCCCAACATAGAATCAATCTCCCAAGGTGGTGTCCAACTATGGAAGTGTCTAGTATGCCTTGTAGATGTTTGTTTGAAGAAATTCTTGGCTGTACTTTGCTGTTTTAAATGCTAAAACAACCCTGAATATGATGCCCTAGCTGAATTGGATGAATATTTGCACTCTGAATGATCACCGCACCACTCTTAGCTTCCCAACTTCAACCTCGATGGAATTTCCAAGCTTAGATACGAGGGTTTTTATCCTCAGATTTGTGTGTAAATGAGGGTTTTCATCCACTATTACTGATGCAGAAGCAAAAGCTACTTGCAGACAATGAAGTAATTGATAAATTTCCAAGATGAGATTACAACTTTTATGGTTTTATAACTTTCAAGGCATTCTCATAAAGTTGGTGCCACCTTTTGTAGTTACATGCATGCTTTAAAATAATTTAAAATCATTTAATTGACATATCCAAAGTTAGCACTCCATCCTAAAAATATAAGCTTGTTGCCCATGCAAACACTTATATTTTCGGCACCCCATGTTGGAAGTTCATTATTCAATTCCTCATGCACTCTTTCATTATTTTATTATTATGTCACTCCTCGTGCACTCATTTCTCCTTTTGGTGCCCCAAATTGGAAATATAATATTTTATTCCATTCGCTTTGTGGCCCGCTTATTAAAATATTATTTAAGTGTCCTTTTCCAATTAAAATATAAAAGTACTCTTGAACACTTAAATTGTTTATTTCCTCGTTAATTCTCTCCTTAGGCTACGAGAAATAAAAAAGAATAGGCTTGGGCTATCCAAAATCAATTCTGAAAAGGGGATATTACACAAAATCAAATACAATATCTGATACAAAAACAACAATTTTCTTAGATCCCTTGATATGGATTCAACATTTAAAAGTAACACACACACATCTTTTATACATTAAATAACATAGGTAACATCACGTTCTTTGTTTCTCGGTGGATCTCATTTTTCCGTTGGGTTTTCTCAAAGCTTAAATTACTCTTCCTCTTTAAGGTTAATGAGATTATGCCAAGTGGCATGATCTTGTCCTTTGAAGTGTTTTTAAGTCAAAACCCTAGCTTGTGTGCTGATTCATAGAGTGAATGAGATGTTGCCACTCAGCACGATCTTGTTATCTTTTAACCCTGTTCTTAGCCCAGATGTTTAATCACATTCCATGCTTAGGTTATCCTTAGAGTGAACAAAATTATGACACGTGTCATTGTATCAATCCCTCTCATTGTTTTCCCATCCTATGGGAAATTTGAGTTATTCTTAAGTGTTAAAGCTCAGAGATAATGAGATCATGACACTTTTCACAATATCGTTTTCTTCTATGAAGTTAATTTTCTCTGGTGCCGCTCTTTAACCTAGAGTGAACAAGATTACAACACGTAATCCCGTTCTGGGTTTTGGGATTAAGCATGATGTTTTGAGTTCCCTTGCTTGTATTCATGTATGTGTTTTGTAGATAGTGCTTCTCTATTGATGTTTTATAACCAACTGGTTTGTATTTAAACTCTTGGGTTCTGGGAAGGATACTTTAATATGAATTTAATGCAGAAAAAAGTGTTCTGTTTGTGAAATCGATTAGAGTCGACACTGCATCACATGATTATTCTAATTCATAGTTCAATTCGCCCCTTCAATGTTTAATGGTGCACTGTTCGATTTGGCTATCTTCAAGCTCTGCAATTTGGGAAAATTTTCATTGTTTTCCACAAAGACACTAGTATTTGGGAAAGATTCTAAGGGATAAGCATACAAAGAATGACACCCAAAAGGAAGACCGCCACTATTGAGAAAACACCTAAAGTACAACCACCACAAGGTAGAGAAGTGCAGGATGCTACATCTACGTGAGGTGTCTGCATGAGGTACAATTACAGGGATCTATATTTTCAATTCAAAACTGCAAGGTAACCAGATCCTACACAGGAAGACCCAGAAATGGAAGCTGATCAAAGCTATAATATCAAAGCTCGTTCTTTCACAAGGCAAGTGGAATCAAAGATATTTCCTTTCCTTAAATTTATGATTGATATATGTAGGAACTGCATGGTTGTGGGGATTGATGCTTTCTCCAAAGGGGAGGTTAGTTGTATATCTTTCTAGGGTAATAAGGAGATTAATTTCAAGGACAGATCCTCTTTAGTTTAGCTTTCAAGGATTATTCTGCTTTTTAACTGTATTTCCCCTTCAATGTTTAATGATGAATTGTTCAACTTGGCTCTCTCTGAGCTTTGTAACTTGGGCAAGTTTTCATTGTTTCCCACAATAGTATTTTGTAAAGGATAAGCACAAAGAGATAAGAGAATGGCTATTAAAGGTAATCCTGCTATTCCTGGGAAAATGCCTAGAGTATAGCCACCATTGGGGAGAGAAGTTTGGTGTACCACATTTACTTTAGGTGTTTTCACAAGGCACAACTATAATGATCTGTATTTTCAATGCAAAAATGCAAGGCAATTAAAACCTACACTGGGAGACCTAAACATGGAAACTGATTATTGCAATAATAATCAGGGTTCTTTCTTATTCAAGGCACGTTGGAGATCAAAGGTATTTGCTCGTCTTGAATTTTTTATTGGCATATGTAGAAACTGTATGTTTGTGGGCAGATCGTCTGCTTACTCCAAAGGGGAGGCTAATTGCATATCTTATTGGGGTAGTACTGAGAATAATTTCAAAGATAAATCCTCCTTCGTTCAGCTTTAATGAAGATTGAGAGGTTATTTAGGAAAAAACAAATAATGTAGTCGAGTGTTTAAAAGATTGGGTATCTAAGGAGACCCGGTTCAATGGAAGACCTATATGGATCCAAAACAATACCCAGTGAATATATTTTTCACCCTATCTGTGAGGTCATGGTTCTGTAGAATAGGTTGTTGGGTCGAATGATACAAAGAACACTATTATTAGATGGGTCTCTCTTTTACACGAGGTTCTTAGTTGTAGCATAGTGCCAATTTTGGCAGAGCTCATTTCTCTCCACCCCATCAAAAGATACAAGATTGCAAAAACAGAGGTGATTTTTATATGATCTCTTTCCTCAAAGTTTTCATCTTTTACATGAAATTTTATTCTCGCTTTTTCCGTAAAGGGATTTAGGCATGCTCAACCCCATTCGCGTTGTTTGGAAATTTTGGTGCAAACATAGGCATTTTTGAATTTATACTCTCAATTTGTAATAATCATTTCCAGCATTAAGAATTTGGTTCTCTTACCAAGAAAGTACACTAATTAGAGTGGAGGGTGCTCTTCAAGCCTCTCAGCAACTCCTATATTATATCACAATTCAATTGGCAATCATCGAGGTGTGATGTCGACTTGCCACAAGGATGGCCCGTGTTGTGAAGGATTTGATTTTTGTAGCTATCCCAAGTTTAATGTTGTTATTGGTAAGAAACAATTGCATAATTTTTCTTAGATATAGGCAAAGTATTAAGATATTTTACAAAATAATTTCCGTAGAGATTTGTCACACAACTGAGATACACGGGGAAGGATAAATGCTCAGTTGGAGGCCTTGAAAATAGTCTATATACAATATGAACAAGATGATACCCTGCACTACCAACATTGTAGAGATTCAAAGTACTTATAGGTAGTGATATAGAAGCTTCGTGCCCTAGGGAAATGAAAGGACCCAGAGCATGGTACTACTGAGAAAGATGTTCCAGAGCCACCTAGATATGAGCAAGTGGAGGAGAAGGATGCTTTTAATGCTTCCAATAATGAAATACTGTGTGACCCACTTTTTATTGTAATTGGATGTATGCTCAAGTCACATTGACCTACGTTTAGTCATACGTGGCCATTAATATAATTTGTTTCTTTCCTATAATTAGTTTCCAAATGTTCAGGTAAAGCCTTCTTATTCTCTTCCTCTCCATTCCATTGCAATGATATTATTAATATAGAAAAATGGGAGAGAGCGGCTCTCAAGCTGCGGTCAAAGAATGTAAAACAGATAGTGTTATTGGTACCAAATTTTATGCAGGGCTATTGATGGCCCTAATTGGTAAGATTGATGAGTGGAATACTTGGAGCTAAAATATGTAGTGCCCTCGCATTTTAGCGTCACCAATCCTGGTGCGAGCTCTGCAAATTGATAGGTTGTCCCCTCCTCCAGCTGTATGTAATCTTGGAGGATATTTTGAATGTTTAAATTATTTGTTTGTACTAGCCTTGAGCCGCTTTTCTCAGGGAATATGTCAGACTATATCTGACTCCTTTTCAAACCCATGACAGGTCCTTGCTCAGGCATTCTCATGAAGTGTGGTCGCTATTCCACCAAATGCAACCAATAGGGGGCCTGCATGGTTAGTTCACTTCTGTCAACATCCTCCCAGCCTGCACCACCAAGGGAGTTGTTGTTAGCCTGCAACGAAAGGGGAGTTTTGGAGCAGAACCTGGAGAGCAACACATCCTAAACGCCTTTTCAGACCTGTCATTTCCTTGCATAATAAAACAAACACTTTATTTGAGATCACAAAGCATTAACCACAATGAAACCCAAGTTAACGTTGTAAATTTAGCAGTAATTGGTTAGTTGCAGTGACTAAATGGAGCTCTGCTGACAGCCATCCAAAAAAAAAATCAGTATCATTATTGGTTAAATCAGTCCTGCATAATGCGATAAATCTGTAACCCTAATATCTCTTCATTTTACTATATACAAATTGATTGATTTGGTTCTGTAGTTGTATCTGAAGCGGGTTCATGAGTCTCTGAGAGGAAAGGAAACTACTGCATGTTTTTGTTTTGTTGTTGTATGCAAAAGAAGAAGAAGATTGAGGTTTAGGAGGCGCTTCATTCTAGTGTAATGTCCAGCTGTATTTATTTTGCTTCTTATGCTTTTGTGCACCTGTGCTACATGCACTTTAACCCTTGCAGCACCATTCTCAAGGTATTTGTTGTCTACCACTCGATTTTCTTGCTCTTTTATCTTTTATTTTGAGTAGTTGGTGTATGGATTAAGGATTTGAGAGTTCCCTTTCCTACTATCCCATGTATGCCTCTGCAAGCAACCTTCTCACTGGCCGCCAAAATGGGAGCTTCGAAACAGGGTATGGATGCCACCCAAGCATGGAGGAGAGGGATTTTTTCATATTGGGTAGCTATGGGTGCGCTGGAAGACCTATTGTTTGGGTAGCAACGTCATTTGCCTGAAAAGTAATTACAATGGACTGGCCTGATACAAGACACCCACAATCTTTGCTATCTTCCTCCATGCCTGCACCGATTAAGCACATTGAACAGAGTATGGGTGTCACTAAAGCAAAAAGAGAGGTATTTTGGCTAATGGTGGCAGGGACATCCTCTAACCGTGTATTCACAAAATGGGTTTGTGCAAAGGTCTTGGAACCTTCCAAGCAAATGCGTGTAGGTAGGGTACATGGGTTTGTTGCTTAGAATGTGTCAGGGGAGTTGGATTTTTGGGGATTTAACAATTGTTGGTCATGCACAAAATGAGTCTATTGAAAATGCCTTGCCAGGGACTCTGAAGTGTCTAACAAAATGTCTTGAAGGAATGTGACCTCATAAGGCACGTAAACTGTTTGATAGAATGCGTTAAAAAATGGGTTCATGGAATGTCATGCTTGCTGGATATGCGCAAAATGAATTCGTGGAAAAGGAATAAAAAAATTTACACCAGATGCTTTTCGCGGTCAAGTGCCATGGCGAAAATCACCTAACTGATGTCTCTAGCAAGCGTCGGGAAAAGGTATGGATTTCCCTTCTTCTTGCATTAAAATTTCGCATTTTAGTTGTTTGGTTCCTAATTGCTTTAGAACAATAGAGGATGAAATTAGAATTAAAAATAAAACTCTTACCTTCTCAAATTATTAAAAAAAAAACATTCCATATTCCCATACACTGCACACATGGTGCACCAAAGAAAATTGTTTTACCAACCTAGAACTCTAGTATTATTCCTAATGGTATAGGACACCATGAAGGCCATAAATATAACTGTTAAACTCAATTTGATGCCTTGGAGAGACGAGTTTGATTTCCATTTTGTATTTTAGTCACTTGGAGTGACGCTCCCATTTTTAAGAAAATGCGATTGGTTTTGGCTTGTGGTTGCCGTATCGATTTGGCTAAATTGAAAACTAACCCTATCTACCTCTAGAACTCCATTAGGAGAATTGAAAACAACTCTCAATTTTGTGAAAACGATTTTGTAAGTTAGAGTTTCAAGTGGGTTTTGGAGCCCACCAGTCATTTTACAACAATAGTGTTTGACGTGTTTATGATAATTGGTCTTAGAGTCACCTTTCTATTTTGAGCCCTGTTTGTCGTAATTGACTTATGTCAAATCCGCTTGAGTTCTTTGTATATAAGAGAGTAAATAGGAATCATTGAAATTTATGTTTGAACTTAAAACAAGTGTTTTCCAAACCCATATTGTAGGCACTTTAGCTATTTTTGGGCAATTTTCGTAAACTCACAACTTGAGCTAGACATTCCTCTTGAGGCTCCCATTTCTTTTGTTTATACTCATGAACCATTTTCATATAGTTTAATGGTTGTGTAAAGTATACTTTAATCAAATTATTTTCTATGAATGGATTCATTAATTTATAATGTTTCTCTCTCCTCCCTTTTCTCTCTCTAGAAATAACTATGAAATGTTGGTTGATCTTGAAAATGTAAATGATTTGAATATGTAGATGGGTTGAAAATGTATATGGATTTGAAATGAAATGAAAATGGATACGTTATGTATGTAGTTATGATATGGTGAATAGAAAAGAAAATGAATTCTAGACTTTCTCTCTCTTCCTTACTCTCTCTAGAATCGAAAAAGAAAAAGTACAAAGGAATGTGAAAGTGTGAATGTGTGACGAAATGACCTCTCTCCCTCTCTCCCTCTCTCCTATCTCTAGCTCTTCTTTGCCTTGTTTTGAATTACTTGAAATGATGAATGTGTTATTTCGTGCTTGAGTGTAAGGGATTTCCATACCAATCCTAGGACTAATGCAACGTTGGTTGCAGGTACTTGAATAAGAAGGATTAAGAGTGTGATATGTTGTAATCAATGAGATGAAAGTGAAATATTGTACATGGATATAGATTACAAATGCTAGATAGAAGTGAATTAAAGAGAATTGCATTATTAATATTATTGTGTCGAAAACCGTTTTTCCTTTTGGATTATTATGTTTTAAGCATTATACTTGGAAAACTATGTGGTTTGTATCTATGTTGTTTTAAAGCTAACATTTGAATACTAGTAGGAGTGTCACATAATGAATGTATGATCAACTATGTTAGCTAGATAAACGAGGAAGATAATTGACAATGTAAATGGGTAAAATGCGTACCGGTTACTTCATGAAGGTTAAGTTCATTTGGATTTAAATGTGCTTCTTACGGTTTAGATGATCGAAGCAATCACTTTTCGGATAGTTATTTTGGTTCATACATAAACTCAAAAGTATGGTAGTAACTTATTATTATTAAACCATATAAATGAAGTTAGTATTTAACCTTTGTTGTACCCTCCCTCTAAATCTAGTGGCACCCAAGTTTGCAAAACTCTAATGTCTTATGAAATAATTTAATCCTCACGACTAGACTTCTTGTACTACACCTAAGAAAAGTCTTGAAAAGACCATTTCTATAACTTGAGAGTCCTTGTTCAAGCAACTATGTGGTGAGACCTTACCATATATGGGGTAAGTAGAACTAAAACTTCCTTGGTATCCTAGTGGACCACCAAATTCTTATGAAGTTAGATCTAGGATTAACTTCATCATCGAATGAACTCTTCATGGGATCCAGATGACACAAATGGAGTTAGTGAACTAGTTGTACTATGCATTAAACTCTTGTTAATGATCTCTTTAGTTCCTCACAAATAAATGTGTTACGAGTATTTTATGGGATAAATATGTTTTTACACCTTAAACTGATCTATAGTTGGGCGTAGATCCCTGAGTGCAATTGGAATTAACTAAACCTCGGTTGATTAAGAGGTTAACTTGCATGGGTGGAAATTGTAACTAACTCTTAGCAAACAAAATGTTTTTGGAAGATGTTGACTTAAGAGAAATGGGGAAACTGAAAACTTGGTCCCATAAACCCATGTGAGTAATTGCCCTTGGAACCCTAGTGAGTGGCCAAAACCAAGCAAAGGTAGTTGGTGATTTTCCTACGATTGATCTCATGGTGAGATTTAAATGACACGAGTGGAGTCTACATGTCCAAGTACCTACGCAATAAACTCTTGTTTTGAACCCCTTTTGTCATTTTTAGATAAAAGTATTCCTTAGTGTGTGGTAGCGAACTACCTTGTGTTACTTGAAGGTTTTGTGAGTTAAAGATATTAGAACTCTCTTTTACCGTCTTGTAATAGGGTGTAGTGTCCACCTTGGAATGCTTTTGAAGCTTAATAGATTGTGGGACCTTTCTTAAGATTATTTGTTAAAGAAATCTCTAATGCATTTTTACCCAACAATTGAAATAGTTCCTTGGAAGGTATTTGAAATGCATGAAAGTTGTGTTAGTTGTCTCGGTTGTAATATGCATTTAATACTTGAATTTCTAAGAGCAATGAAATGAGATGTCTCGTGTTAGGTTACACTCCTTGTAGTATAGAATCCATTAGTGTAAATTATGTGTTATTTGATTTACAATTGTTCTAAAACAATGCTAATAGTGGGACCAATGTGAGACCAAAGTATGACATAAGTGAAAAGAGTATAAGAGTAAATGAGATTTTTGTTGAGGAATAATGTCATACCTAAAGTCCTTACAACTGAATTAGGCATTCTCATGTTGTTAAAAACAAATATGAATTTCCCTTGGTGAGAAAAAACTTTTGAGCAAACACGAGCTCTTAAATATATATATAAATAAAATTTTAGGATGTGAAAATGTTGAATTGACTCAAACCAACTAGTGAACTATATCAACTATAACAGAATATAAAGTACCCTAGTGGAGGGAAGTTAATAGGAAGAGGTAACTTGACTCTAAATCTCCTTTAAATATTAACATTTCTTCCCCTTGACTTCATGTTATTTTTCCTTGTGTAATGAGGGTAGAATTTAAACAAAAAAACATATTTGAGAACCCTTACATAAAAACGAGCATCACGAGTTTTGTATGCATTAAAGATGTGGCAAATAACCTATTGAGTTATGGGAACTATGGTAAGGGAGAAAGATTCAAACTAAGAGTGCTTGTTATAAGTTGAATTATAAACGAAATTAAGAATATGTAGGTTGAGAATGGGAATTTATCCTCGCACGATAAACTCTCTTGGAATTTTAAACGTAACTAGGATGTAACCATGGTAATGATGCATTGTGGACTTGCCAATCCTTGGGTCTTTTTTTTGGTGGATCATTTCTAGTAATTGATCGTTAGGGAAAGTGTGGCATCGACTTGCACCTGGTGATATCATGTTGTCTATGTGGTCCATGTTTGTGTAAGTGTCTTATGTGGTGTTGACTTTCTCTATTTGAGCCCATGTGTGGTTGTGTTATGAGCAATGAAAGACAAAAAAAATTATTCTATAAATTTTACTATTGTACTTTGGCGTTGAAATTGTGGGCATTCCAAAATATTAAGTTCATTGTGGATACAATCCCTCATATACAGGGTATACCCAAATCTTTATTCAGACCCATATTTGAAGTTCAGAGTCATGCAGTGTTTCTTGTCCAAATTCCTAGACTAAGGACACACAAGCATGTACAAATCTTTCTTCTAATACTTAGTTTGAAGTGGTTCCTTGTAACAAAAGAAAACTTATTGAGTTGTAAAAAACAAACCGGAAACTATTGAGATGCAAGTTAGCAGGGAACTTCAAATACTCCTCTCATATGAAAACAAGAAGTTTCAGAGGGTTGTGACTTCTAAGAGAGAGGGGATGAGAAATTGTCAATGTGGTTATCAAAAATGTGGTGGTAAAGTGCTTCAACTTCAGAATGAAGAGCCCACATCAATAGTATAACCTCTTAGCAAGTATGCTAAGGATATCATTTTGGCAAAGAGAGAGGCACTCCAAAGTTACTCAGTCAATTTGGTAACAAAGCTGGCCCTTTGTTTGGAGATTTTCATCGAGGTTGAGAAACCCCTTTTCTTTATTCCCAGTGTATATTAATTTAAACAATTTGGTGGGGAAATCATGGCTGTGGGACGAGAGGAATGTTGATGGGATGGCTAAGTTATAACATGTTGACATGAAAGTCATATTTGTGGAGAAGGCACAGGAACATCATAAGATATTCAGACCACTTGCTGCTGCTTTCTCTAATTTCAAAATCGGTCTAGTAGATAAATATGTTAGAAACATGAAATTGGAGCTTACTCAAGCAGGGGTCAGTTGGGCTGACATGAGATCTTTTTATCAAACTAGATGCAAGAAAAAGCAAAACAGTTCAAGAAATTAGGAGATTTTAATCTCATCAAGTCAGGTAAAAGGAAACAAGGGGTTGTCAGTATGACCTAAAATGTGGTACCGTACTTCAAGACTTCATAGACTAACTCTAGCTCATTGATCCAGAAATGCAAAATAACATCTTCACCTAGTGTAACAGAAGAACAGATTCTCGTATGTGGCATAACTGGATCATTTTCTATTCACCCCTTCATGGGTATTGGGTGAAACACAAATCGTGTCAAGCATCATTGATTTCACACTTTCAGATCATTCAAGAATCTACCTTCAAATCACTTGTACTAATGGCTTAAGCAAAATTTAGTTCCACTTTGAAAACATGTGGCTCAAACACCCAAATCTCCGTCTGAGCAAACAAGTAGTATTTTGGGATTTCCAACATATATGGGATTTCTGCCACCAACAAATCATTGACTTCAACTCAAGGATCTACTAATAAATGGCATATAAGGCAAGTTGAAGCATTGAATCAATTGTTGGCTCCTCCATGTCAATGATTTAAAATTCTTAAGGGAAATATCTTATGTCCATCGTACTTTCTAAAGAAAATGAAAAAAAATTGGGGAGAATGTTCTTCTACTCCAACTTCATAAACTTCACATACCTCTTGCTAATGTTCTAAGATCATTAGATGCAAAGGGATTCTCACACTATCAAATATTGAAGTACTTTGAAAACAGTCTCCGAGGTTAAATCATTTCTACGGCTTCCTTTTCCTTTGAAGATAAAATAAATAATCTCTAAAAAAATGATGGGCACAACCTATTCATAATGTCCCCTTTTTGTAATGTCCCCCTTTTAAATAAATTTTGCAGCTTTTTATATAAAATAGAAAGATTTAAGTTAACTCTATTGAGTTCTTTCAAAAATAGGGGATGTGCCCTCCAAGTCCCCAAGTCCCGAAGCGTTCAAGATGTCCAAAAAATGAAAAGACATGTCAACATTTTTGACAGATGTAACTGGAGACTCTGTTCCAACCCATTCATTTGTTTAGGTTCAGCCAGGAAGTGGACACGTAGATTCATAAATACATCGATTTGCACATGTGAGAAAGGAGGAATTTAATAAATATTTTTATGTGCAAATCAATTATTAAAATAAAAGAGCAAGTCGACTTCACCTTGGGTTAATAAATGCATTTTAAAAGGGTGAATCAAGTGACTAAGCAAGTCGCATTTTTCTGGGAGACTTTTTAATATTTAATATTTAAAAATAAAGTGATCCCTTCTATGCTTGGGTCGATTTATATGGGTCTCATTTGTTTTAAAATCCCTATGCATTTAATGTTGGATGTTGGATATGATTTTCAGGCATATTTTTAATAAGATCCCCTCCTAGAGTATGGCGCCAAAAATGGAGAAGAGCTTTGGAGGATGTGCAAGGCAAAGTTATAAAAGAAGATGTGGATACTCCTTTTTGGGCATGTTGACGGTTTATGAAACTTATCTTCATGCTTGAAGAAGGGATGTATGCCCACTTGTGATAAAAAAACTAATAATGCATCAAAGAAAACCCTTTTTAAACCCAGCTGTTCATTAACACCACCATTTGTGAAGTGTGTGTGCCCATTTGAGCTTGAAGTAATAAGTTTTTGCAATCATTTCTCTATATATGTATAAGGCGCCATTTTTGGAGAAGACCTAAGCTTGCTTTGAGGGTTTTGGAATGTGATTTATGGTGAATATCTTTTATTATATGCTGTTGGTTTTTACTTGATGAAATCGACTTGTTTGGGCATGTTTTAAGAGTGTTTTGAGGGATTTTGAAGTGATTATCAAGTCTTGTTTTAGATTTATTAATTGCAGATCTGAAACGCATTTATTGACTCTAAAGTGAAGGGAAAAAGTGCTGGAATTAATTTGCAGATTTTACCCTAACCCTAGCGACTGGGTTTGGGATTTCGGGGGCTGATTTGAGTGGTTTCTAGTGCATGCAAAGATCTGATATTTATTTTGATGAAAAACTCATAATTTTCCTTTCTAATAGAGAACTTCCGTTTGGTTTTCAAGTTAAAAGAGTTAGTATTTTGGGAGTTATTAATTTCTAAAGTTTCACTTTAATTTTCAGCAATTATTATTTATTATTTTTACTTTTGCAAATTGTATTGAATAAATGAGTGTAAATACCAACTGGATTGCCTATCAAACCCTCACTTGGCTCACTCCAACCCTATTTGGGTTGTATTAAAGTGACCCTATGGTTCGTGGAGGTAAACCTAGGAGGGTTTATCTTTTAAGTGTTTATTTTTGCAAGTATTTAATAATAATCAATTAATATCCTACAAGGGGATATTACACTATTACTCTGACAAAAAACTAAATAGCAAAATACTACAAAAGAATGAACATGCTAGAAATCGCACACCATGTAGAATTGATAATCACAACTTTATTGATATAAGGTAATGCACATCCAATAGCCGTGTTACAAGGAGATAATGACAACTTTATTGATCCGTATACTGCGATGCGATTAGGGTCACGCGAGGGAATTAATTTCGTCCTTTATTGTGAAGGATGATGACTTATTCTCTTGCTCTTCTCCGCTAAAGGTACTTGATGGCCAATGGTTTACAAAGGCATAAATTCTAGTGGTGGTAATGTTTGTTCTTTCCCAACCAAGCCAACATGCCAAGTTGAAGAAAATCATTATGACATTCCTAGAAGATGATGCCCTTCAACCACCTAAAAGGCCGAGAGAGTAAATGTCCTTCTTGTAGACGTGGACAAACCCATCTTCAAGGTCAACACCTAAGTAGTATGATCGCATCAAGTTTAGAATTCCAAAGGATTGCTAATCTGTCCTTATATTGATCCAATATATCGCTTTAGACCCAATGTTTAGATTATAAAAGCAAACTTCAATTGTTTTTACTATCTAATGTCCAAAGTTCTGGGTTCACCGAGATCATAAAACCCATCTTCAATTGATTTTATTGTTTAAATTCCAAAGGTCATTGGTTCTCAGCTGATCATAAAACCGATCTTCAATTGATTTTAATCTAAATTTCAAAGGTCACAGGTTCTATTTTTTCATATTCAATGATTGGAAGGCTAAATGCCTAGAAAAGTTGTGTTAATTTTTATATGAGAAATAGACTTCGATATAAACATTAAAAAAGGAGGCACTTCTTTGTATAGTTTAGGTCTCAATTCTAGAGGAAGTAAGTTAATCTCTGCAAAATCTGTGGTGATATGATTTTATGATTTTTATGTTTGATATTGATATGATATATGGTATTCTAGTGTTATTTTGTATATTTCATTTTAGGATGATCGTAGGATGCACCTAGAATTCTTTCAGTATCTAAACTATTGCTATTTGTGTTGGATAAATCTTAGAACGTTCTATGTGGTTATTTTATTGAATCTCTCGTGAGTGGACTATTTTCTTTAGAAAACCGTGGCCAATTAATCATTTTCCTTTATTCATTCTATTTACATTGTTTCGCTACAAAATTTGGAATGTTGCCATGTGTGTTTTGAATGGTTGTATACCTTTTCGGGAATGATAAGTTCTATGAGGTGAAGTTTGAACAAATTTGTTTTTAAAATTTTGTGTCCGAGAAAGTTTTATATTTTGAAGGTTTGCTTTTGGAAGTGTTTTCTTTTCTTTTCTTTTTAACATTAAAATCAAATGAGATTTCCTTTCAAGTTTGTAAATGTTTGTGCTTGAGTTAAGCATTAGATAACTTGTACCATACTTTTGCTAAAAGGAGGGTTTTCACAAATCCCAATCTATCCATGTTAAAATAATGGAGAATAGAGCTCTTCGATGTACAAGGCTATGGTTTTTGGGCTAAGTAGCCAATTTGTTTTGGGTACAGTTATGGGTACGAAAGAATCAAATATGTTTGTTCGTTCAGCAATTTTTTTGTCCTAGGATACATTTTTGGATACGACCATACAAAAGTATATATTATTTTAAAAATATAGCGAAATAAGAAAAATTAACCTCATATAATACATAAAGTGAACAAAAAAATTGAAACTAAGTTAAACAACGCAAAACATACGATAATTCAATGCCAAATGTCATGATATTTAGTGGTCAAACTTAGATTAGCCTTAGAACAAGTATATAAAGCATTTTTAAAATTGTTTTTTGAAGTCCACTTTGTTGACTTTTAAAAACTAAAATTAAAGAAAAAAATGCTTTTAAGATTGATTCACCTCGGATATATGGCCAAGTTACTTCAGCGGGCTGTGGATACTTCTCGATTCGTCCTTGGAAAATCCAGAGTATCTGCAAACCAATGCAAGATATCGCCCATATCCAGGTGGAATCGCCCTATATCCGTGTCGAGCAATGAATTGTATCTGCGCATGACCCCCCCCCCACGGGAGAATCTGGTAATGTAGTTTCCGGGTGATAACCTGCCAACTTAATTTAAATAAAAACTTTGTGATTTACATAGAGTACTATATTAGTGTATCGTATGTCTAGCTACATTGTGTGTGTTCAAATAATTTGTCTTATGGTATAATTGAGGATGGTATTGATATCATCTAGCATATGTTGTTTGTTTTAGAACTAGACTAGAATCTAGAACTAGACTAGAATATATTGTTATGGTCAACTAGGTGCTAATTTTTTTGAAAGCATATGAAAATTCAATGCGTTTGGCAAATCATATGATCTAGGTGTCTTTTCATTGTGGTGTGCTAAGAGCTGCAATTTTATAATTTTTGTTGTATGATAAATATATTGCAAAAGATTTTCTTACTTCCTGAGTCCTACCAAATTCTCGCATATGGATAATTTGCTTCACCGCATCGTGATGTATTACTTTTGGTGTTACGATTACAAGTATCTTTCAAGGAATGGATACTAGAAATGCAAAATATGTGAAATGCAAGAAAGCATGGCGATCCGGCTTTTAAAGAGAGAGACTTCCAAACAACTACACAAAGTGGTATGGTCAAATATGCATACCTCTGTTTGTTTTGGAGTGATTGAAATAATAGTAGTTGGTTCCTTTATTAATATCTTCCTAATCAACAAGATGCTTTTGTTTTAAAACATCCAAACATCGGTGCCCAAGTTTGTCTTTCGCTTTCTTGAAAAAGTGCATTGAAGATCCATTTGGAGAACCACTATACCACCCCTTTGCTTGATTTGAACCACTCAAGATCTTCTAGATTTGAAGAGGAGCTTCATGGTGCTTTGGCAGATTTGCAAAGTTACAATCAACTAGCACATTTGGGACCGACTCTTATCCTCAATCCATCTTAGGGGGCCAAGTTGATGTGATCTAGGACCCATCATGATGTCAAATATATAATGTACTATTCGGTTTTGTGTAGTTAAGGAGTTATACCTGTCATAACCAATAATTGAAATGTAACCATCATCCCTACATATAAATAAAACTCTGCTTGTGTCATTTAGGACAACACAATTTTGCCTTCTCATTTCTTTCATTGCTTCTCCTTTTACTAACCTTGGTATCAGAGCCTTAGTCAAGTTGCCATTGGAGGAAGTATTTGTAGGAAGGTGTGTGTGAGGCTCGAATTACGATAAGGTCGACTCGAGGGTAAAATGGTTGGTTGTTATGTGATCTTGGACTCAAACCACCGTGAGAGAGGGCAACGCTTTTCCTATTTAATACAATCGTGAACAATCCTAGAAATGAAGGCACTTTTGCATTGCTAGAATAGATGCACCAGAGTATATTTATTATGAAGAGGTGGTTATAAACAATTTTCGGTTAGAGGCGCTTCTCAATTGTCTTATCGATTATTATTAGTATAAATATTCAACACCCCCTCTTAATGACTAAACCGGAAACAATACCAAGTTTGTCCCGAAATTTTACAAATGTCCCAAAGCCCATATGTTTAGTCATTAGATCTATAGATTGTGCCATAGGTGGTACTTCAAAATCAGCAGTCCATTGTTGTGTTGCGGTTATCGAATGGAGGACCGCAAAACAAGAATCTGGTTGTGTGAATAGAAGATATGGCAAGTGGTCCACAATTTACATTTTCACAATTTTCTAACAATAATGAAACTAAATTTATCACATTTCAAAGGAGAGTAAGAAAATACAATTGCCATTTCATTTTGTTTTCAAGCCAAGGAGAGAGATAGAGAGGAGAGAGAAAAACACATTTTTCCACAATCAGTTTTTTAACAAGCAAATGCCAAAAAAAGTTTCTTACAATCATGTATTCATGTTTACAAGGTTTCTCTATCGTCATTTTGCTTGGATAAGTTCATATGATTGTTTTCACCAATTAGTCGCAGGTTTCCAAAAACGTCAAATTTAGACAAGTTACTCAAAACTCAGCCTTCAAAAACCATCTTTGAGACTCAAATGACCACAGAAACAAAAACCTACATATTCCCCTATATACAAGTAAACACTCGGAACTAACAAAACTCCAAACTGAAAAACATAATTAAAATTGTGCTCGTCTTTCGAGCTACCGATCGTAATTGCACTCAAGTGGCCTTGTCACCCAACGACCAAAGTCCTACAAAACCTAACAGAAAACTAGCTTGCGGGACGTTTTTCTCCAAATGGAGGGTTTATAGCAATTTTCTCATAGAAATATTAGAGGTATACAAAAGCTAAGATCCGTTTCAACATCCATGGCCAAAACGACGTCAAAACCAAATTACATTTTTAACTTTCAACAGTTGTTTAAAGTTGCGAACTGGCCCATTGGGCTCTAAACACGTTACGAAGCAAGGTCAAACAAACAATTGAAAAACAACTCGGGGTTTGGTTGAGCACTCTACATGATAAGGTACATAGCTAAAGTTTACTTTTCTCATTTCGGGGTCTATAAGGATATTTTACACTCATTGAAAGCATGTTTTAAATTTAAATTTACAAGGTTGCCAAGGAGTAGTTTTGAGCTAACATTTAAGTTTAAAACCGCCAACTATGTGGCTTCCGTAATTGGTACTAATATCAAAGTTTTTCCAACCATCAACGAGGCAAATGGGAGTGGCGTTTACATTCATGGTTACTAGTCTGGTTTCGTATAAAAATAAGGCAAAAATTTGCTATAAAATAATACATCCCGTTTAATTCACCCAACAATTGTTTTTCTTTATATTGATTTACAACCCCATCTAATTTAAGAAACAAGCAACAATAACATTATGCAAGAGGGGGTAAGATAACCATGCCTGTGTGAGAATCACAACAAAGATGCGAGGGAATCCAAGTCAATTGCATTGCATTCAAATGTTTGACTAGAAACCAATCCCATGGGATCTTCCATTATTTCTTGTGTAATTGGACAAAATAAAGGTTGCAGAGGAGGTAGTGCTTGGTTTTCCCAATATACTTCTTTCTCAGATAATTGCCTCCTTTCTCATTTATGGTTTATGCCGCATCGGCATCGGCTTAAAATGTAATTATCCATTCATCAATTTCCATGGCCTTTACTTGGCTTTTACGAAGTTGTGCCTCTTCTTTCTCTTTCTTGAATTCATCACGCTCTTGTTTCAAGGAACCACGATCCACCGGAACACCCATAGCTCTTATGCAATGCAAGACCAACATTTCCTTTGCATAACCACTATCAATCTGGTGATTTTTTTGCTAGAATTGATCTTATCTACAATTTCTCTCTTTGACCACTTTGCCTTGATAGCACATTTACCATTGATTTTGGAAGAACAATTGTCTTCTCCTTTTATATGAACACGAGCTTATAAATTCTTTTCCTAATTTGAGCTTTCTTTCTAAAGATTCAATAGACACTCAAATTTTACGTCTACCAATAACATTTGCTTAAATGCCTCTAAGGCCTTCTCAACGAACCCATTTTGTGTATACCCTACGACAACCACGACTCTCCGTGAGATTATATTTGGTTGAGACATCTCTTTGAAAAGCTTTAAAACATCCTAAAAAACATTGCTTTGTGAAAATCCCGCAACCTTGGCATTCCAAAGACTACACTTTTTTGAGGTATTTTGTCAAATAGTTTGAGTGTTACGTGTGCTTCCACATTTTGCATACACGACTAACAATGCACTTGCAAAAAAACAAATCACAACTGTCGAAAAAACTACTTTTCAACTATGCTTGGATGGACGTCCCAACTTGCCTAGCTCCAAATTGACTATGATAGGGAGGATGATTGCGGAGGGCGGGGAATGTGGATTTACCCTGTCAAAATGATTCGCTTTGAAGTTCCTAAGGCCGTAATAACCGTCCCCTTTTTTCTCGCCTATGAGCTCCTTCCTCTGTAAATAAAGTTGAAACAAATCTTTAACAAGGACGCGTAAGACCTCTCGCTTTAAAAAAAATGAATTCCTTTCTTTCAGCACAAGCTACCCAAAATCATTTCTAGCTTGATGTAAAACATTGATGTAAAACATCATCACAAGTCCTGTCACTATACAATTCAACGAGCTTTGTAATAGATAAGAGACCCATTGATATTCGGACTTATGCTCATAGAGCAACTTGAGACACATCGCCGAATGAGATAAAATCGGCATCTTGTTCATACACAACACCATACAATGCCTTTTCGCAGGAACCATTTGTGCAAGATTTGTAATACAATTCTACCCTCTCCATGGAGCTCCAACTCAAAATCATGGAAATGCAACTAGACTTCCTCTCACGACATGACAACTCACAAAACTCAAGAAGAATTTCCCAAAAATTCTTCTCACGGGTGAAATCTCACAATACCCAAAAGAATTTCCATTAATTCTTTCTTGGTAAGTGCTTTGGCACAAGCCTCAATAACTTGGAGAAATTTAGCAATATTAAACATATTTAATGGTTTAATTATTTTCATATTTCTTTTGTTGTTTAGAAATTAGTATCAAAAGACTAAAGTATTTATTTATTATTTATTTTAAATTGCTTTATCCAGAACCATATCCTCTCCCAACTACTACCCTTTAACTTCTCGTGAAATTATTTTCCCTAGAAAGATTATGCATATTACTTTTATTGTTATCCGTAAAACAATTTGATTAGGACAATGACTAACGTAGTAAAAACTACATACCTATACCAAACTCAAACCTCGAAATGCTCTCGAGTTGAACGAATCGTAAGGCCAATGACATCACCTCGTGAATCGAAGACACGAAGATGCACTTAGTCCGCAATGACAACCTCAACGTCACCCTATTTATTTTATTATCACCATAGTTTAAATTTATTCCATTACCAATTTTATTTATGATCCTTGCGTCGGTGGTCAAAATCAACCCGACATGAGCCCAACATTCAATGACCATCCCACAGTCCTTGGGCAAGGGTTCCAAATGCATTTATTCGACAAGCTGGGATATGACTATCTTGATCCCCATGGCACACACAGGACCTGGGACAACACGAGCACGAGGGACACTACATTTCTTCGATCTGACAAAGTCAAAATCTAAGGAATATATATGATCCTACTTCAATAATGGGAAGAAAATGTTTATACCACAATGCGAAAGAAAAGAAAACCAACCTTCAAATCCATCATAAAATCAAAGGAAACAACTTAAATAGAATCGGATGAGCCTCCAAAGGATTACCCAATAACATACTTGATGAGGGGATGAGCACTCCTTCCACCCCCAAGGTTTTTAATGTTGAATTCTTTCATGGAACATTAAAGGCTTGGGTATGCCCATCAAAAACGGTTTTCTTCGATACAAATTCAAAAGCGAAGGAATATATATGATCCTACTTCAAGAGATTTGTAGATTAGGAACTGCCCAAGAGATACCAAATGTGAGGATTTGTTGAGTGCAACAAAGAGACACGTCTGACAACAATACAATGGGACCCTTGAATGTATGCCACAAAATCCTCTCGAGTTTTACAGTCAGGGGTATATATGTTGGTTTCCACCCTATGAACCAAATCTTATAAGGAATAGTTAATATATACATACTAGCATATGAACACAACATAATAGATTTATTAGAGGAGATAAATAAATGGATACCTACCTTTAAACCCTTAAAACTTGTATTGATGGGCGACTTCATACTATAAAATCCTGGAGGAGAAAAAAGTGAATAATTACAACAATCACAGTTCTAACAAATCACCACATTTGTAGTGGGTTCAAATTTCATCTAGGGTTTTTTACTTGGTATAATGGAAGATGGGGTATTCACTATATTGCATAAAAGCTAGACAAGATTTTGATATTAGATTAATGGATTTAGGTTAGATACTAGGTTGATGGTGAGTTGGGTTGTGGCTTGAGTGAATGATTGAAAATGTAACGACCCAAAATTTCACACCCAAACAACACAAGAAAACATGATAATTTTTTTGACGCATGACCACGACACATGGCACACCACTAACTCCGTGGGTAACTCAATACAAGGATGACCACAAGGGTAGCACGGAAATGTTCACACACGCCAAGGATGATTCACTTTTCTATCTGACAAAACAACATAAGAAACCACCACATAACACACCTACAGATAGGGCAAGCCACAATGAGGAAATTATTGATGGTTATTTATTTTTAAGTAACCTCTTTCGATCCTTAACTACAGTTTGCTAAGACTCTAGATATGATTTGTACAATGCTTCTTACAATGCTAAGTTTTCTCAGGCTTATTAAATCTTGTCCTCTTCTAACAACTAACAGTTCGTTTCACCTTAGGGTTATTTTACAAATTTCACCCAAAAAGGAATAATGTTCACTAGAGAAGCTAGGGTTATCATGTTATATAATTCTTTACTCACAAAGATAGTCTCGCCTATGATTTCTTTAAAGAATTCCTTGCTCTCAAGTTGGTAACCTCTACGTTGATTTATTTAAATATAACTTTTAGTTCAACTTTTATAAGTATTAAACGACCCACGTTATTTTACTTATGTCGCATTATTAATAAGTCAGCAAGATTCACTCAACATTTATTTTCAAGGGTAGAGTTTAATAACACTCATTCACCAGAACAAAACAAGTTTACATCCACACTTAAAATACCAATAATCCAATAAGGTCGCTCAACAATCAGTAACCAATATTTTAATATTTTCAATGATGGTCAAACAAACCAAGGTGTCCAAAGTTAAGATGACAAAGTCCACAACTACATTATACCAAGACCAAGATCCTCTCCTACATTTTCCACTGTATGATCTCAATAGCTGAACAATATAAAAAGGATTCAAGTAAGAACTTCTCAGCTGAGGTTGATGCACAAGTTTACAAGTCTATCCCTCATCTACTCGCTAACATTCCATCTGCAGCAAATATTTACTAGAGTCAGTTCGCTAGAACTGAGCATGATAAGATATAAACCTCACCTAATAACTTATGCCATCTAGCATTTAAATAAATGAAATTTTGCAATACTCCCTATCAAATAATTCCTAGTCATGTATTCAAATCTTAACGCACATCTCATGATAATACATTTCATACCCATCATTGAACACTTCCTAAAATCACTTACATATGAACTAAAATTCCAAGTGGCTAGAAGATAAGCAACCTTAACCTTGCATTTAATCATAATTAAATTACAGTAACAATAGTAACGCTCACCTAATACCCTCAACCTACTTCACATATAAAAGTGTCCAACAATATTATCTCTCAATTAAATACAAGCACCAACGACATTAAGCTTCTATAATAAATACAAGTGTCAATCATATGATAATCATCAATATTACCCAAGTATCAACCTTTATAGAAAAACAAGGATATGCAAGTATACTTTTGATATTTATCTCACAATAAAAAGAATGTACTTATGTAAACAAGGGTTCCACCAATCAGTAAGTTCATATATTATTTAACTATCCTATCGGTTGTTTATTATCATGTCTCTATATGCCTCTATTAGTATAAGAGTCCATCCCAGAGGAATGAATTACGAACAACAATACCGTCATACTTCGTTAATGAGTAGAAGGTACATTTGGCTAGCTAAAACAGGTAAGCGTGGTCCAAGCCACTATAAATGCAAGTATCAACATTATCTCAACTCACAATTGAGATGCAAGTACCAATTTTTAGCTAACATAGTAATCATCATAAATGCCAGAAAATATTCCACGCGCTAACCAAGGATTGAAATAACATATTTATCCTTACCGGTTGCCTGATAGCATAATATATCATATTATATAATTCAACCTCCACTTGCATATCTCAATTTATGGGTATCAATCATTGTCCTATATAATGAAGTTAAATAATTTCAGGTCGACTTCTATCCTTAACGTCATATAAGGTATGAACAGTCCCATTATGGTAGTTGTCACCTTTACTTAAGGCTGTGTATGAATCCTTTTTAGGGTAGTTCTCATAACTTCCCTATTCATCTGTTTTCCTACCAACAAGCATTTCAACCAGCTTTGAAGTCAAAGTATAGGATAAATTTATAATCTCATATTTCAAGCATTGTCTGAATTCATATGCCTGAGGGCCATCACATGTCAATCAAACTTGCAGAATATACACATTCATGAGGGTTCGATGTATCCATTATTACTTTAACTGATTCGAAGATCTAAGAAGCGCCTCAAACTTAAGCCATATAGTTATCCACACAAACTAACGTCTTGAGGCTTACCGTATTCAAAAGGGTCACAAAATAGAAACCCCATTAAAACATGTTTCAGGAGCGTTCCAATCTAAAAGTAAGCTCATAGTAATAAGAATAGTAGAGGGCTTGGTGAGGGGTTTTCAATAATCCCCAAAGTAAACGATAATCTAAGGAGTCGGATAGTATCTAGAAGGACCAGTAAGAACCAGTACGACTCTCCCCAAATAGAAGCCTCCAATCCTAATGGGGGGGTTATACTATTATCAATCCACATTAAAAGACCAACACAGTCTTTCGAGAAAAATTTCCCGTTTTCAAGCCATGTTTTACATAATAAAAACAAGACAAGAAAAATTCTAAAACTCATTCACACACCACAATATTTCCTACAGAAACCACTGTTCACAGGAGTAATCATGGCAAAATGATAAACTAACTTTATAAGGTCGAAAAGCGAGAATCACTCGAGAGAGATCAGCGCATGCAAAATGTGATTAAAAGTCATTCGAAAACCCATTTCCTTTGGGCATCTCGTTCAAGAAAGAGTCAACATATATATGTAAATAAATATTAAATAATATCAAGAATCCAAGACGTTACTAACTTAGTAAAAGAGAATCACACATCAACAATCCAAAGGAGACATCACATATACAGAATTCAAACAAAACTGCAGAGATTGATTTATCTAAATGCTAAAGTAAATAAATTATTAAGAGAGAGGGTTAGGGCTTATCATGCCTGTTTGGGGCTTCCTCAATGCGGCCACGTCGAACCAAGGCTCCAGCAGCTACAACACATTTAAAAAAACATTCCTTTTCCTCAGCACGTAGATCTCTTATGCTAGCCTCATGGCGCGCCGCACAAACTGATCGGAGAGGGCGGCCACCTTGTCTAGATCTTACAAGTGCTTAGAATAATAATTTTTTTAAAAGAAACTGAACTAAAATCGGTCCCATATTTATCATCATGGACAGACTGGCACAATGCGCCTTGTTATAGTGCGACTATGTCTCATGTGCAGCTTGCTTCACATGACATTACCAAAAATCTCTACAAGAACATTTTCCTCCTTTTTTTTTTTTTTTTTTTGTAAAGTGATGAAACCGCTTTGCATCTCTCACAACAATTTGTTTCTGCAACAATCTTGGACAAAACTTGGTGCAAGGTGGTGCGCTCCAACACATACATTAAGGTTCTTGACAACTCGAGAGTTGTCCCACTGGGAAGGCTTAACAATCCAAATGCAATTGCCATCTTCTCCCTATGGTGGCCGAGGAATACTTTCACTTTCCCGTTCACTCAGTACATGTTCGATCCGAACAATATCCTGCTACCTTCATCTCCCAAGACATCTTCTCCAACATCAGCATAGATCTCCTGTGCCTGTGGGTGTGATCTGTCACCTCTATGAGATTCTCTTCCATGAGTTACATCGTAAAACAAGTAAGGTCCCAATAGATAATCTTTGTAATAAATTTCATCAGGTCTCCTGGTAACACTCTTACTGCCACATAGACGATTTTGATAACAATATCTTGAAGGGGAATCCCGAGTTTGAGGATGCATTCAATACTGAATAGGTAACAACATTATTGGACAGCCTGCTTGTTGGAAGCGCTCAAAGAGGCGCCTACTGTACCGCACGCGCCTGCTGCCTGGCTAGAGACTGTTGCTGTGGATTCCCCAACACGAACACACTCACAGCACCCAATGAAAGTGAAGTAACACGCCATCAGACTGGTTGAAGTCAGTGCGCGGCCAAGACAAGAAAACCGCGCCTCCTTCCCCAAAACGCATCAGCAAAGAACAAAACGAAGTCCTCACGACCACAAAAACGAAGTTATCCTTCACCCCACTGCACTCCACGCGGCCAGGGCAGGGAAAAATGGAGGCGTCCAAGATTTGCGCACCCGCAAGGCGTGAGGAGGTTTCATGGCGGCCGTGAAGCAAAAAGACGCGCCTGGATCTCGCGCACTTAAAAAAATGACCACACAAAGAAAGGAACTTCCAATAAACTCACAAATGTGAGCTTTCATCTGGGCGCGCGACCCCCAATCCACTGAGCACGCAGATCCCCAAACTACTGAGCACGCAAATCCCCAAAACAAAGAAACGTGGCTAGCAAGCCAAAACGAATCACGAAGACAAAACGCAGGCCAAAACCCAAAACGATTTCAAACACGTTTCCCCAGATCCCGGGAAGGTCCAACACGGTTTACAAGAAAAGACGTCTATTTTGGAGAGAGATCCGTGTGATACACAAATCCTAAATTCTCCCCATTCGAGCACGCCTTAGAAGATTTTACAAACCTAAACCATATTTAATTTGTTCGCCTTAAATGCCGAAAGCGAGATGGAGCTTCATCCTCATTTCCCAAAGATTAATTTATGTAATCGCTTATCAAAATTTAACAACAGGTTGGTTTCAAATCGACGCTCGAAGGCGAGGTTAACGTCGACCGATAAATAAGAATATTATTATTATTATTATTATTATTATTATTACCACTTATTAATACTTATTAATCGAAATAACAAGAGCTAACTCGCGAGCTCAATAAATCGAGCTTACGCTTTCCTTTAATAGAAGGAAACGAAATGGGTGAGACGGAACACCCATAAACACCGACACGACGCGCGAGAGACAAGACGGAGTGGGAGAACTCCGGCATTTTCGTGGCAAGGGCGAAGCCAACGAGAGGTCAACACAAGCACCACAACGTTAAAAGCTTAGCGGCATGGACGCTTCGAGAACGGGCATTACGAGAAAATTCATGATCAAATCAAAACATGAAACATATAATGACAATTGAGTTTACTTGATTCAAACATTCGACTATATGTAGCTAGTATGCAGACTTCTTTCACACTGGACGGCCCAACCCTTTTCTATACGCTCCTATGGACACTTGCACCTTCTTCCCTACTCATTACGAGTGGAATAATCTTATCAGAGCTACCCTCGACCCCATCACACTCTACTTGGAATGGAATTTATTTCTCTTGATGGCATCTATCTCTTCTTGATGTAACCCCTAACATGATGTTGCCCTCGCCTTATATTGGCCAAGAGGTGTTACAAGAATTTGCTAATGTCAAGGAGTTCGATTGCCTCTTGAATGTTGATTACACTTATTACGGAAGAGTTTAGAAGCAATCAATCAAGCGTCATTTGTGAATCTCGTTGCATCTCCATTTGTCCATGTAAGTGTCAATTAAGGTATGCGTGTGACATGAAATCATCCCCTTTTGTACATCTTTTTGAAGGGCACTACCACACCAAAACATTTTTCAAGGATTGCTCTTTTGTAGTGGCACTATTCATGTCGTCATGACATTACTATCTCTTAGATACTCTTTGATCAATTGTAGTCAACGTTAGGGTGAAGAACCCGATGGTTATAGACCCGTCAATGAACAAAACTTCGATGCTCATCTGCTCATGCCCAACCATCTTTAATCAATAATGTGGATGGGGGCACTTAGTTCCTTTCCCATTATCATTCTTGTATGGAGTTTTCTATTTATCCGAAAAGATATATTCGTAGAAATAATTTTATACGGCACTGGTATGCTTAACCTTGTGCACTAAGGGGGGCAAGAGTGTCATCGTCAATGTGTGAACAATCATCTAATTCCATGAGACAATCTTTGGGCGGGAACCATAAGAAAATCGAAGTTGTATAAGAGTGCTTTAGAATACTACAATTATTAGAGTATACCATTTCATCATCAATAGCATTTCAATTTTTTGTTATGGATTTTCTTGCTTTGGCTAGGAGTTGATGGTATTCTTGGTGTATTTATGATCATCAAGACATGATGTAATGTCCCCTTTAGGGCAGAAATAATAAAACCTAGATTTTTTTGTAAAACCCTAACTGCAGAAATAAAATATTGCTGGAAAATGATTGAAATAAATTCTAACCCTTGGAAAAATACATATTTCCCAAATACAATAACAACCAAATAACACTGAAATTAGATTTTTTCCATTGAAATGTCCCCTCTTAGGGCGTAATTAACGAAATACTATGTTCCACCAAGTTTTCGGACGGGGACATGTTTCACGGGTCTGGTCTTTTTGAGACCATTTTAAGAGATGACAGGAGACGACTATTAAAAATAGGGAAAAATTTAAAAATATAGGAACTTTCAAATGTTTGTATGATAACATTGACAAGTCATTCATCATATTTATTATAGAACCTTATTACATAAATTTAGAGTTTGAATTGAGATTTCACATAATATTCAATGTGGATACATAGTAATTACACAATCATTTATGAAGTGTAATGCCTCATTTTAAATATAAATAATAATAATAATAATAAAATAAATGTAAAAAAAATGAAATAAAAGAATTAAAATTAAAGGCCCGTGATTCTTCTTGGGGCGGATTTAGGGCAAGATTGGATCTATTTTCCATCGCTTTGGTTTTGTGCAGAGAGAGGAAGTGTGCAGCGCCGCCGCCATGAGAAGGGTGTTCCATTTTGTCTTCTTTCTGCGCAACCAACTGACCTTCTTCAGATCGCCTCCCCTTCCACCGCTTCACTTCTCCCTTCCACGGATCCTCGCACATCAAAAAGGTGTTTTTTTGCCCAAGCGGCTTCCTCCCACTGCCTACCTGCCAAAGCATCCTCCCAGGCCGTTAAAAAAATGGGAAAACCCTTGAATCTTGCGAGGACTCCTTCCAGCGCATCAAGACAGGGATTTTTCAGATGTTGTAGTTGTTACTGCCCTGGTAGACATGTTCGCGCAAAACAGACGTGTAGGAGGCTGAAAGATGTTTGATAGAATGCCCCAAATAGATGCGGGCTCATGGAATGCCACGAGGGCAGGATATGCACAAATGGGTTTGTTGAAAAGGCCTTGGAAACTTCCAATCAAATGTATGTGGTACGTGTAAACTAGACCTCCCAGCTGCTGTCAAAATGGGAGCTTTAGAACAACGCATGGACATCCATCAAACAACATGGAAGATAATAGTTTTTGTTTTATATGTCTTGTCAGGTGCCCAGATTGGCACGTATGCAAAATGTGAAGGCATACACAACTCATGCGAGCTGTTTGACAAAATACCTGAAAGATATGTGGTCTCCTGGACTACAATGATAGCAGGATATGCAAAAAAAAAATGGGTCTGTTAAAAGGCGTTGAACTGTTTGATATAATGCCTCAAAGAAATGTTGTCTCATGGAATGCCATGATGGCAGCATATGCACAAAATGGATGGGTAGAAAAGGCACAAAATTGTTTGACAATATGCAATTTCAACATCCTTAGTGTTTGTGCCAAAATGGCAACATAGGAGCAGGTTATGGACGTCCATGATAGTCCAGAAGACCACGTAATCGCCCTGAAGCTCGGTGGTTGTTCCTTCAAATGCAAACACCTAGTGTCTTCATGGACATATTTGCCATTGCTAGTATATCCCAGACTATGTTAAAATGGGTGCTTTGAATCAAGTCGTATGGATATGGTCATTGCATGTAGTTGTAAATGCTTGGTTAGACCTGAATGCAAAGCCTGGAATTAGAGACAAAGCACATGAAGCATTTGACAAAGTTCCTCCAAGAAATAAACACAGATTAGTCCACGTGGATAGCTGAAATTTCATGCAAGGATGTGCACATAAAGGATCTGTTTAGAAGGTTTTGGAAACGCACAAGCAACTGCTTACTCTGTTGGAAAACTTCAAGTGATCGGGAAGTCGGTGTGACATGGTGGGGTTAGATCCAGGCTCGTGAACCGGTTGGCAAAGTGCCCGAGCAAGAGACTGAACCCAAGCCTGCGGCTTCGACCGACTTCATTCTCCAGGCATGGTTCTCCTTTCCTTACCTCTCATAATTCTCGTGTTTTAGTTCTCTTTTGCAACTAAATAGAATATTAAGTTATTAGATTTTTAATACAGCTAAATGTCTCTTCAACTCATTGCAAAACAATAAAGTGTCGTGTCACAACTCTCGAAGCCATTATAACTCGCCTACTTTAAAACATGGACTATCACCCTCGCTTCGAGATGATCTAGAAAACTCTTACCCTTTTGATCGCTCCAATATCGTTTTATCGACTAGACAAATTTGACTCTCCATTGATTAAGTTGACCTTCTTCCTGCTTAAAATAGTTAAATTTTGCAATTTTCGAGACTCACTAAGTACCCTTCGCAACTCTGGAAACAAGATGTGAAGTTTCATTCATGTACCTTGGTATACGAGGAGTCACCTTGATCTTTGGTTTGACCCGAAACGATCATATGACATCCTTTTGACGCTCTTTTAGGAACCCTGTTACACCGGTTTTCAACAGTAGAGAGTTGTTAAAACTAGAAAGTTGGCTTTCGTTTGGGACCACCAATTGAAACCCTGGAAAGAGAAATCACGTTCCGTCTTCGCAAACCTCTAGCGTTTATACTAGACAAATGCATGGAACATTCAACATAGGAAAGAGCACCTTTCGGGATAGTTTAGCGAAGCCATTTTGTAGGCCTCCGGTCGCAGTTTGACGAGGTCAAACTGGTCCAACTTCGTCTTGTCGCTTCAGAAAACTTGTTGCCGTTTAAAAATGGCTCTCTAGTTCTCAGTCCCGTCGACTCTCATGAATTCTCTTTATATAGGGGAACTAGTAGGAGATGTCTCGTTTCGTGCTCTTCCATCGAACGTCGTTTTGGACACGGTTTTCTGGGCCACTTGAGCTAACTTTTGTCTTTTTACAATTGGGTGAACTATGACCAGTGGCCCCGGAAAACTAACCGCCAAACGCAAACCGTGCGCTCCTTTTCAATTCCGTCAGTTGCAATGAGCTCTTGGTATATCTGGGGACACGTAGAAAGTTAATCGTGATGTGCGTGCTCATCGGAAGATAACCTTTGGAAGCAGTTTCTTAGCCTCCGAGCCCATTTTGTACGTTTTGCAGCTAGTGAGAAAATGTAAAAGTAGAAAGCTGCGGACCCTCGTAGGGTTGCCAAATCACCCTGGAAACTTTTAACACACGTAGATAACTATTTAAAACACTATAATGAAACTTGTTGTGTGTATTGGAACTTTTGACAAAATGATGTTTTCTCTCTCTTCCTTTCTCTTTCTCTCTCCTAGGTTTATAAAATGTAGAAAAATGAAATGCAATGAATACATGTTTCTAGACTTTTTATTTCGATTGGCAAATTGTAATTATTGTCTGATGTAAATGGGAAACTGAAAAATGACAATTATGATTGATTAGGGTGGATGCCATGCCAGCGAATTATCGCTGATATCATGCTCACGTGGGTTTTGCAGGATGGATGAATGACGACGAAGAAGGCGATGTGAAATTTAATTATTATTATTGTAATTCTTATAGGTCATTTTAAAATGAATAACTGTGTTATGTAGTCTCTTGTTACCGAAAAGTTATAATTGAGATTTGTTAACATGCATGATATGCTAGTTTAGGGATACTTAGGAAATGTGCATCTAATCACCGGTTCAATTTGATTCTTAGTTGTGTATGGCAAAAAAAGGTTTGATTTATACATAGTAAATTGAAATTGAAGTTAATATCTTGTAGTACTTTCTCAGTATTCATTAAACGATTAAATTAATTACTGGGTTTTCTTCTTACCTTGCAAACATAATAAAGAGTTTTAATGGAAACACTCAACCTTAATAAAATATTCATGTGCATAGCTTTCCTGCATGTGTGATCCTTTTTTTTACCATATAAGAAATTTAAGACCGTAGAACGACCTTAAACTTTGCACTCGATGAGACCTCCTAGGTTAGGTAAATAAAACCCCTAGTTGGAGTTTACCGTCATAGTCATTAGGTTTAGCGACATTGTCGTGAACCCATATTTTAGGAATGACATGGTCCAACTTTATCCAGAGTATGCGGTTTCCTTCTAGTTTTGGTAATCGCGAGAAGAATGTCCTCTCTCAGGTCCGACACTAGGCTGAGTGTTGAAGACCGCCTTAGGAAGTCACCTTATGAGTCCTTGTTCGAAGGATCGACTAAGCGGTGCTACCTTGGTTTCTATCAAAATAACCTCTTGGTATTTTCTTGAATGTGGTTTAGTTTAATTATGTCCGCTTGCCTTAAAATCACATGTAGTAGAGGCGTAGATCGTTAGGTGCATATTGGAATTAAACTAAACCCTAGTGGTTTTTGTCTGTTAACTTGTGGGTAGAAACTATATTTTAACTCCTTGTATGCGAAATTGAGTGGAAAGATGTTGATTCTAGAGAACCTTAGAAATTGTAATCTTGTCCCTTAATCCCTTGTTATGTCATTTATGGCATTAAGGAATAAAGAATATTCCTTATGCGGAATCGTGAAGTGTAGTGACATGGGATCTTCGTGTACATAGATCACTTGTGTTCATGTGTAGTTTATTATGCTCCTAGCCTTGTACTTCTTTAAGATGTCAGACAAGTGCTTTCGTATCTCTTTTGTTTCGAGACGATGCTAAGAACGAGACCTTAGTGCGATATAAGAGCATATCATATAATGCTGCACATGAGATTGGAGATTAGGATTAAGGTCAATTTTGGAGTCCTTATAACTTAAATAAACTTTATCATGTGTTGCAAAGAATATAAGTTACCTTGGTGCGACCAAACTTTGAGAAAACAAAAGGTATATACATATACACACACATATATATAAATCTTATAGGAATTCAATAAGTTTTCAAATTATAATAACAATGGTAGGGAAATAAATATAGTGTGAATCGAGAAATATTTTGGTGAAAAGCTGCCCTGTATCTAAATCTCCGTCAAATCCTTTCATTGCGTTTTGGACATCAAGTCACTTTCGCTTGAGTTGTAAGGGTAAAACTGTAGACATCAAATAAATGTTGGAGAAGAATATTTTTACATAATAATAGGATAATTAAGTACTTTGTATGCAATTTGATTTATGCCAAATATGTATGTCAGTTATGGAAATTTATATAAAGTATAAGAAGCCAACTTGAGAAGGTCGAATTGTATTTTCAACCGCGGAATAAACTTAAGAAAATTTGGGTGGACAAACGAGAAAATTTATCCTTGCTCGTAATGTCCTTGGAATGTTAACTTTAACCAAAAATACATTTAAGGAAATGATGTGTTGTGGGTTCGCCGTTCCTGAAGCCATGTTCTTGTGGTTGGGTCTTTACTAGTAACCTTCCATTGGGAAAAGTGTAGCGTCAACATGCCTATGTCATTTTCGTGTGTCTATGTGAGTCGATGATTTTGGTGATTGTCGTATGCGAGTCAAGTTCTGTACTTGAAGCCCATGTTGTGTTGGGTGTAGTGAGTAATGTATGTCAAAAAAAAAAAAAAAAAAATTATCCTGGTATTTTACTGTTGTATTTGGGTGTGAAAATGTGGGCACTACATGAATGAGAGTTCAAAACAAGTACTTTACATAATTACATGTATAAAACACAATGGTCTACAAAATTTGCCTTGAATGATTGCATACCCATAACACATTCAAATTCATTGCTGCATAAAACGTTGTAATATAGAAATAAAAGAAATGCATAAAAATAATAATCTTACATTAATCTAGTAGTAACAAAACTAAAAATCAATTCCAAAGCATACATGAAATATTGATTTGTTCCAAAAAAAGGAACACGAGTATCTAGATCACATGTTCTACTTTGTAATATGCACAAAATGACCTCGAATTTTCAAGGCTTCAATCTTCACTAAAGAGAGCTACACTGGTTCCCACCTTTTCATATGACAACATTGGAGTTGCATATATAAGCACCCAAAATTTTCATTTACTCCCTTCAATATCATACATCAAACCATTTTTAACCCATAAAAATGGGGCATATAATCGCTACATGCTAAATAGAATAGTCTCAATTTGTAAAGAACAACACCATCCATCCAACCTCCCTTTTGTGTGTCTATTCAATAAGGCTTGCTCTATTTGTTATCTTGTTTAAGTTGGACCTTCAACTTCTTGCCACTCAATTGGAATCCATTCATCACGTTGATGGCAAATTGTGTAACTTTAGGGGAATCATAACTCACAAAACTTGCAATTTTTTTCTTTTCTTTTTTAAAATGTTTTTTTTTTTGTGTTAGGACATACAGGACTTCTAGCTTCTCCCGATACGGCCGGGGACTTCTAGATGTCCTATGGCCGTATCCAAACGACTAGCCGTCCCTATTGAAAATAGTCATCATTGAAATGTTGTCGAAATAAAATAAAATTTGGGGACCTAGGGGATGTTTTCTACTTGTCCCCTTGTTCTGAAATATCCCCTACGAGGGACACCCCAAAAGCATAGGGGTAGTCCCCTTTTGAGAAATATAGATTTTGTAGTAAAACCTAGGGCGTAGATAAATAAAATTGACTTTTGTTGGGGTTGTAATATTATGCGAGAAAATGATTTAATAGAATGTAATGCCCCATACGGACACCGTAACCCACACCCAGTGGAGCCAAAAATTTAGGGAATTTTTTTGAGTGATTACTAACAATCCTAAGACTAATGATGTAAAACAAATTCCCAAAATTAATTACTTTGAACTAAATTGATTTACCCAATTACTCAGTTCCCAACCCAAAATCCAATTTTACTTATTTAGTTCTAATCACGGCTACCATGCTAGACAAATACTAAGGTAAGAAGAAAAAGCCTGAACACTCCTTATAATTTACTTGACCTCCACACCCACTCCCTCCTTAAGATTTATTCCTAAAACCCCAAAAGTTCCCACAACTTGGAGGTAATGTAGGACTTAATGGTAACCCTTGGATGCTTTTATTCTTAACCCT